>OY757027.1:41582177-42099888 GCA_963580285.1 Lucinisca nassula | reverse complement strand
ACGCCTTAACGTTGGAACCGTCATAGAATCTGAGGCCTGGCCCACCGGCGTGCAAATAAAGAGAGAAGCAAAGTTGTCCGCCGTGATTGGGTTAACTACCATGCATGCAGTCTGTCGTATAACATTTATGTTGTACCCAATCTTTTTATACTGAAGAATGATTTTACGAAATTAGGTGCTGAAGTCATTGCGGTTATATTTTTTTTCTAAATTTATATACTAAGTGCCCATAATATTCGGGTGGCGATAGACCTTGTTGTACAAGAGATTTAAGTCCAATATTGAATTTTGAAATTAAATCAGAATGACGTCTATAAAATTTTGAAAAGGCTTTGCGTAGTTTATGGTACCAATAAAATGACCAATATCCCTGATTAAGAAGTTTAGCCGTTTACAATTTATTACGAGTGTTGAAGTCAGTTACATGACTACACACTCTAGCAAATCGAATTAATTGTGAAATATAAATGTCATATGATGGCGCACGTGGAACATCACCATCTAAAAAAGGAAAGTTTACAATCTCAAAATTAAAATCATCGCGAATATCATAAAATTTTGCAAGAAACAAACCGATCCACAATAGATAGATGTAAATCCAAAAATGGGGCCTCGGTATCAGAAGAATTTGCTTTATTTAACTGAAGTTCTGGGGGCGGGGGTAAATTTGACTGATCAAACCATCGAAACAGGTATTATCAATATTTAATAAATCAACCAAATATCTAGAAGTGGAGCTAAAAGCTCGCAATGACAGAAACTTATGGGCGGGTTATTAAGCGGGGACAAAAATTAACATATAGTCATATATATTGTAAAGAAATGAATAGTCATTTTGAATAAAATTCAGGGTTGGTTAGAGATGACAGAAAAAGAAATAGTTTTCTGAAAACATACAACTTTCATTTTGTTTTAAGAGAAGCACATAATAGCTAGATCACTTACGACTATTGTACTTGAACAGGTATTGAGTGGTAAATAATGATCACAAGTAATATTACTTTGGATAAACGATCAACATAAGCAATAAGTTTATTTGAATTATATGTAAAAAGTCGCGGACTTTACAGTGATTTGTTTCTATAAGTCAAGTAGATTACTAACGTGATTAACTGACAATATAGCTGTTAGTGTCATTTTCATTTATTATTTGGATCTAACTAATGTCACATGCTTTTAAAACATGGTGTCGCTATTACGCAAAAAAGCCTCGGTATATACTTTTTACGCATAAAAAAAGCTCTCCTGACAGATAAACTGCGTTCTTAAGGCAGCCGAAACATTAAAAGACATATATAGAGCATATAAACACACAACAACTGCATGACCTTATGTTCTCAACAATCAAGTATCTAAAATTAATAATGCAACTGCGAGAATACAGTATCGAACATTACAGTGCATTCAGAGTAATATTTTTCTATACAAAAGTCTTTCAAATGTTACCAATTTATGTCTACCAGCTATAAGAAAGTAACACGTTTTGTGAAGTTTGTAAATAAGTTCTAACAAATGTAAACAAATGCATGTCTGTAAATGGCAGCTATGATGGTCTCGGACATTACCATACATGGTAAAGGGACATGGTATGCCATTTTACCATTTCTACCTGTAAAAATGAAAAGGAATCTGATATTATATTTGTTGTATCTAGTTAACATAATCAAGAGTAAACCAGCATACCCTAAAATATACATATTTATTTTAGGTGGGGATGTTCGATACAATGTGTAATGTCGATACCATAATTTTAGCAACATAAACTGCAATTACAATGTTTTTTAACATTCAAAATATGCATTTGAAAATACAAATTGGAGAGTTGAAGTGTCTTCTTAACATGGCACATTTTATTTTGAAAATATTCATTCGGCAAATAATATTTGGGAAAACATTATAAGCTATGGGACTTAAATCCAAAATCGAAAATAAGTAATAAATTTTGGATCAACATTGTTACCGTTGACAGCTATTGGTAGCAATGTAGCAAACATGTATATCACTAAAAGTGTTCATCTTATACAACTAAGGTTGCACAATTCAAAAAAGTTCATTTATTTGCAGTCATTATCCCTGAACGGTCAACATAGCAAACCTGTCATGTTCGATACCAAATGAAGCGGACATTTCATCGCATACATCCACTGCTTATCGCAATAGAATAATGATCTTGCTGGCGTTCAAATGTTGTTCATTAACATTGATTTTGGTGGCATATTCTTAATTGAACAATATTTATTGTGGCAAATAATATTGGAAAAAGTTTCTATGCATATATTTAAAAACAAAATATGACTTCTGTTTTCCCTTGACTGTGGTATTGTCTGCCGACTCTCACCCAGCAAACACCGGAAAAGGCAACCATGTCGTCTGCAGACACTTTCTATTACGTAATCTGGTAACAGAAAACTGTGCCACGTGAGATAAATATGATCAAGCTGTTAGACTAACAATTTTCGGTATTGAACATTACCGGTCTCGAACATTACAAAACACTGAAAATGAGGGAATTTCAACATCAAAATATTGTTTTCGTTCCAGATGATGTATTTGTGTTAGTCACACATTGCGGGAGTTTCTTTCAATCTAGCATGTCTTGTCGATACATACGTAATAAGCCTGGTATAATGATCGCGAACATTACATGCATTTTTGCAACAAATTCATGCACATTTTTGTATGACATTTATTTTAATTTCCTAATGTACAGGTAACATCAAACGATCTTATATGCTTATTATAATATAGAATCTCCATTTGGTCACCTTTCCATGTATAAAAACCTAAATGTTGTTTTGAAATATCTTGAAGAAAAATGTCGTCTCGTGCATTACAATGCTTAGTTAAATTTCGGCGACAGCCATAATCGAGGAAAAATACTTAGTGAGACCCCATGTGGTGCTGCTAATGGTAGTTATTTCCCTTCCCAGAATATGTAAATTTTATGGAAACCACCTAAACCTTTCCTTTCTAGTGGAATTGCAAATTTGTAAGTGCGCAAACAAGGAGAATTCGAAAAGTGACAGTCTCGAACATTACAAAACCAGGTTTTCCCGTGGCTCATTTTCCCTGAAATTGTACTTTTCGACAGGATGTTTATCATGATATCTTTGGGACCTTTTGTTCTGTCATATAAACGTATGCATTGGTTAAGAATGACTGCTTGATTTCAGAAAATATACGGCGACTGCAATATCCCAATTCATTTGAGAATGAGTGAAATATGAACTTGACTACGGGCAATATAGAACATTATCAATTGACTATCCTGTATTGTTCGGAGTTCATCCGTATTAACACTGAAGTAAAAACACTAATCTTGTTTTTAATGGTGCCAATTAATAAAATTGTCATAATCAAGTAATTTCGTATTGGCCAAGTTATATGCCCCTCTGCAGCTGTATTGGCCTCGGCCTTCGGCCTCGAGCCAATACAGCAGACCTCGGACCTGAAACTAGGCCAATACGAAATTATTTGATTGATAACATTATAATATTGACCGGTAACTTCTGTACAATGTGATTGGGACATGTTCTGGGTATATAATAACAAGAGGCCCATGGGCCACAATGCTCACCAGAGCTCAGGGGGCCACTCCCCTCTGGCAGCAATGCATTTTAATTAACCATGGAAGCCCTGCACCCAAGGCTGCTGCAGATAAAATTTCGACCCAATCAGACTAGTGGCTTCAGAGGTCTGATGTCGCTTGAAGACAACAGATGACAATTGACAATTTCCCATCTGTGGCAACAAATAGGCCAGAAAGAACATTATTAAAGGAACATTTCTATGATATTTTGACAAAATATCTTGAGAGGCATTAATGTCATTTTTCAATTTTCCCCATTATAAGTCAACGGAAACTCTTAACTTGCCATAGCAAACAAACCAAAGAGCCAAATTTCATAAACCAGAGCTCAGGTGGGCACTGCCCAATGGAGCCCTGATTGTGTCACTAAATGGGTCTTATAAAAAGGAACAGAGACATATATGGTTTAGCGGTGGGGATATGACATTGTATGGTTCCTGAGACGTAAGGCCTTTTAAGCAATGGAGGGATTCGGACATGGCAGATCCAAGAAAAGCCAAAGATTGTTGTCACTGAATTATGTCTTATCATAAAGATCAAGAATATATATGGTTTAATGGTGGGGATCTGAACGGTTTTTGAGATATGAGGCCCTTTTATGAAGTGGAAGGGAGAGAAAAGGCCCATGCGGACACCCTAAGACAGGGTTGACAGAATGTGTCTAATAACAATGAACAAGGATATATGTGATTATAGGATTGGGATTTGAATGGTTTCTGATATATATGGCCTATTATTAAGTGGAGTCTTACCATCAGGAACTAGAATATATATGTTTTAGGGGCCGGGATCTGAACGGTTTCTGAGATATATGGATTTTAATGAAGTAAAGGGGTGGGGCATGGCCTGTGGCACCCCAGGGGGAACCCCATGCTGGTGTCACTGTTTGGGTCTTATCATAAGGAAACAAGAATATATATGGTTTAGGGGTGGGCTCTGAACAGTTTCTCTGATATATGGTCTTTTGTGAAGTCGAAGGGTGGCGTATGGCCCGGGCGCACCTTGGATGACCCATAGGTTGGTGTCACTGAATGTGTCTTATCATAAGGAACAAGAATATATATGGTTTTGGGGTGGGGATCTGTAAGGTTTCTGGAATATTTAGCCTTTTATGAAGTGGAGGGGGTTGGGCATGGCCCCCGCACATCCTGGGGGACCCCCAGGTTGGTGTCACTGAGTCCATCTTATCATGTGGAACAAGAATATATATGGTTCTGGGGTGGGGATCTCAATGGTTTCTGAGATAAATGGCATTTTATGAAGTGGAGGGGGTGGGACATTTCCCCGGCACATCCCAGGGGACCCCCAGGTTGGTATCACTTAATGCATCTTAGCATAAGGAACAAGAATATATATACAAAGTAGTTTAGGGTTGGGGATCCGAATGGTTTCTGAGATTAATGGCATTTTATGAAACAGAGGGGCAGGCTTTGTCCCCGGCACATCCGGGGGACCCCCAGGTTGGTGTCACTTAATGCATCTTTTCAAAAGGTCGTCCTTAAGTTTCTTAAAAGGTTCTTTTCTAGTGGAATGTAAAGCTGAACAACGTAGTAGCATATGCTCGATATCCTCATCTTCAACTCGACACAAGGGACATGTGGAATCAATTTGGTACTGGTTGAATTTTGAGCGTAGTGTTTGTACTATGTAAGTTCCTGTAACAATACGACATTTTATAACTCCACGCCGTACTTCAAGCCTTGTCGGTCTCACTATATAAAGCGACAAGAAGCGTCAAGAAACGACAAGAAGCGTCAAGAAGCGACACGAAGCGACAAGAACGTTTTTAAACATTTTTTATATACATCTAAGGCAGATTTGATCTTTTATAACATTTTCAATGCTTCCTGGTATGTTTTTATCAACACAAGTTCATTAGATGCCCTTAAAATTTGCTCCGAACAACTGTGCAATCCCGACTCTGAAAAGCTTAGACAAGTATTGAGCGACAAGAAAGCGTCAAGAACATAGTTAACACTTGTATTCAATCTTTCTGGTAATAAGATAAGACCAGACATTGGCAAACTTAAATGTGTAATTTTGTGTCCATACAAGCTCCTTTAAAAGCCCATAAATGCTTATCAGGTCCATAATAAGGACCTGTCGTCTAGCTTTATCGACTGATGAAAAAGCGTCATGAAGGGATTTTAACTTTTGTTTCGCTAGATACTAGCCTACATGTGATAGATTTCATAAGATATTTATATATATACATAAGCATTCATATGGAGAGAAACAAAGATTTACGAATAATTCTTTTTTTAAGGCTTTATTATGCAAAAAACGGTGCCGGTCAAGTGTCTGGAAACAAGAAAGCGTCAAGAAAAAAAAATGACGATTTCCACACGTATTTTTTCTGGATTTCTGACATATGCAAAGATCATGATAGCATTATTGGTTCAATTTGCTCATTTATAATACTTCTCGGGAAAGTAAAATCCACTTCGGACCCTTATAGTGAAAGGAAAAGTTCCACCTTCTGCTGGTTGTTCGCTACCAGGTAAAAGCAACAAGAAAATTTATCACGGCCCAAATCGTTAATTACTTTCACTCAGTTTGAGTAATTTAAGTTGAATTACTCAATGGCTTGCGGGCTATGGATTTGTTTGATTTGAGGTTTAACGTCCCCGTCAACACTGTAAAGGTCATTTTGGAGACGTTGCTTCCAATTTTGTGGGACTTTTACCCGACATTGAGATGAAATGACATCTAAAGCCCTGTCGCCCAATGAAACCAATAGGGTTTAGCATGGATGGTCCGCCCCGCACCGCGGTTCCTGGACAGGCTTAGATCCTCGAAGCGGTTTACCAGTACTAGTGTGCAGGCTGGAGTCAGCTCTGCGTGGAAGCATCATGCAGCCCATATATTTCTTCAAGACCCTATGGGCGGGGGCCGAAGTGTTGGCGTGTATCATTAATTGAAGCGCTGGTTAATTACTGTCACTCAGTTTTGAGCTATTCTAGTTGAATAACTCAATGGCTTGTGGGCAGTGACTAGCGTTAATTGCGATCGACCGAACAGATCAGTATCATAACATCGCTCAACTTTCTTTCTTTCTTTCAGCAGCCTCATTGAGCCGGTTATAACTAGTGTCCACAATCTTGTATTTGAAGAGAGAGAGAGAGAGAGAGAGAGAGAGAGAGAGAGAGAGAGAGAGAGAGAGAAGAAAACGTCATTACGTTTTTTCGACGTTAATACGATGTTGAAAACACATCATGTGCCAACTTTCTTTCTTTCTACCTTGTCTTTCTTTCAGCAGCCTCATAGAGTCGCATATAATGAGTACCCACAACCTTGTGTTGGAAGAGAGAGAGAGAGAGAGAGCGAGAGACGTCATGACGTTGTTTCGACGTTGATACGACGTTGCAAACACGTAATGTACCAACTCTTCAGTACTCCCCTCGTCAAGTTATTTCTTCTTGTCGCTTTTTTCAGTACTCAACTCGTCCCGTTATTTCTTCTTGTCGCTTTTTCATGTCGCATTACATAAACCACGTCAGCGAGTCTGTGTAGTGGATATTCATGAATCCAACTTATTTTTTTTCTCCCCAGAACCATAGTTTGTGGGTACTCATTAGCACAGTCTCGCGGAGACCGTTCAAACGAGCACACTTAATCTTTAATTTTTGGTCGCTTTTTTCAGTACTCGCCTCGTCCCGTTATTTCTTCTTGTCGCTTTTTCATGTCACTTACCATAAACCACGACAACAAGTCCGTGTAATGGATATTCATTAATCCAACTTATTTTTTTTTTCTCCACAGAACTATAGTTTGTGGATACTCATTAGCACAGTCTCGCGGAGACCGTTCAAACGAACACACACACTCTATCTTATCCATCTTTAATTTTCGCTCACCCCGCAAAATTATCTTGTCGCTTTTTTCAGAACTCGCCCCATCCCGTTATTTCTTCTTGTCGCTTTCTCATGTCACTTTAAATAAACCAGGTCAACAAGTCCATGTAATGGATACACATAAAATCCAACATTTTTTTTCTCCATAGAACCATAGTTTGTGGGCACTCATAAGAACCGCATCACGGAGGCCGTTCTGACGAGGACCGACAATGTATCGTATTCCTGTTTAATTTTGGTTGCTATGCAAAATTTTCTTGTCGCTTTTTTAAGTACTCACATCAACCCATTATTTCTTCTTGTCGCTTTTTCAGCTGATGGGGTTATTGGTCGGTTTGACTATTTTCTAACCGACTGATTGTCTTTTTCGCATTCTTCTGCCGGAAAGGCATAATTAAATTTAATCCTTTGGGTTCTTCTTTGCGCAGCCCCTAAGTTCTTGTCGCCTTTTGAGGACTCATATAGCTCCGTTGAATTTTCTTGTCGCCTTTTTAGCTCCCGTGTTTCAGCTCTCGACGTTACTGTGCGTTTTTTTTTTCTTTTTCATTTTTTTCTTACCAGCTGATTATCTACTTCGCGATTTAATGCCTGGAATGGATACATGATTTTGATGGTTCTTCATCTTTGTGTAGTCGCCATTTAACCTTCTTGTCGCTTTTTCATGGACTCATGAAGTTTCGTGTCGCTTATTTAGAACTCAATTTATCGGGCGATTTGCATGCTTTCGTACCCCATGATGCGTCTTCTACGGATTTTATGCATAAAATACATACTAGAATATGCTGCATACACTTTATGACGCTTCTTGCTATCGCTTCAACTGTGAAAAATCTTCTTGTCGCTTTTTCTAGCACTCAAATCGCACCGTAATTTCTTCATGTCGCTTTTTTCACCACTCAAGATGCTTGTGCGGTTTGTCTTTCTGCTTGCAGCATGTTAGTCTTATACACATTTCAATGCCTTTAATGCATATTGCATATAAGAGACATAAATATATATGACTTCAATTCGAGAAAAACAAGACTTATATCTAACATTTACTCTTTGTCAGTCGAAACATTTTCTTGTCGCTTTTTCTCAACCGAACGCGGTTATGCACGCGATTTTTATTTTTTTTAATTTACACAAGAAAATGCAATATTTCTGGAACTGTTCAAACCTGATCCTTTGAAATACTTAATTTATTTATGAATTCATAAAAAATATAATATAGGAATGTATATTTCAAATGGAATATGATCATGACGCTTCTTGTCGCTTCTTGACGCTTCTTGTCGCTTTATAGTGAGACCCCGCCTTGTAGATTCAATCGAGTCCCATACATGATGAGTCTGTCCGATCTGTAGACATGGGATATTACAATATTTGAGTGTTGATTTTTCATATGCATCTAAGCGTAATTTCTCAGACCAATATTGCCTTATTGCATATTTTGTTTTAATTTTCCACTGATCTTTTGAAATATTCAGGTTACATATAGAATCTATACCTGGTAGACCATACTTATCCAACATACAATGCACTCTCATAAAAAAACTTCTTCCTTCAGAGTCATGGAATAAAGATTGTCTTTTTGCCAGGGAGACAAGTTTAGAGTTACCAGATTTTAAACAGGAGAACAATAAGCTTAAATGTCTCTTATCTAGTTCAGCCTCCAGCTACCGTGCAATGGACACGGGTCGTTTCACGGTCGGGTATAAGGTATCGGGACAACTCGGCACATAGCAAACTCGGCACATAGCCAACTCGGCACATAACCAACTCGGCCCCTACAAACTCGGCACATAGCAAACTCGGCCCACAATAGTTATAATGATTATTAAGCTGTACATTAATACTTTATTTGCCTGTTTTATTATTATTATTTTATAATAATTATATATCTGCTTATTAAATAAAAAAAAAGTTTCTAGATTATTTTTTTTGCATTTTTTTTAAATCATCTAAATCAATAAGCTCTGGATATGACTTAATTGCTACACTAATTATCAGATTAATGAGGCGATGACTTAAGCTGTGAATATGATATTTGGGACTCATTGCCACCCATGATTGGCCAGGCGAGTTGTTGGGCGTATTGTCAAACAAGAGATTGCCCAGCCGAGTTGATGGGCGTCTTGTCAAGCTTGTGAGTGCTTGTTAGAACCACCTCATTGAGGCGGTTCTAACGAGTACCCACAACGTATGTCTTGTTTTTTTTTGTTTGTTTTTTTTTTGGTTTTTGTTTTAAGATTTATTCGCTGGTAAATTTAAGACACAACTTAAATATTTGAAACTTAAATATTTGAAATTTTATTGAAAAAAAAATCTTCATATTTTTTCTTAAATAAAGATCTACTCCATTAAATATTGATGTTTGGTCCCTATTTAGTTGGTCCCTATTTCACAGATAACTTTAATTTGATTATTTGTTTGGTTATGCAATTATCATTACCAAGTGAACAATAGATAATTGACCCAAACAGCTAATTATGTGCCGAGATTGTATAGGCCGAGTTTGTCATGTGCCGAGTTTGTTATGTGCCGAGTCTGTCATGTGCCGAGTTTGCTATGTGCCGAGTTGTCCCACAACCGGGTATAAAAGCCAAGGCCGCGCCGGGCCGGGCCGAGCCGCCGAGCCAAAAAATGCCGATACAAAAATTTTATATTTCGTCTCTTGGCGCAATGACGCTATATATTGTAGTCAGTTTGGTATAAAATTATTATGAATAACATACTTGATAACTGCACGAAGTTTCTTCTCTCTACATTGTTTTATTTTCTTGTAATAACAATTTTTCCGAAATCGAGGGGTATAAAAGCCAAGGCCGGGAAAAATGGAAATATTTCTTAATATCTTACGATTTTATCGGGTAATGAAATTCTTTTTGCCCTGGTGTTATTTAAATTTGATCATTTTTATCATGTGTACATAGAAAATATAATAAACATATCAAAATAACCTTAAATGATCTTATTTCTTATTTTCTAATGGTTTCTATTTTTAGATTAACTCTACTAAAGGAAACGACCGAAATGTACCGTAAAGGTAAAAAAAGTATTGTTACTGCTAGCTGGAATTAAAGAAATATAAAAATTGATTGTTATATTTGCTAACATGTATGTGTATATTAAAATGATAAAGAAAAAAATCGTTATTTTTTATTTTTCTTTAATTCCAGCTAGCAGTCAACAAAACTTTCTTCCCTTTCGGTCCTTTTCCGTCGTTTTCTTTAATTAAGTCTATCTAAAAATAGAAACAATTAAAAAGTAAGAAAATTGATAATTTAAGGTAGTCTTATATGTTTGTTTTATTTTTCTACGGACAAGTGATGACAATCATCAAGTTCAAATATTTTCAGGACAAAAAAGAAGTACTTTAACCTGTAGATTTGCAAGAAATTAAGAAATATTATCATTTTCCCCGGCCCTGGCTTTTATACCCCTCGATTTCGGAAAATCGGTTATTTCAAGAAAATGAAATAATGTTGAGAGATAAACCGCCGTGCAATTATCAAATATGTTATTTATAATAATTTGATACCCAACTGACCTAGATATATATCTTAATTATAACAAGAGACGACATATAAAATCTTCGGATCGGCATTTTTGGCTCGCCGGCTCGGCCCGGCTCGGCCCGGCCCGGCGCGGCCTTGGCTTTTATACCCGACCTCGTTTCACCCATGAGTCGTTTCGCCCTTGGATCGTTACGCCCGTCTGTTTTGGTGTGTCGTTTCGCCCTTATTTTTTTTCTAAGCCCTATGGTTTGAGATTAGATATTTTTAGTTGGGTTTGTCGGGAAAGTATAAAACCCGGGAGTAACGGCCGGGAGCCGGGTGTAAAATCCTGGAGTAAATTTTGACAATCGAATAAAGGTACTAAACATTCACATATCTGGATGAAATTTGAATCAAAAGTAGAACATATATGTTTCTTTAAAATGCACATAAGTGTTAACATTATTATCATGTACTTTTCAAGATATGAACCGAAATATACGACCACGTCGCAAAATTTTCGCCCGGGAGTACCTTTTGCGGTATTGACGATGTCAAGCATTTTGCAAAATATGTTCAGTCTGGGGGTTCTACAAGGATTACTTTATGTGTTATTAATTAAAAACATGTCAGAGATTAGAAAAATACAAAATTAAAGTTATTTTATCGCTCCGCCTGGAAAATAATTGACCCGGGAGTGGGCCGGGGGTAATTTCTGGGTTGAAATCGGCGTTTATTTGCCTTATTCTCGGCCTTATTTCTTCTATCACATGCATTGTATTTCTGAAACGTTTGTCAGAAGAAAAGCTAAGATTCACCATGGAGTACATGAATTTATTTACTTGTCATATCGGGACTCGACACACATCCAAACCCCCAACCCAACTCACGCCCTGCTCCTGCGCCTATGATTTTATGTGACCGGTACATTTATATTTGGCGCTATTTGTTTTATGGCCGTATAATGTAGAAACGATGACACAATTACCTCCACAGTCTGATCAGTGCCTTTGCTATTAGCTGTCAGGGTAGTAAGACTACGTTTAATAAATACAATGTATGTGACATAGGCAATAACGCCAATAAACGCCGATTTCAAGCCAGAAATTACTCCCGGCCTACTCCCGGGTCAATTACTTACTTCACGGAGCGATGAAATAACTTTATTTTTGTATTTTTCTAATGTTTGATATGTTTTTAATTGATAATACACAAACTTATTCTTGTAGCAATCCCAGACTGAACATATTTTGCAAAATGCTTGACATCGTCAATACCGCAAAAAGCTACTCCCGGGCGATTTTTTTGCGACATGGCCATATATTTCGGTTCGTATCTTGAAAAGTGCTCAATTATATATATATAACTTATATGCATTTTAAAGAGGAGTCTATATCCTACTTTTGATCCAAATTTCATCTAGATATGTTAATGTTTAATACCTTTATTCGATTGCCAAAATTTACTCCCGGATTTCACTCCCGGCTTCCGGCTGTTACTCCCGGGTTTTATACTTTCCCGTTGTGTCTAGGTTCCAACTGACCGAAGTTGTCTCGCTGTAGAGTATCACTCTGTAAATTTTATAAATAGCCATGTAAAGCTTTGAGGTGACTGTCTGTCTGTCTGTCTGTCTACTGATATTGCGTCGGTCACATTTGACCATTACCGCAGGTGTCTAATATTGCCTAATCATATGTTTATTTCACAGCTGCTCTACACATGTTAGTTTTACTTATGTTTGTCGGGAAATAGCTCATGTAGCTAATGTTAATTGTTTTTTATGATCCGACTCGAAATAAAATTTCTTGTAAAAATTTCTTGTATCTTGTGTATATTACATACACTCCAGGTTTTGCAGGATGAAAGCCTACACAGTAACCATGTAATTACGGTATGGATCTTTAACCTACACAGGGGATGGTTCTTCCTGCACAGGGGGCCTCCAGTTAACGTCCCGATCCGAAGGACGGTGCACTTTATGACATTCATCCCTGCAAATTATGCCGATGGAGCGTGTTCGGACACCGAAATTTTATTGCCGCCGCCGGGGATCGAAGCCCGGACCTCTAGAATCAGAATCAGAATCAGAATTGTTACTGGTAACACGTCAAATGACATTCATACACCAGGACCTGTAATGTGGGAAGTTAGTCCCTAGCTCTAACCAAAGAGGTAAATTTTGCTACACAATCACCAGCACCTTCAGCTGTCGAAATAAACGATTCGGGAAGGGCATTCCAATCTCTATGGTTCTGGGAAAGAACGACTCTTTATAAATGTCAGTTCTTGCAGTAAGGGTCTGAAACGGCAACGAATGGTGATTTCTACAGTGTCTAGCTGGGGGAACAAGGTCATCTGTTGGAATGCTGGCAGCATCCTTTAGACCTTTGTATAAAAGGATTAGCTTACTGTCTTTTCTCCTTTTCTTGAGTGACTCCCATTTCAATTTTCCAAGTATTCCAGTCATGCTCCCAGTTTCAAAGCATCAGAGGCAAGTGCACTAACCACTGAGCCATCACGCTCAGGTGCCTGAATACAGTAAAATTCCTATATTAAGACCACCTTTGGGAATGTTCAAAAGTAGTCTTTAATGCTTTTTTCACTTCATTATACTTTATGGTCATGTCAGAAAGTGTGTGAAGCGGTCGGGTATAAAAGCTAAGGCCGCGCCGGGCCGGGCCGGGCCGAGCCGGGCCGAGCCGCCGAGCCAAAGAATGCCGATCCAAAGATTTTATATTTCGTCTCTTGTCACAATGACGATATATATTGTTGTCATTTTGGCATAAAATTATTATGAATAACATATTTGATAAATACACGAAGGTTCATCTCTCTACATTGTTTAATTTTCTTGTAATAACTACTTTTCCGAAATCGACGGGTATAAAAGCCAAGGCCGGGTAAAATGGAAATATTTCTTAATTTCTTACGATTTTATCGGTTAAAGGAATTCTTTTTGCCCTGATGATATTTTAATTTGATTATTTTTATCATGTGTACATAGAAAATATAAAAAACATATCAAAATCATCTTAAATGATCAAATTTCTTATTTTCTAATGATTTCTGTTTTTAGATTTACTTTACTAAAGGAAACGACAGATATGTACCGAAAAGAAAAAAGGATTGTTACTGCAAGCTGGAATTAAAGAAATATAAAAATAGATTGCTATATTTGTTAACATGTACGTGTATATTAAAATGATACAGAAAAAAATGTTTCTTTTTATTTTTCTTTAATTCCAGCTAGCAGTAAACAAACTTTCTTCCCTTTCGGTCCTTTTCGGTCGTTGTCTTTAATTAAGTCAATCTAAAAATTGAAACAATTAGAAAATAAGAAAATTGATAATTTAAGGTAGTCTTATGTTTGTTATATTTTTCTATTGACAAATGATGACAATTATCGAATTCAAATATTTTCAGGACAAAAAGAAGTATTTAAACCTGTAAATTTGCAAGAAATTAAGAAATATTATCATTTTTCCCGACCTTGGCTTTTATACCCCTCGATTTCGGAAAAACGTCTATTACAAGAAATTTAAACAATAGAGAGAGATAAAGCTTCGTGCAGTTATCAAATATGTTATTTATAATAATTTAATGACCAAATGACTACAATATATATCATAATTATAACAAGAGACGAAATATAAAATCTACGGATCGGCATTTTTGGCTCGGCGGCTCGGCCTGGCCCGGCCCGTCCCGGCGCGGCCTTGGTTTTATACCCGACCGTGTGAAGCTCTCACCTTTCTACTTGACAATATTTACATAAGATTTGGTACTAAGTTATTTAGACAAATTGTGGGTATTCCGATGGGTACTAATTGCGCACCACTCGTGACTGATTTGTTTTTGTTTTGTTATGAGAGAGACTTCATGATGTCCCTTTCTGCTGAAAACGAGTCTGAAATCATCGAAGCTTTTAGCTCCACTTCTAGATACTTGGATGGTTGATTAAATATTGATAATACCTCTTTCGATGGTTTGATCAGTCAAATTTACCCACCAGAACTTCAGTTAAATGAAGCAAATTCTTCTGATACCGAGGCCCCGTTTTTGGATTTACACCTATCTATTGAAGATGGGTTTGTTTCGTGCAAAATTTATGATAAACGCGATGATTTTGATTTTGAGATTGTAAATTTTCCTTTTTTGGAGGGTGATGTTCCTCGTGCGCTATCCTATGGCGTTTATATTTCGCAATTAATTCGATTTGCCAGAGTGTGTAGTCATATAACTCACTTCAACACTCGTAATAAATTGATAATGGCTAAACTTCTTAATCAGGGTTATCGGCACCATAAACTACGGAAAGTAGAAGTAAAACAAAGATCAAGAATCGGTACAATTAACTTACTCCACCCATCAAAGACACCAAAGGGAAAGAAACACAAACATAAAGCGACCAGACCATAATAGAAACCTAGACAAAGGAAGGCCATAAGGACAGTTACTTTCCGACAAAATGGCCATATGGCCATCCAAAATAAAAAGACACAAGTGATACACACAGTAATTAACAAACAACAACATAAATAAACCGCCACAGAAGAACCGCTTTGGAACGGTCAGTGGAAAGATTTCCACTGGGGGGCTTAAATCGATTTTACGTGGCCACAATCCTCGCCCTTACTTCCGTCGCGATTTAGACAAATAATTTGTTCAGTCCGCATGAAGGCCTCCTAACTCATCAGTGCAACATCTCCGTGAACACAAAAAATTAAAGAACCACAGAGGTGAGACAACGGTGAGGACTCGACAGCAAGAAACCACTGAAATGCTGGAGCAAAAGAAAACCAACAGTTAGACTCCGATGGGCCCAACCAGAGACAGAGCATCAGGCACCAACCAACATTACCAAGAATTAGATCTCTCTTATTCTCAATAAGCCTTTACGTTGGAGCCGTCATAGAATCTGAGGCCTGACCCACCGGCGTGCAATTAAAGAGGGTAGCAAAGTTGCCAACCGTGATTGGGTTCACTACCATGCATGCAGTCTGTCGTATAACATCCATGTTGTACCCAATCTTTTTATATCGACGAATGATTTTACGAAATTGGGTGCTGAAGTCATTGCGGTTATATATTTTTCTGAATTTATATACTAAGTCACCATAAAATTCGGGTTCCGATACACCTTGTTGCAGAAGAGATTTAAGTCCAATATTGAATTTTGAAATTAAATCAGAATGGCGTCTATAAAATTTTGAAAAGGCTTTGATTTCAGTAAATGTAGAGATGAAATCGCTGCTTCCTTGAATGAATTCGGTAATCGATGGTGTAAGCGAGAGTATGTTGAGTGTAAAGCCCTAAAGGACTGGAAACTTAGCATTTTAAGACTAGTGAATAAACGCATTTCTTTCTATTCTCAAAATACTAACTTATTACCTCCTAAGCCCAAGACGTCTTTACGTCATCTTAAACTAGGTATTCAAGAATTTCATAAGAAGTTTGTTTTGGCCCCTGCAGACAAGGCCGCTAACAACGTCGTCGTTGTGTGACGGCTCCACTATGTTAACACGCTTAAGCAGGAGCTTGGTGGTACTAAGGCCTATGAACTTCAGCCTTTGGCTGAAGAGAGAGCTATAGTAGATAAACATGTTTGTCTTTCAGCCACCAAGTTTGCTGTATGTGTTAACGAAGGCCAAGACAAGCTTCCTACGCTATACTGGTTACCAAAACTTCATAAAAACCTTACAAAGCACGGTTTATTGCAAATTCTAGTTCTTGCACTACCACTGAACTTTCTAAATTATTAACTTCCTGTCTTACTGCTATTAAAACGCATGTAATTAAATATTGTGATAAAGTCTTTGAAAGATCAGGAAGAAATCTGTTTTGGTCTATAAAAAAATCGAATGAGGTTTTATCATTTATCATTCGAATGAGGGCTCATCGGAGTCTAACTGTTGGTTTTCTTTTGCTCCAGCATTTCAGTGCTTTCTTGCTGTCGAGTCCTCACCGTTGTCTCACCTCTGTGGTTCTTTGATTTCTGTGTTCACGGAGATGTTGCACTGATGAGTTAGGAGGCCTTCATGCGGACTGAACAAATTATTTGTCTAAATCGCGACGGAAGTAAGGGCGAGGATTGTGGCCACGTAAAATCGATTTAAGCCCCCCAGTGGAAATCTTCCACTGACCGTTCCAAGGCGGCTCTTCTGTGGCGATTTATTTATGTTGTTGTTTGTTACTTACTGTGTGTATCACTTGTGTCTTTTAATTTTGGATGGCCATATGGCCATTTTGTGGGAAAGTAACTGTCCATATGGCCTTCGTTTGTTGAGGTTTCCATTATGGTCTGGTCGCTTAATGTTTGTATTTCTTTCCCTTTGGTGTCTTTTATGGATGGAGTAAGTTAAGTGTATCAATTCCTGATCTTTGTTTTACTTCTGCTTTTAATAACTTGAAATCTAGACTGTTTCGTGCTTCTAGTCTGTCTACCTACGATTTTTCCACTCTTTACACTACACTTCCTCATAATCTTATAAAAGAAAAGCTTAATGATTTAATTGAATGGGCTTATCACAGAGAAGATTCTCTCTATCTTGCATGTAATGTCAGAAATGCATTTTTCACTTCTAAAGAGCATAAGAATTATACACTTTGGTCATGTCAGAAAGTGTGTGATGCCCTCACCTTTCTACTTGACAATATTTATATTAGATTCGGTACTAAGTTATTTAGACAAATTGTGGGTATTCCGATGGGTACTAATTGCGCACCTCTTGTGGCTGATCTGTTCTTGTATTGTTATGAAAGAGACTTCATTTTGTCGCTTTCCATTGATAACCAATCTGAAATTATTGAAGCTTTTAGCTCTACTTCTGGATATTTAGATGATTTATTAAATATTGATAATACCTATTTTGATGGTTTGATCAGTCAGATTTACCCCCTAGAACTTCAGTTAAATAAAGCAAATTCTTCTGATACCGAGGCCCCGTTTTTGGATTTACATCTATCTATTGTAGATGGATTTGTTTCGTGCAAAATTTATGATAAACGCGATGACTTTGATTTTGAGATTGTAAATTTTCCTTTTTTGGATGGTGATGTTCCTCGTGCGCCATCCTATGGCGTTTATATTTCGCAATTAATTCGATTTGCTAGAGTGTGTAGTCATGTAACTGACTTCAACACTCGTAATAAATTATTAACGGCTAAACTCCTTAATCAGGGTTATCGGTACCATAAACTACGCAAAGCCTTTTCAAAATTTATAGACGCCATTCTGATTAAGTTTCAAAGTTCAATATTGGACTTAAATCTCTTCTGCAACAAGGTCTATCGGAACCCGAATTTTATGGTGACTTAGTATATAAATTCAGAAAAATATATAACCGCAATGACTTCAGCACCCAATTTCGTAAAATCATTCTTCGATATAAAAAGATTGGGTACAACATGGATATTATACGACAGACTGCATGCATGGTAGTTAACCCAATCACGGTTGGCAACTTTGCTTCCCTCTTTAATTGCACGCCGGTGGGTCAGGCCTCAGATTCTATGACGGCTCCAACGTAAAGGCTTATTGAAAATTAAAGAGATAATGTTGGTTGGTGCCTGATGCTCTGTCTCTGGTTGGGCTCATCGGAGTCTAACTGTTGGTTTTCTTTTGCTCCAGCATTTCAGTGGTTTCTTGCTGTCGAGTCCTCACCGTTGTCTCACCTCTGTGGTTCTTTGATTTCTGTGTTCACGGAGATGTTGCACTGATGAGTTAGGAGGCCTTCATGCGGACTGAACAAATTATTTGTCTAAATCGCGACGGAAGTAAGGGCGAGGATTGTGGCCACGTAAAATCGATTTAAGCCCCCCAGTGGAAATCTTCCACTGACCGTTCCAAGGCGGCTCTTCTGTGGCGATTTATTTATGTTGTTGTTTGTTACTTACTGTGTGTATCACTTGTGTCTTTTAATTTTGGATGGCCATGTGGCCATTTTGTGGGAAAGTAACTGTCCATATGGCCTTCCTTTGTTTAGGTTTCCATTATGGTCTGGTCGCTTAATGTTTGTATTTCTTTCCCTTTGGTGTCTTTTATGGATGGAGTAAGTTAATTGTATCAATTCCTGATCTTTGTTTTACTTCTACTTTGCGTAGTTTATGGTACTGATAACCCTGATTAAGGAGTTTAGCCGTTAATAATTTATTACGAGTGTTGAAGTCAGTTACATGACTACACACTCTAGCAAATCGAATTAATTGCGAAATATAAACGCCATAGGATGGCGCACGAGGAACATCACCATCCAAAAAGGAAAATTTAAAATCTCAAAATCAAAGTCATCGCGTTTATCATAAATTTTGCACGGAACAAATCCATCCACAATAGATAGATGTAAATCCAAAAACGGAGCCTCGGTATCAGAAGAATTTGCTTTATTTAACTGAAGTTCTGGGGGGTAAATCTGACTGATCAAACCATCGAAATAGGTATTATCAATATTTAATAAATCATCTAAATATCTAGAAGTGGAGCTAAACGCTTCAATAATTTCAGACTGGTTATCAATGGAAAGCGACAACATGAAGTCTCTTTCATAACAATACAAGAACAGATCAGCCACAAGAGGTGCGTAATTCGTACCCATCGGAATACCCACAATTTGTCTAAATAACTTAGTACCGAATCTAATATAAACATTGTCAAGTAGAAAGGTGAGGGCATCACACACTTTCTGACATGACCAAAGTGTATAATTCTTATGCTCTTTAGAAGTGAAAAATGCATTTCTGACATTACATGCAAGATAGAGAGAATCTTCTCTGTGAAAAGCCCATTCAATTAAATCATTAAGCTTTTCTTTTATAAGAATATGAGGAAGTGTAGTGTAAAGAGTGGAAAAATCGTAAGTAGACAAACTTGAAGCACGAAAATGTCTGGATTTCAATTTATTTAAAACCTCATTCGAATTTTTTATAGACCAAAACAGATTTCTTCCTGATCTTTCAAAGACTTTATCACAATATTTAATCACATGCGTTTTAATAGCAGAAAGACAGGAAGTTAATAATTTAGAAAGTTCAGTGGTAGTGCAAGAGCTAGAATTTGCAATAAACCGTGCTTTATAAGGTTTTTATGAAGTTTTGGTAACCAGTATAGCGTAGGAAGCTTGTCTTGGCCTTCGGTAACACACACAGCAAACTTGGTGGCTGAATGACAAACATGTTTATCTACTATTGCTCTCTCTTCAGCTAAAGGCTGAAGTTCATAGGCCTTAGTGCCACCAAGCTCCTGCTTAAGCGTGTTAACATAGTAGAGCCGTCACACAACGACGACGTTATTAGCGGCCTTGTCTGCAGGGGCCAAAACAAACTTCTTATGAAATTCTTGAATACCTAGTTTAAGATGACGTAAAGACGTCTGGGGCTTAGAAGGAAATAAGTTAGTATTTTGAGAACAGAAAGAAATGCGTTTATTCACTAGTTTTAAAATGCTAAGTTTCCGGTCCTTAAGGGCTTTATGCTCAACATACTCTCGCTTACACCATCGATTACCGAATTCATTCAAGGAAGCAGCGATTTAATCTTTGTATTTACTGAAATCAATTTTAGAAGGAAACCGATATTTCGGTCCTTTAGAAATTATATTCCTTATCCTAGAATCAGGAATAATTTTCAAATTGCCAGTAATTACATGACCAGCAGCAGGATAGCAATACACTGAGTTTTTACAATCACATGAATCAGGAGTATTAGTATCTATATCAAGATCTGAAACAAGTTTATTGAAATTAAAAATGATAGATCTAACAGGTTTGTTATATCTATAGCAAATTATAAGTGTTGTGCCGTGTGGCGGCCGTAAAACGTCTCCCCGTACATCAACCATAGTGCAGTTTATATTTTACTTTTGGTCCTTTTAGATCAGCGTGAATATTCGGCGAAATCAGAAATAAATTATTAGTTTAGACTCAAATTCTAGACAGGTTTTTAATTATTTGGACCTCATTTTGATTTATATCAGTCTTTGAATCGACTGCCTATTCGAAATTCGCAAAATTGCAGTATGCTTCCGATGGCTTTCGTTGCCGGATCATTAAGGGTCACTGATGAGGCTTTATTAGCCGAAACTACGTAGTATGACCCATCTTCTTTCTTATGAATATTTTCATTGCTCTTAAAGGAACTCATTTTTGATTTTTATTTCAGTATTTTGAAAATAAGCAGGAATGGAAGAAAGCACCGATCTCTCACGGAAGATACTGGGCAAATCTATAAAATCCATACCCTTATTAATGAAGGATATTTTGAAGAAATGGCGTTTATGATTAATTTCAGAATCAATGTAAGGACGAAGAGTATGCTGAGTATAGCCTCTAGTTAAGAGAGCCGCATCATATAACTGATTAGAACTATCGTAGAATTTATTCGCCTCGGTGTCCAGAAGACGTAAAACAGAAACGGGTAATGAACTTAAAATGAAAGCATAGAGTGGCGTCCATGATTTAATAATATAATTGAAAGCCTTTTCAAAATTTTATAGACGGCATTCTGATTTAATTTCAAAATTCAATATTGGACTTAACTCTCTTCTGAAACAAGCTCTATCGGAACCCGAATTTTATGGTGACTTAATATACAAATTCAGCAAAATATATAACCGCAATGACTTCAGCACCCAATTTCGTAAAATCATTCTTGGATATAAAAAGATTGGGTACAACATAAATGTTATACGACAGACTGCATGCATGGTAGTTAACCAAATCACGGTTGACAATTTTGCTTCCCTCTTTAATTGCACGCCGGTGTGTCAGGCCTTAGATTATATGACGGTTCCAGTGTAAAATAGAAGTAGATGCAATGATCAGGAATCGATACAATCAACCCATAGCCCCCATCGGAGACACCAAAGGGAAAGAAACACAAACATGCAACAACAGACCTAATGGAAACACCAACAGCGGAAAGCCAAAAGGACAGTTACTTTCCAACAAAATGGCCAATAGGCTATCCAAAATAAAATAACACAAGCGACACAAACACCTAAACACAAACCATAACAAAAATAAATAGCGACAGAAGAACCGCCTTGGAACGTTGGAACGGTCAGCGGAAACGAATTCCACTGGGGGGGAGGTTGGGGAGGGGGTCTTAACTCGATTTTACGTGGCCACAATCCTCGCCCTTATTTCCATCGCGATTTAGACAAATAATTTGTTCAGTCCGCATGAAGGCCTCCTAACTCATCAGTGCAACATCTCCGTGAACACAAATAATCAAACAACCACAGAGATGAAACAACGGTGAAGACTCGACAGCAAGTAACCACTGAAATGCTGGAGCAAAAGAAAACCAACAGTAAGACGCCGATGGGTCCGCCCAGAGATAGAGCATCAGACACTAGCCAACATTACCTTGAATTAGATCTCTCTAATTCTCAATAAGCGTTTACACTGGAACCGTCATAGAATCTGAGGCCTGATCCACCTGCGTGCAATTAAAGAGGGAAGCAAAGTTGTCAACCGCGATTGGGTTAACTACCATGCATGCAGTCTATGGTTTAACATTAATGTTGTACCTTTTTCATATCGAAGAATGGTTTTACGAAATTGGGTGCGGAAGTCATTGCGGAGATATATTTTTCTGACTTAATATACTATGTCACCATAAAATTCGATTTCCGATAGACCTTGTTGCAGAAGAGATTTGAGTCCAATATTGAATTTGGAAATTAAATCAGAATGACGTCTATAAAATTTTGAATATGCTTTGCGTAGTTTATGGTACCGATAACCCTGATTAAGAAGTTTACTTGTTAACAATTTATTACGAGTGTTGAAGTCAGTGACATGACTACATACTCTGGCAAAACGAATTAATTATAAAATATAAACGCCATAGGATGGCGCACGAGGAAATCACCATCCAAAAAAGGAAAATTTACAATCTCAAAATCAAATAATCGCGTTTATCACAAATTTTGCAAGAAACAAACCCATTTACAATAGATAGATGTAAATCCAAAAACGGGGCCTCGGTATCAGCAGAATTTGCTTTATTTAACTGAAGTTCGGGGGTGGGGATTTGACTGATGAAACCATCGAAATAGGTATTATCAAAATTGAATATATCATCCAAATATCTAGAACCGAGGCCCCGTTTTTGGATTTACATCTATCTATTGTAGATGGATTTGTTTCGTGCAAAATTTATGATAAACGCGATGACTTTGATTTTGAGATTGTAAATTTTCCTTTTTTGGATGGTGATGTTCCTCGTGCGCCATCCTATGGCGTTTATATTTCGCAATTAATTCGATTTGCTAGAGTGTGTAGTCATGTAACTGACTTCAACACTCGTAATAAATTATTAACGGCTAAACTCCTTAATCAGGGTTATCGGTACCATAAACTACGCAAAGCCTTTTCAAAATTTTATAGACGCCATTCTGATTTAATTTCAAAATTCAATATTGGACTTAAATCTCTTCTGCAACAAGGTCTATCGGAACCCGAATTTTATGGTGATTTAGTATATAAATTCAGAAAAATATATAACCGCAATGACTTCAGCACCCAATTTCGTAAAATCATTCTTCGATATAAAAAGATTGGGTACAACATCACGGGGGTAATACCATTTTCTTTACCTGTGTTGTCGACCGAGCTGGTACTGTGTAAAGCTGCTGTCAACCGAGAAATACGGTTTTCGACCGAGCAGTACGGATGTCGACAGAGGAGGGTCTTCGATTTTGATGCACTTGGAGAGGCGAAAACGTTAGTTTAAACATTTACGAACGATGTCGGTGTTTTAAAGAGACAAGCTGTTAATTGTCTGTTCACTTTTTGAGAGTCGTGAGTCTGAAAACACTATCAAATACCGGTTCTTTCGAAAAAAATCAGTTTTCACAGAATATTATTAATCTAATGCTTTATGAAATGTAGGAAAGCAATAAAACACCATAAAAATTTTATCTACCATTTACGCTTCAACAACAACGTGGGTTTGACATAATTCATGCACTCTGGGAGTTTTTATAGACCTTTGAAAAATGTCGGGATACGGATGTCGATTATTAGAAATACGACCGTCGATGGTATCTTAGTCTGATTGATACGGCTGTCGACGAAATATAAAAACTACATTTCATGTACTGCTGTTAAAATACGTGATTTATTCTATGACTATTACTGAAATCTGCACTATTAGGCAGATTTCACTGGGAGCCATGAAGGAAAATGTATGTTTTGTGCGAACTGGTGTCTTAAAGTCGCAACAATCACCAAGAATAACTCCACCCTTAACTCTCCCATATTTAGTTTACACAACACGCTACAAGGCTGGTCACTGATGTAAACACTTGAACATGTAAATGCCATATCAAATTGAAATTAAACTGCAAAAAAAATGTTGTAAACCTGTGCAAATGCTCTTGAAGAATGATGTGGGAAAGATCACAGGCGCTTAAAGTTTAGATTTCAAATTTGTTTGAAAGGGCCATAACGAAATTGAATATTGACTACGTCAATATTAACATTCATGTTTAGGTGTTTTTTTTTTTTTTTGTTTTTGTTTTTTTTTTGGGGGGGGGGGTTACGGCCCTTTCAAGATTATTTCACTCATATCGAGCCGATCGTGGGCGAAAACCGGAGTACCCGGAGAGAAACCACCTGACCTTCCGTTGCAGAACTTGGCGTATCACATGTGACCCGAGCGAGGCTCGAACCACAGCGGTGAGAGACCTAATGATCAAGAGTCAGCGCTCCTAACCACTAGGCCACGGAGGCCCGTTGTTTAGGTTTTGAGCTCAGAACTTCAAGCGCATGTGCAGAGACGAATATTTCTCAACAAATGCCATGACAAACAGTAGGGTTGATCAGCAGACGTTACGAAAACATGCCTATTAAATTAAATTGAAAATTTTACCCTAAAAACAAAAATGAAAATTTTCAGAAAAAAATATCTGATACTTTTTATATTTCTGCTCAAAAATAGATTGTGTGAACGCGCGGTTCTAACAAGTACCCAGAATCTATGTATATGAGCAGAAATATGATAAATAAGGTTTACCCCTGTAAACCCCAGTTTCACTATATGAAAGTGGGGTTCAAGGGGGGTCAAAATTATATAGGCGTGTTTTCGTGATGAGCTCCTTTTCCGACTACCCAAAATTCCTAAGCAGAAAAGCTCTTCAGTCCATGTGACTATCAAAGACTTGTCCGAATAACTGTTTTTATAGAAAACAGCCGCAGTGACTGAGGCCAGAGTGTTGTGTAAGAGGGCTATCTTGGAATCATAGGTTGGGCTTGGCAAACAGTGAAGACCCAGACCAGACGCCACAGAATGCGGCGTCTGATCAAGATCTACACTATATACGTACTTAAAAATCGGATTTCAAGGGTAAATTAAGCAGTTTAAATCACAGCCCAGGACTTTTCCGACCTATAGTCAGCGACAATCGACCCACCAGTACTCTTAGTGCTTTGATTTTGCGTTTGTTATGTGTGCGCAATTGCATATTTGAGTAAAGGAGGTATAAATGGTTAACGCTGAGCAGAAATCGACCGTACATGAGTAGTGGTAAACCGTTTAGTGGGCCTTAGCCTGCCCAGGCAAAGTGGTGCGAGTTGGACCGTCCGTGCATATAATGCCATTTTATCTCAATGTCGGGTAAATATCCCACAATATTGAAAGCAGCGTCTCCAAACTGACCCAAAATAGTGTTGACGGGAACGTTAAACCTCCCTCAAACAAACAAACAAACATAACCAGATAACTGTACCGACATGTTAAGATAGTTTATCAGTTGTCTATGTTGATAATAGAACAGACTTTTTGTCATTCCTAACGGGGATGACATGTTGGTTTTCACTGGGCAATGTCTTGACATGTCCCGTGCTTAGCTGTATTTGAAACAAAAGTCACCTATCAGCGGTAATATGGTTTCTAATAAGTTGTTTGGAACTGTGGGTATACAAATGCTGACGGGTGGTCAATGTCAGTATGGTCGTCGTGATTTCCTCATCAGATGCAGTTTTGCAGCCAGTGTCGGACCCTGGATAACACAACGCAGAACTGTTCAAGACCGCTGTATCCTATAACTTGTCTACGGAAGGCTTTCTACGATTTTTTAAAAAGCTACGCGTGTATATTTAAACGAAATTTAGTAATCGGCATAAAATGATTTAATAGAGAAGAAGAAGAAGAAGAAGAAGAAGAAGAAGAAGAAGAAGAAGAAGAAGAAGAAGAAGAAAAAGAAGGAAGAAGAAGAAGAAGACAGTATACCTTGTCACACACCTGCGTCACTGTCACCAGCAACAATTCCAATATGTCTAGGGATGGCTTTCTTGGACCGTAAATTTCTCATTTCGTAAATTTCACACCCAAATATACATATGGTCAATTTCGAAAAATGTTGATGTCTGAATTTTCTGACGTATAAAGAATTGGTAAGTATTCGTCACACCTGTGAAAAACTAGTGCGACTTTTTATATGGTGTGAAGAATTGGTATCAATTCCTCACACATGTGAAGAATTCGTTGACAATGTCTGACGTGTAAAGAAATGGTAAGTATTCGTCACACCTGTGACCAGTGTTTATGGGGTGTGGAGAATTTGTACCAATTACTATTACACGTGTCTTACATGTGGAGAACTGGTACCTATTCTTCACACATTAGAAGAATTGGTACCAATTTCTCATACAAGAGTATAATTGATACCAATACATGTACTTCACACATGTGAGGAATCGGTACCAAATCTACACAGGAGCCTCCGTGGTGTAGTGGTTACGCTACTGGCCTTGTAAACTAGGGGTCGCAGGATCGATCCCTGGCTTCTCCGGACTTTCGGATGAGTCTTTAAACCGAGATCCCGTCTCCATATGACCTTAGTTGTTGGTGGGACGTAAAACTCAAACACTCACTCACTCACCAATTCCACACACATGTGAAGAATCTCAATTAGATTGCTACCAACGTTCACTGGCTGTAATAGTTTCTGAAAAATTAATTATTTTATTTTTTTCCTATAGAAAAGGATAGGTTGTAAAATTTGACAGTGTCTGGAGATAAGTTCGGGGTAATCCTAAGATCATCATTTGAACAAATTATGATGTGCTGGAGTCCTATCTGTTACATACAAAGTTTCTTGACTGGTCCTAGAGAAGCTTTTCAATGGTTTAACCATATATGGATGTGGTAGCCATCTTGGTCATGTGACCCAGATGCCGCAAACAAACTAGCGTTCCCCCTACCCAAAGAGGTTCAAAACATATTGGCTTTGATTGGCCAATCGGTTTTCAGACATTACGAAAACATGTATGGGGCGCCGTTTTACTATTTTATCCGTATTTATAGATATCCATAAATCGAATTATGGATATCCATAATTCGATTTATGGATATCCATAAATCAGTCGAATAATGGATATCCATTATGGATATCCATAAATCGAATTATGGATATCCATAATTCGATTAATGGATATCATTAATTCAGATCGATTTATGGATATCCATAATTCGAATTATGGATATCCTTATTTCGATTTATGGATATCAATTATACCTCTGATTTATGGATATCCATAATTCGAATTTGGGATATCCGTAATTCGATTTATGGATATCCATAATTCAGATCGATTTATGGATATCCATAATTCGAA
Source organism: Lucinisca nassula (assembly GCA_963580285.1). NCBI lineage: Eukaryota > Metazoa > Mollusca > Bivalvia > Lucinida > Lucinidae > Lucinisca > Lucinisca nassula. The sequence goes on along the minus strand of OY757027.1, from coordinate 42,072,344 downwards.
TTATTGATATCCATAAATCACCGCCAAAGCTTTTGGTTTAATGATTTCTCCCAAAAACACGTGATTGTTTATTGTAAAAATCTTCAAAATCTTCATCATCGCTGGAAGATGATGGCCGGTCAAAGGGACCTATCTGCCGTGCAGCCTTTTCAGCCCGTAAGGCTTCCAAAGCAACGGACGGCATGCGCTGAACGCTCGCCATGTGTGCAGTTAAATATCGGAACCAGCCGTAAGATCTGGAAATTCCGGCCTACGCATCCGGTCACTCTGGAATCACCTCTATGAGGACTGCGCACCTAATCGGACGTAAGATTATAATGATCCAAACAGGCAATCCGTGCATGCTTTCTGGAGAAAAATGCACATGGTCGTTATATATAGTATTAACATATATCCATATAACACTCTATTTGACGGCCCCTGCCCACTAGGGCTTGAAGAAATAGATAGGCTGCATGATGCTTCCACGCAGAGCTGAAACCGACCCGCACACGATTACTGGTAAACCGCTTAGAGGATCTAAGCCTGCCCAGGCAAAGCGGTACGTGTCGGCCCGTCCATGTTAATAAACCCTATTGGTTCATTTGGGCGGCAGGGCTTGAGATGTCATTTCATCTCAAGGTCGGGTAAAAGTCCCACAAAATTTGAGCAACGTCTCCAAAATGACCTTTACAGAGTTGACGGAGCCGTTAAACCTCAAATCAAACAAACAAATACTCTACTTGAGATGTATGGAGTACCAAGCAGATTCAGATATATCTACTGGCCCCTGCCCATTGGGGCTTAGAGAAATAGATTTGGCTGCGTGAGCTGAGAGTACTGGTAAATCGTTTAGAAGGTCTAAGTCTGTCCAAACAAAGTCGTGCGAGTCAATTGGCGACAGGGATTGAGATGTTTGTTTGTTTGTTTGTATTTGAGTTTAACGGCACAGTTAACACTAATTTAGGTCATTTTTGAGCCGGTCAGTTTACATATCCACACTTTTCCTGGGCTGGCTTATACGTAAGAAGTTAACCAATACAGTGTACAGTCTTTCGCCAGAAACTGACAACTGCCCTTCTTGAATCAGCGGAAGGGAGAGAATGATTGTAGAAAATATTTCATGATCAATCTCCACGAAAGAATGTTGCCGACCCCGGCAGGTATCGAACCCGCTTCCTCCTGATCACCAGTCAGACGCGCATCCGACTGAGCTACCGAGGCCGGCGGGATTTAGATGTCATTTAATCTCAATGAAGGCTTAATGACCAACATAACTGGAAGCAACGTCTCCAAAATGCCCTAACTAACATTGAATGGGACGTTAAACCTAAAATCAAACAAAACATATCTCTCCCACACCATAGGCCACCACTAAGCCTACCCGACATTACCTCCACCTCCATCCCGGCTTTTATTACACACCTTAATCGGAAATCTGACGCGAATAGTCGATTTTTTTTTATTTGCAAAGGGAGCAGTCATAATTCATTAGGTTTATTTGCAGAGGAGATTATGGATATCCATAATTCGATTTATGGATATCCATAAATCAGCCGAATAATGGATATCCATAATTCGAATTTAGGATATCCATAATTCGATTAATGGATATCCATATTTCGATCTAAATTAATGATATCCATAAATCGATTTATGGATATCCATAATTCGATTTATGGATATCCATAATTTGATTTATGGATATCCATAAATCAGCCGAATAATGGATATCCATAATTCGATTTATAGATATCAATAAATCGAATAATTGATATCCATTATTCGATTTATGTATATCATTAATTCACATCGATTTATGGATATCCATAATTCGATAATTCGAATAATGGATATCCATAAATGATTATGGATATCCATAAATACGGAATAAATAGTAAAACGGCGCCCCATAAACACGCCTCTCAATATGAAATTTTTCGCATGAAAATACTGAATTTTGCTTATTTCTGCTCTAGACATAGATTGAGGGCACACGTTAGAATAGACTCGACGAGGCGGTTCTAACGAATACCCACAATCTGTTTTTGCTGAAATTAGAAAAATAATATATACGCTTGTAAACCCCAGTTTTACTATATAAAAGTGGGGTTTACGGGGGGTCAATATTACACATACGTGTTTTCGTGATGGATGAGATGTTTGCAGAATGTGAACGGACGACGACGGATGCCGGGGCATGAGTATACTCACTTGCTGAGCTTGCGGCTAGGATGAGCTAAAACCTAATGACCAATCTCATTGGTGACGGGCCTCCGTGGCCTAGTGGTTAAGAGCGCTGACTCTTGAACATTAGGTCTCTCACCGCTGTGGTTCGAGCCTCGCTCGGGTCACATGTGAGATGCCAAGTTCTGCAACGGAAGGTCAGGTGGTTTTTCTCCGGGTACTCAGGTTTTCGCCCACAAAATTGGAAGAAACGTCTCCAAAATGACCCTTACAGTGTTGTCGGGGACGTAAAACCTAAAATCAAACAAACAAAACAAAGCAACGATAGTTTATTATCAATCAGCCATTTCAAACAAACAAACAAAGCCTGACGAAGAATGCAACAGTTATTTAATTGTTTAACTGGGGTTAATTTCCAGTAAATCTGTCCCTTACACCCTCGTTGAATCATCGACATTCGTACCCAGTAACGTCGACAATTGTACCCCGCAAACTTTCACTTCATCGACAGCCGTATCGATGAAACTATAAACAGTTCCACAGATGCATATACAGACATGTTGACATACAAATAAAATGTTATCGCGAATGTTAATGATGTATCTGCATCATTTCGTCCTCGATATTCCATGACACTGAATAAGAGCCACGCATTTCCCCGGAAGTATTTATTTTATATATTTTCCCGTTTAATTCCGCTCAGCGTCAAAACAGGCTATTAGCCAGACTTCCAACACACTTGAAACAACAGCAAACTATTTCACAAACGATTTGACACCACAAAAATGGACAGACATACACAAAAATAACACATTTACAGCGAATTTATGGACGACCCTCCTCTGTCGACATCCGTACTGCTCGGTCGAAAACCGTATTTCTCGGTCGACAGCAGCTTTACACAGTACCGGCTCGGTCGACAACACAGGTATATAAAATGGTATTACCCCCGTGAACATGGATATTATACGACAGACTGCATGCATGGTAGTTAACCCAATCACGGTTGGCAACTTTGCTTCCCTCTTTAATTGCACGCCGGTGGGTCAGGCCTCAGATTCTATGACGGCTCCAACGTAAAGGCTTATTGAAAATTAGAGAGATAATGTTGGTTGGTGCCTGATGCTCAGTCTCTAGTCGGGCTCATCGGAGTCCAACTGTTGGTTTTCTTTTGCTCCAGCATTTCAGTGGTTTCTTGCTGTCGAGTCCTCACCGTTGTCTCACCTCTGTGGTTCTTTGATTTTTGTGTTCACGGAGATGTTGCACTGATGAGTTAGGAGGCTCCTACAGCAAGGCTGTAGAAGTGGTATTTATCCATAACCGTTACATTTGTTACATTGAACAGATTGACTGCAGGACAATTATTGTCACTTCCAGTTGCATGATATGTAATGCCAATTTCAATTGCAAGATATTTAATGTCGATTCCAGTTGGAAGATATAAGGTGTCACTTTCCACAAGACATTTAGCGACATTTCCAATTTTGGTGTAATTACAAGATATTTAATGCCACCTTCAGTTGCAAGCCATTTACTGTCTCTTCCAACTGCAAAGCATTTAGTGTCACTTCCATTTACAAGACATTTAGTGTCACTTCCACCTGTTAGACATATAGTGCTATGCACTCCATTGCAATACGAAAACACGCCTATTCATATATATATAGGAAATCTTACCACCGACAAATGAAAATTTTCAGATAAAAATTCTGATATAATTCTATATTTCTACACAAAATATAGCTTGTTGTTACTCGTTAGTACCGCCTCGGTGAGGTCGTTCTGATGGGTACCCACAATCTATTATTTGAGCAGAAATAATAGAAACTGGGTATATCCCTATAAACCCCAGTTTTACTTATAAAGTGCCTCCACTTCTATTTTAAAGGAGGCCTGAATTCTATAGGCGTGTTTCGTGATCTTGTCACTTCCAAACCGGCCCCGATAGCTCAGTTGGTAGAGTGTCCGCTCCGGGGAATGGGGGGTCACGAGTTCGATCCCGGGCTGCGACATACCAAAGTCGTTAAAATGGTACTAGCTGCTCCTCGCTTGGCACTCAGATGTACGGGGTAGAGCTAGGACTGGTTGACCCAGTGTCAGGATAATGAGACTGGGTGTGGTATCATGTAATGTGTCTGGGAGATGATACTTCAGTGAGACAGCACTATAAAAGTGAGCATTGAGCTCCCTGTCGCAAACAGACACCGTCGTGATATGACTGAAAAATTGTTGAAAGCGACGTTAAACCCGAATTCACACACACACATTGTCACTTCCAACTGCAAGACATAAAATGTCATCTAGTCCATTGCATAGCATTGCTTCTTGTAATTTCACTTTATAGAGCATTATCATAGATTAAACTTATTTATCATATGACGTCGCGTCTGAGAGTGTAATAACGCAATGTAATATTTTCGATAATCCACTAGTGGATTAAATATGCAAATTAGCTAGATACGTCTCGTAACGTTACATGTACGACGTCCTTAATGACGTCGCGTTAACTAATGGCGGAATATGGACATTTTTGTATACAATCGTGAATAAAATACGTTTTAAATGTCATATGATAAATAGAATCTTGCATTCGTGCTCATGTATTATTGAATTTATTAAACTCGTTGATGAAAAGGGATAAAATGCTCGGCAAAGCCTCGCATTTTATCCCTTTTCCTCAACTCGTTTAATAAATTCAATAATACATGAGCACTCATGTAAGATCCTCTATGTCAACAATTTATTAAACTCGTTGAAGAAAAGGGATAAAATGCTCGGCAAAGCCTCGCATTTTATCCCTTTTCCTCAACTCGTTTAATAAATTCAATAATACATGAGCACTCATGTAAGATCCTCTATTTAACCCAAAATGGTTCTTACTACTGTGAATTTTGTTCTTAACCCATTTGAGCCCCGCCAAGCGAATTTGGGTCTTCGAGCATTCCGTCATGACAAGTTTTAACTGCGCATGCCCAGCCATTCAGAGGGGCCAGGGATATGGCTTTCTGTCTGAAGGTTCCTCTTGATTCACTGCTTGTATGAGCGAGCAGCGAAGGTTCTGGCGAGACTGCGCGGATGCGCAGGCTCGCCTGAACCTTCGCTGCTCGCATAGGCGATAAGTACCAAAATCGCTTGACGCGGCCCATTTTATACGGGAAAACCAAAAACGGGTCACTGGCAAAAAGAGCAGGACCATATCGCAGGCCGGACCAGGGCCTTCGCTGTTTGCAGAAAATTAATCCATTTTCTAAATACATTTCTAAAGCCATCTGAACCTGACACCCATAAAATTCGTAATAGACATCTGGTGTTTAAAAGCGGGAAGATTATATTCGCTACAAAAGGGTAAAAAATAATTGACGTCGTTCACATACTGTCATTTTCCCAGAGTTGCTTAACCCATATATGACAATGGAATATTCCATCCAGTAAGTTTGGAGTGGACCATTTCCAATTATAGGGGTGTCAGGTTTGTTATTGCTTGTATGAAATTTTACAAAAATGAGTGTTCTTTAAGCAAATAGTGAAGACACAGATCAGACGCCGCGTTTTGCGGCGTCTGATCTGTGTCTGCACTGTTTGCCAATGTCCCAGAAAAGGGCCGCGAGGCATATATGGGTTAAGATTGAAAGACACTATCCTAAATAAAAATTATTTGAGTATGAATCACAATTCTCCCTCTATTTAGGATAATACACTCAAACCACTCTTTAACATTTTCCTAACATTACGAAAACACGCCTATACAAACATATGGTTAAATTTTACCGCCGAAAAAAAAAAACGACAATTTTAAGATGAAAAACTGTGAAATTTTTTTCTTATTGTAGGTACACGTAAGAACCGCCTCATCGGTGGCGGTTCTAGTGGTTCTAACGGATGGGCGGTTCTAAAGAGTATTCACAAGCTATATTTTACGCAGAAATAAGAAAAAATAAAGCTTACCCCTGTATCCACGTGTATAAAAGTGGGGTTCGAGGGGTCAGAATTATACAGGCGTGTTTTCGTGATGTTATCACTGAACACAATAAAATTTTCATTATAAAACTGTTCATTACAGCATGATTCAATTCAATGGTTTTGGGATGTAACATGATTTAAAGATGAATCCCAAAATGAATACAGTCGAACTTCAATGGCTCGAACACCTTTGGGACCATGAAAATCTGTTCGAGACATAAGGCGATTCTAATGAGTACAAATAGCATACATTTTTATTATAGAACATCGAAAAGATGTCTAATATATCTCGTTATGCCTCCTGACTGTAACCTCAACAAGTTTAATAAATTATTGGTATAGAGGATCTTACATGAGTGCTCATGTATTATTGAATTTATTAAACAAGTTGAGGAAAAGTGATAAAATGCGAGGCTTTGCCGTGCATTTTATCCCTTTTCCTCAACGAGTTTAATAAATTCAATAATACATGAGCATGAATTCAAGATTCTATTAATCATATGACATTTAAAACGCATTTTATTCACGACTGTTCACAAAAATGTCAATATTATGCCATTAGTAAACACGACGTCGTAAAGGACGTCGTACATGTAACGTTACGGGACGTATCTAACTAATTTGCATATTTAATCCACTAGTGGATTATCGGAAATATTACATGGCGTTATTACACTCTCAAACGCGACGTCATATGATAAATGAGGTTTCTGCTAAGTCCTTAGAAGTACACTCTTCAATAATTTTGACTGATACAAGACGCATCGCAAATTAATGACAGTAGTAATTTTGTGTGCCGCAATGCCTTAAATTGACCTGACTTTACAGTTTCTCTGAACCAGATAGCGAAATTACACAGCATGATAAGTATGCTTCATATAAGGCATTGGGCTAGGATTTGTGTCGGTCTGGCTCTTATTTGGGCCCCGTCAAGCGATTTGGGTACTTATCGCCAATGCGAGCAGCGAAGGTTCAGGCGAGCCTGCGCATCCGCGCAGTCTCGCCAGAACCTTCGCTGCTCGCTCATATATACAAGCAGTGAATCAAGAGGAACCTTCAGACAGAAAGCCATATCCCTAGCCCCTCTGAATGGCTGAGGATGCACAGTTGAAATTTGTCATGACGAAATGCTCGAAGGCACAAATTCGCTTGGCGGGGCTCATTTAAAGTTATCACTAACATTATTCTGCCTTTACTAGTTCAGATTGATAAGGAACAAGGGCTGCGGGCGGCCTAAAATATTATACTAGAATCAAAATGAAGTTCTTATTGTTGGCATTATTTCTATGGAAAGTTGATAGTTCCCTTATAAACAGTAAGTGTTACAAATTCACTCTATTCATTTTACATGTAAATATAATCGAGTAATATACATATTAGGACCAAATTGTTCAAAGCATCCATAACGAAAACACGCCTATAAAAATACATTGTAACCTTTATAGCCGAAAAAATTAAGATGAAAAATTGTGATATTTTTCTTATTTCTGCTCAAAAAATAGATTGTGGTACTCGTTAGAACCGCCTCGATGAGGCGGTTCTAACGAATACCCACAATCTATATTTTAGAGCAGAAATAAGAAAAATAAGGTTTACCCCTGTAAACCCCAGTTTTACTATATAAAAGTGGGGTTTAAGTGGGTCAGAATTATATAGGTATGTTTTCGTGATGGTTAGCTTAACGAGCTTCTTAGTTGTCAAATTGTTAATTGGTGTAGTGTGTACAATATCTAGTATTCCGGTATTTTTGCTGAAAAAATGGAAGTAATTTGCAAAAGCTACTCATATTCTCAGCAACTCAGAAATATTAGAAAATAATTATGCCATATGTAACGATAAAAATGTTAACGTTACGTTACATGCAACTGGGCCCCGTCAAGCGATTTTGGTACTTATCGCCTATGCGAGCAGCGAAGGTTCAGGCGAGCCTGCCCATCCGCACAGTCTCGCCAGAACCTTCGCTGCTCGCTCATACAAGCAGTGAATCAAGAGGAACCTTCAGACAGAAAGCCATATCTCTGGCCCCTCTGAATGGCTGGGCATGCGCAGTTGAAATTTGTCATGACGGAATGCTGGAAGTCACAAATTCGCTTGGCGGGGCTCAAATAATGATGTTGTTAGTTATAAAATCTACTATCTTTTATAACTATCCTTCTCGGCATTTACACCTTTTCTTCGTTCGGGTCGATGGGCATGGAGGGCGAAGCTTGCTTACCAAGTAATGCTTACTTTCCGCGGGCGCCTGATTACACTCTTCTGGAGTCCATGTCTGTTGATCTGAACATTGATATTTGCCATTTTGTCTATGGACTAATGATTTTGGATTAACGCTTTGGTATTACGACCTAAACTTCTTTTCACCACTAGGCTGATGTCTCTGCCTGGTGGATGGTCTGTCCGTCCCCGAGGGCACCATCAACCTAATATTTTAATCATGGTCAGACACAAATACATAGATAAGATAGTGGCTGGGACGACGCCCACTATAAAAAGGTCCCGAATATCAAAGGTTGCTTCCGCGACAAGTCAACCCGAACATACATTTCCTGCAAGTTCCAAGGGCACGGGATCTGCAGCCCGATTAGGTGCCCCTAAAATACTTCTGAAAGATATACAAGAAATGAAATACTTACAGTCTGATGACAAATCTCTTTGGTACCGTGATGGTGATGTTTTCAAACAGATCAAAAACTGTACAGTTAAATTACTTGATATTTTGAAATTTGATGACAGTGAGCCACATTGCAATATAACATCATGCAATTCAAAAAAATGTAAAACTTGTAAAATTTTGATCACGGATACGAAGTTTACTAGTCGACTCACTAATTAAGAAATAGATCAGCTCTAATTGTGATTTGTTGAGTAATAAATCACAGTTTGGAGGTCGGTTGTAAAGTAGACAAATCACGAGCGCGTAGCGCGCGTGAGTAGTAAGGGCGCCTCTTGGGCGCCACGGACTGCGCATGCGCAGCATTTGTATAACTTCCGGTGAAACGTAAGCGAAACGATTAGATGACGAAACTACCCTAAATATCGGACGAGTGTTCGAATGACGTAACTCGCGGTAATTACGCCGTAAGTATCCTAAATTTTGAGGCGAAAGATGTTCCCGCGGATTGGCGCAGTTCGCCGTCCCCGAACAGGTCGGGGGTGATCGGGGTCTACCCCGTTCGCTCGAGCGCTCCTATCCCAATATTTAGGGAGATACTACCCCGTATAGTATCGATGAAATTAAGTCTCTCACCCGCAAACCAATTATCGCCTCGAAAACCGGGAAACAATGGAAGGTGTTGGAAGAGCTCGACTCGATGCGAGAAACTAGTAATGGACCGCGTCCCGGGAAAAAAAAAAGTTTGGTTCGTTCGATTTGAGGTTTCACGTCCCCGTCAACGCCGTATAGATCATTTTGGGAGGCGTTGCTTCCAGTAGCGCGAGACCTTTTCCGGACATATCTACGACATTCGTATCTCGGAGAATCTTTCTCGGCTACGGAATTTATACGGATATCGCGGGGGCGTAGCCAGTATGCATTATGAGAGTGGAGCGTAAAATGAGAAGCAAATGATGATAGGATTTTTGATCAGCTGTAATTACCCTAAAAATTGGGGTACCTGAAGGGAGGTCACCGTAAATATCCTAAAGTTTGATCTCAAGCGATGTAGCAAACGTGTTCTGGTGGAATAGTGGAATGACAAACAGTGCAGACCCTGGTTAGAGGGATCGGGATCTACACCGTTTTTTTTTCTGTCCCAATATTTAGGGTAATACTACCCGGTGCAGTCCTGCGATATTGACAAATCGATTGTCTCCGACAGTAGTAGTATGTAAAATGAGAGAGGAATGCTGGATGATAACCGGAAAATGATAAGATGACGTAATTACCTTAAATATCGGGTGAGAGTTCGAATTATGTAAATTAGCGTAAATATGCTGTAATTATCTGTATGCGACGCACAAAAGATGTTCTGGTGGAATGGCGAACATTGCTGACCCTGGTCAGGTCAGGGTGATCGGGGTCTACACTGTTCGCTCAAGCACTTCTATCCCGATATTTAGGGTGATACTGCCTGGTGCAGTAGTGATGGATGGGTGCGATATTATTGACACTTGCGGCGAAACACTTATCGCCTTGAAAACTGGGAAACAATGAAAGTCGTTGATAAAATTCGTAAAATCATCGCGAAAACACGCCTATATAATTTTGACTCCCTTAAACCCAGCTTTTAAACTGTAAACTTTGAGTATGCAGGCGGTAAACCTTATTTTCCTTATTACTGCTCCAAGACATAGGTTGTGGGTACTCGTTAGAACCGCCTCATCGAGGCGATTCTAAAATATATAAACCCAACTTTTATACAGTAAAATTTGGCTTTGCAGGGGTAAACATTATTTTCCTTATTACTGCTCCAATGCATAGGTTATGGGTACTCGTGAGAACCGCCTCGGCGAGGCTATTCTAACATATATCTACAACATTTGTATCTCGGAGAATTTTTTTCTTGGCTATGTAATTTATACAAGCATTTCCTATCAAGCTGATCAGATCAATGCTTAGTTTTGAGGATTTCTACCGTTTAAATTATCGTTATAAAGAGTGTGCCGCTATAACGAATGTCGGTATAAAGTGGGTTGACTGAGGGCATAGCGGAAATATACGCGCTCGATCGGGGTTAGCTCCGTTTGGTCAGGGGCAGTCGGTCAGCCGTTAACGCAAATTGTTGCGCGTGTTAAACGAAACGACGTCGTTTTAACGTTGTACGCGCGGCGTGTGCCAGTGCACGGCAGCAGCAGTCTTCCATCCCAACATTTAGGATATTACTACTGACAGGTGCAGTCGCAGAGAAAGTCATCTTAATTAGTTCCCGCGTTACATCATAATAACAACGCCTTGACCATTATAATGGCGGCGTTTATCAATAATCAAAAACTAGTTGCCAAGCAACATTCCGAATGTGTCGAAAATCGGCCAATGGGAGACGATAGCCTCGTTTTGATTTCAGCTTCCTCGTAAGAACGCGCACGTCCGTCCTAACGTTTTAATATCGTTTTAGCAGTTGAGTGATAAAGATGGAAAGTGTTGTTAATTTCGAACTCGCGCTGGATTTTGTAAGAGAACAAATAGAAATGGACGAAGCATCAAATGCTTTAAGTTTTGATGACGAAATGGACACACTGGCGCAGTCCTGTGTTGAAGATGGCGAATGGTCGGGGCAGGTAAGAATTTTAATTATCTTTTCCATGTTTCATATACGTTCCATCACGAAAACACGCCCAAAATGATTTCGGTCCCTAGAACCCCCCTCTTTTATTTACTAAAACTGGGGTTTTGCAGGGGTATACATTATTTTTCTTATTTCGGATCTTAAACATAGATCGTGGATACTCGATAGAACCGCCTCATCGAAACGGTCCTACCAAGCCCCCACGATCTATGTTTTAGCAAAAAATAAAGAAATCTCCATATTTTTTTTTCATCTTAAAATTTACTTTTCTTTTTTATTCGGCGTTATAATTCGCGATGTAATTGTATAGGCGTGTTTTCGTAATGTATTGTGTTAAAATTCCCGGGTTAAAACTATATGGCTTTCAACTGTATTTAATATGCATTTAAAAACGCGTCTCTTAGACTTGGTCGGGGAAAGGTAAGAATTTTAATTAACTTTTCTCTGTTTCACGAAAACAGGCCTGAAAATTTCGACCCCTTGAAACCCCGCTTTTATTTAGGAAAACTGGGATTTGTAGGGGTATACATTATTGTTCTTATTTCGGATCTTAAACATAGATTGTGGGTACTCGAAAGAACCGCATCATCGAGACGGTCTCGCCAAGCCCCCACAATATTTTTATTTTTATCACTATTATAATTATCATTATTATTTTTATCGTTATTATTATTATTATTACAGATGGAAGAAAGGGATGAGACAGTGCTCGTGATTGAAGATGGAGATTTAAGTCAGGATATACGGGTAAATTTCTGTTCTTTTGATAAATTACTTTTCATTTACAACACACGTTCTGATTGAAAAAAAAAATATATATATATATTAGACGGTGTCCTGTCCTTTCTGTATTTAACATCTAATCCATTACAAAAAACACGCCTATACAAATACATTTTTTCTGCTTATATGGATTTTTTAAGATGAAAAATTGTGCTATTTTTCTTATTTCTGCTCAAAACATAGATTGTGGGGACTCGATAGAACTGCTTTCGACATGGCGGTTCTATCGATTTCTGTTTATTTAATAAATCGCTTTACTGTTGTTGTTTTTTTTTTTCAAACATTCGTCCTGATAAAAAATATTAGATGGTATATTGTATCAGGTCTTTTCTTTACTTTTCGTTTAAAAAAAAAAAATCTAATCACTACATGCACAAACTGTTTCTTTATAGCGGGCTTTAATCAAGATGAGCAATTGTCGTCGTTTTTGTTATTGTTGTAAAAATGTTATATTTTTTCAGATGGAAGAATGGGACACTACGGAGTTGGTTATTGAAGACGGTGAATTGAGCCAAATGGCACAGGTAAATATATTCAATTCTATAAATTAACCACTGTCATACATATTTCTGCTAAAAGAAGTCTGAGCAAAATTGTATTAAACCAACGATTTTATCTTAATTAACGATAATCATGTGCACTAATGTTAAGACATAGTTTTCAAAAATGTCTTTCTTGCATCCATTGTAAAACTGATAATATTATCCATTTTCAGCCATGCGTTATATCAGTTCATTACAATCATTATTATCATTTCAGTTTGAGGAACAAAAAGAAATAAGCGGGGAGCGAGAAGATTCGCATGGAAACTCCGTAGTGCAGGTAAATACTCATTATTTTATTATCATCGTAATCATCATTTTATCAATATTTTTTTCATTATATGTATTAACAGTAGTAGTAACAGTAGTAATTGTAATAGTAGTAGTAGTAGTAGTAGCACTAGAAATAGTAGTAGTAGACGTTGTTGTTGTTTTATTATCATCATTGTTATTATCATTATTATTTATGACCAGTATTATTCTTAATATTTTGTTATTGTTATCATTATTTTTATTTACAGTAGTCGAAATAGTAGTATTTGTAGTAGTAGTAGTAGTAGTAGTAGTAGTAGTAGCAGTTAACGTTGTTGTTCTTTTATTATCATCATTGTTATTATCATTATTATTTATAACCAGTATTATTCTTTATATTTTGTTATTGTTATCATTATTTTTATTTACAGTAGTCGAAATAGTAGTATTTGTAGTAGTAGTAGTAGTAGCACTAGAAATAGTAGTAGTAGACGTTGTTGTTGTTTTATTATCATCATTGTTATTATCATCATTATTTATAACCAGTATTATTCTTAATATTTTGTTATTGTTATCATTATTTATATTTACAGTAGTCGAAATAGTAGTATTTGTAGTAGTAGTAGTAGTAGTAGTAGCAGTTAACGTTGTTGTTCTTTTATTATCATCATTGTTATTATTATTATTATTATTTATAACCAGTATTATTCTTAATATTTTGTTATTGTTATTATTTTTATTAACAGTAGTCGAAATATTAGAATGAGCAGTAGTAGTAGTAGTAGTAGTTGGAGTAGGAGTAGTAGTAGTAGTAGAAGTAGTTGCAGGAGTGGTAATTGTAGCTGTAGAAGTAAGAGTAGAAGTAGGAGACGTTGTTGTTGTTGTTTTGGCATTGTTATTATTATCATTATTATCGCTATAATTATTACTGTTATTATTATTATTATTACTATAACGATTATTATTTTTATAATTACAGGTAGGAAGAGGGGATGAGCCTCAGCCGGGACCATCTCACAAACCCGACACCCCACCACCAACCAATGGACTGAAGTACGAAATCAGAGAGAAATCGAGAAGGACGTACGCCAAAAATGCAGCGGTAGATCGCGGATACCAGGTTAAGATTGACGAACAGCATCACGGAGAAAGACTGGAGGACATCAGAGATGGTTTGCATGAGATGTTCGACCGAGTGTTGAATGAAGCCCGGGGCGCGTTAGCGGGAAACGATTTAGGTCGCGTGATCATTCAACACGAGGGATTGCACGACCCTATCGTAGTTCCCCTACAGCCCTGGGACGACATCAACGCGAACATGGTCATGGAAACCATCGAAAATGTCCTCAACAGTAATAAAAACTTATCCGTTGATGACAGTTTCGACATCTTAATCGGTTCCGTCGATCTACCCAAGGGAGGTGCCCGAAAAAGGATCACAAATCTAAAAGGCGAGACAAATGCATGTAAAATAAAAACTTCTATTGTATCGATTGTAAATAATGATCAGTTGTGTCTGGCAAGAGCCATTTCGGTCAGCTGGGCTAAATTAAACCGATGCACGCCCGAAGAGTGGGCAGAAATTTCTAAAACCAGAGGGAAGAAAAGCAATCGCGAACTCATTTTGCATTATAGGAAAGTGCCCGAAAGCTTCTTCAAACATCTTCGTGCCAAAGACAGGCACGAGCAAACGGATTTGGCAGTAGCCATTAGCCAGCTGGCCGAAGTACCTCTTGACAGACCTGCTAGCTTGAACGATTTAGCGGCATTTGAATCGGTACTCGGAGTGAGGGTGATGGTGGTCAGCGCAAGGCTCGGTAATAAGTTTATTACCAGTCCCAGCACCGATGACCGGCCTTGCGTATACGTTTACCAAGTAGACGATGACCACTTTCATTCAATCACCTCGATTACCGGTTTCTTTTGTTCTAGGTACTTTTGTCAGACCTGTTTGAAGCATTTTGACCATAGGGAAAAGCACCATTGTGATATATTTTGTAGAGTATGTAAGACAGACGATTGCCCCAAAACCGATAAACCGGTCACTTGTCCTGACTGTAACATGCACTGTCGGTCTGACGCGTGTTACGAGCAGCATAAACAAGTACCGGTTTATCAAAAAGGTAAATCTAAGGGGCAACCGCGCGGGCCTTCCCAGTGCGATAAATACTGGAAGTGTCCCTCGTGTTATAAAGTTATTCGAAAAGACAAGAGGAAGACAGAGGAACACCAATGCGGTGAACATCTGTGTTCCTCTTGTCACAAGTATGTGATGGACGATCATCTATGTTATTTAAGATCTACATCGGCAAAGGAAGAATTCATTCCAAAATATATTTTCGCCGATTTCGAATGTAGCCAGGATGAGAGAGCGGAGTGTGAGAATTATCAGCCCTTGAAAAAGAATGATTGTAAAGACTGTCAATCGGAACAGTTATGTAAATCTTGCTCCAAATGTCGCCATTGTAACGCCTCGTGGTGCGGAAAAGCCACACATCGGCCAAACTTTGTCGTGGCTCATTCCGTATGCCCCAATTGTATTAATGATCCTTTGACCCCGAAATCTGTTTGCGAAAAATGCGGTACCCGTTGCCCGGAATGTGATGACAACGAAGACGATGGTCCTTGTCCCGGTAAATGCGGTTTTTGGGAGGTCACTTTTCGAGGAGCGGATACCGCAGAAAAGTTTGGCGAATGGTTGTTTTCCGACCATCATAAATACTTCAAAGTCATTGCCCACAACATGAAAGGCTATGATGGTTACTTTTTGTTAGAGTACCTCATAGACCAATCCATGCGGCCCGATAAAATCATTTATAGCGGTTCGAAAATAATGTACATGACGGTGGAGCGAGATTTACATATCAAGGTGATTGACAGTCTCAACTTCTTGCCCATGAAATTGTCGTCATTACCCGATGCGTTTGGACTGACAGAGTTGAAGAAGGGATGGTTCCCACATTATTTTAATACTTTAGAGAATCAAAATTATGTGGGACCATACCCGGATGCGAAATATTACGGACACAATTTCATGGGTGAGAAAGAGAGAAAGGAATTGTTAGAGTGGTTGAATGATAGAAAGGATGACGTATTTGATTTTAGAAAAGAAATGTTAGAGTATTGTCGTAGCGATGTTGATATATTGAGAAAGGCGTGTTTGAAATTTAGAGAGTTGTTGATGAATGCTACGGGTGTCATGAATGATAGAGATAAATTAGAAAAGAAATGGGACGGGGCCGTGGACCCATTTGACTCAGTTCGATTGCATCGGTATGCATGAACGTTTTCAGAACAAAGTTTATTGAAGAGGAGTGGAAGGTGAAAATAGAAGGGCAAAATGAATGGATTCCCGCCAAAATGTCTGACGGGAAACTATTCATTTTCCGAAGCGACAAATGGGTCCACGAATCCGAACTGAAAGGGGAGAGAGTGGGTGCGAAAGAGTTCGTAAGCACGCCTATCGCGAAAATCCCTCCCGGTGGTTACAACGATCAATATAGTAAAACGTCCATACAGTGGTTGGAGTGGATGTCGCGTGTCGACAATGTCCGCATTCAACACGCTTTGAATACTGGCGAAAAAACCTTACCAGGCACCCGATACAAGTTGGACGGATATTGCGCTGAAACAAACACCGCCTACGAATATCAAGGGTGTCTGTTTCATGGCTGTGTTGAATGCTTCTCGGAAAACAGGGAAGACACGTACCATCCACTCACCAACCAATCTGTTAAAGAATTGTTTGCATTGACCATGAAAAAGAAGGCATATATAGAACGGTTAGGAATGAGATACGTTTGCATTTGGGAACACGAATTTCAAAATATGAAAAAACAAAACGCTGACCTCCAAAATTTCATTAATCAACTAGATTTAATGGACAGACTGGATCCTAGAGATAGTTTCTTCGGGGGTCGCACCAATGCGAGTCAACTCTACTACAAAACGTCCGAAAACGAACGCGTTAAATATGTCGATTTCACCAGTCTGTACCCTTGGGTAAATAAGTACAGTCGCTATCCCGTAGGTCACCCCGCTATCATCACGAAAGACTTTGGGGACATAAAGGACTATTTCGGCATTG
Organism: Lucinisca nassula; assembly: GCA_963580285.1. Lineage (NCBI taxonomy): Eukaryota > Metazoa > Mollusca > Bivalvia > Lucinida > Lucinidae > Lucinisca > Lucinisca nassula. The sequence continues at coordinate 42,055,329 of OY757027.1, read as the reverse complement.
CCAAGGTCAAGATACTCCCTCCTAGAGGGTTGTACCACCCTGTACTACCTTATAGGTCCAATGGCAAGCTGAAATTTCCTTTATGTAGGACCTGCGCGGATACCGAAAACCAAAATCATTGCGCTTGTTCGGATCAGGAAAGAGAGTTGACTGGCACGTGGTGTACTCCGGAGATTGAAACGGCTATTAGACTAGGGTACACTCTGTCCAAAATTTACGAAGTTTACCACTGGGAGAAAACGACCCAATACGACCCAGAAACCAGAGAAGGGGGACTGTTCGCTCAGTATAATAACACATTCCTCAAGTTTAAACAAGAAGCCAGCGGTCCCCCTGACTGGATCCAAAACGAAAACGACATGGACCGTTACATTTCGCAGTATTTCGAAAAAGAGGGCGTTTCTTTGAATCGGGAAAACATCGTAAAGAACCCCGGACTGAGGCAACTGGCCAAATTATGCCTCAACAGTTTTTGGGGCAAGTTTGGACAGAGGCTAAATATGCGCCAGTCAGAATTTTTCCACGAAACGGAAGCAAATTTATTCTTCCAGCTATTCACCGATCCAATGAAACAACCTCTTAATTTTCACATCTTGACCAATGACACCGTACAAATCGAATGGTTATATAAGAAAGATTGTCAGCCAGAAGACAACAAGACAAACATCTATTTGGCTACATTTACGACGTGCTGGGCCAGACTCAAACTTTACAGTGTACTAGAACAGTTAGATAGACGGGTCCTGTATTACGATACGGACAGCGTTATTTACGTGAGCCGTCCCGGTCAGTATGACCCTCCCCTGGGAGACTACCTGGGCGAACTCACGGATGAATTGCAAACTGGGGAGCACATTGTAGAGTTTGTGTCTGGGGGGCCAAAAAATTACGCCTACAAAACTAACACTAAAAAAGAAATTTGTAAAATCAGAGGATTCACTTTGAATTACACTAATTCTCAATTAATAAATTTTGACAGTGTCAAACGAATAGTAACCAGTCCTCAAAGTTGTCCGAATATCACGGTGTCTAATCCAAACAAAATTTGCAGGGAAAAACGAAAAAGAATATTGATAAATCGTAAAGAAGAAAAAACTTATCAAATGGTTTATACCAAACGAAGACGTTTGGAAAACTATGACACTGTACCTTTTGGCTTTTAAAAGAAAGGGTCGTTTTGATTTTTGCGTTAGGTGTGCTGGAAATGTGTGAGAGCTGTTTAGATTTTTGTAATTAATGTTTATATTTGTGTCACAGTCGTTGTTATTTTTGCACGTTTACACCTATTTTACCGTAGAACACGTTTTCATTTTTGTACATCATTATTTACAATCGATACAATAGAAGTTTTTTTTTTTTTACTGTCGTTTCAATATCTTGTATTAAGCTTCTCATTTTTCGTCGATATATTTCGGTATTGTTGCATTCAGAATGTTTTATTTTTGTACATCATTATTAACAATCGATACAATAGAAGTTTTATTTTACTGTCGTTTCAATATCTTGTATTAAGCTTCTCATTTTTCGTCGATAACACTTCGGTATTGTTACATTCAGAATGTTATATTTACAATGCGTTATGTTACTGTGTTAGGACACTTTTCGAACGGGCCTCCGTGGCCTAATGGATAAGAGCGCTGACTCTTGATCATTAGATCTCTCATTGCCGTGGGTTCGAGCCTCGCTCGGGACACATGTGAGACGCCAAGTTCTGCAACGGAAGGTCAGGTGGTTTTTCTCCGGGTACTCCGGTTTTCGCCCACCTATGATTAACGATTGGCTCGATATGAGTGAAATAATCTTGAAAGGGCCGTAAAACCCAAACCAAAAAAAAAAAAAAAGGACACTTTTCGATTTTTGAACAAACTGTTTTATGTTTTGTCAAGGTCGACTCAATTTCTTGCACAAACCCGTTTCGTTTTTCGTTGATGTGGTTGTTTGTATTGTATAGAGTACAGTCCGACCCGTATTAAGCAAGCACTTAAGAGATTATCGAAATGCTGTTGCTTTAGACAGGCAATTTCTTGATACGGGTGGAATTTATTGCATTTACCTCATCAGGCCGTTTCAACATTTGTTAACGTCGTTTCAATATCTTGTATTAAGCTTCTCATTTTTCGTCGATATCATCTCGGTATTGTTGCATTCAGAATGCGATATTTACAATGTGCTGTTACTGTCACTGGTGATGACGTTCGATCGTCAATGGTTTTATTGACACTTTTCTTAAAAGTATATTTCAGTTATATAAGTTATACGACTATTAGTGTTTATATTATTTGGAATGATTTTGATATTTGGTAACAGCCACTCTGGAAACGTACCAGAGGCGTTTTGATTTTTGTAATTTACCGTTCACATTTTTGTAACTACCGTTCGTATTTTTGTTGTTTAACACGCGTTTTACCATAGGACACGTTTCGATTTTTGAACAGACTGTTTCATGTTTTGTCACGGTCGTAACAATTTCTTGCATCAACCCGTTTCGTTTTTCGTTGAAGTGATTTTTTTTCCATTGTATGCAGTACAGTCCAACCCGTACTAAGCAAACATTTAAAGGATTACCGAAATGTGTTTGCTTAAGACAGGCGATTGCTTAATACGGGTGAAATTTATTGCGTTTACCCCGTTTGGAAAACAAACGCCTGCTTGCTTAAGACGGATTGCTTGCTTAATAGACGTGGTCACTAAAACAGGATTGATGAGGCCAAATTGGCCGAAACTAGCTAGTCTGGCCCAGAAGTTATGTGCACTCCATGTTTTTTCAGTTCTGTGGTGTAGGCCTTGCTTATAGAACATATTTACCGTATATGGTATGGATATCTCGTTGTTACTCAGTTACTTCTTTGTTACACGAAAACATGAGTAAGTTATATAACAATTGTTAACATATGACTTTTTTATTTACTATGTATTTATGAAAAATGTATAAATCGAAGCGTTCCAATGCTTCATTTCTATCCTTGTAATATACGTCACTAGTTAACTGCTAACAAATAATTGTTAGTAAGAACAGACATTCTTCATTTTCATTTCACTCCCCTCGTAAGAATATGGAAACAAACGAGCCCCATCAACCCGAAAGGGAAGCATTTATTTATGAACCCAGATCAGATGAAGAAAATCGATCAAATTCGGAGAGGTGGCACTTGTTAGGTGCCCGTATACCTAAAGCGGAAATAGTCTACTTTTGCCAGATGATCATTGTATACGTCATCATCATCACCTCTATAGTTAATTTGTCTTTACAAAACGGATCTACCGAGCTTTGGATAAGCCTCCTGAGTAGTTGCATAGGTTACGCCTTACCCAGCCCAAAACTTAAAAAATGAGCTGTACCCTGCCTTTCGAACCTTGCTCTAGCATGTGTATCAGTGGTCAAACGGGTAGCGGTAAAACGAGGTGGGTGTACAAGTTCCTGAATAATTTGCAATACATGTATACGAGAGAACCACCTACCCACGTATTATACTGCTACGGCATACACCAAGATCTCTTCGACGACATGGAACGGACGATACCCAATTTTTATAGTAAACGGGGTCTACCCTCTACCGAAGAAATTGACGAGTTTACCAAAGACAAGCGTCATAAGCTTATCGTCATCGATGATCTAATGCACCAAGTTATGAGCAACAAAGACATGGAATTATTATTTACGCAAGGGACCCATCACAAATGCGTCAGCGTGATACTGATAACTCAAAACTTATATCCGGGAGGTAAACATGCCAGAACGATAGCTTTAAACACGTGGTATATGGTGCTTCTGAAAAATCTACGAGATGCGTCTCAAGTCGCAATTCTAGGACGCCAGCTGCATCCCGGGAAATCGAAAGGATTCTTACGAGCGTACGAAGATGCTCTCAGCACCGAAAAACACGGCTATTTTGTGGTAGATATGAGTCCTCATGCTGACAACAGATATCGTCTTAGAACTCGCATATTCCCGGATGAAGACCCCGTGGTTTATCGACTGACGTAAGAACAAGAAACAGACCTACAAGAGGAACCATGGTTCAGCTACTCGTACAAGAACGTCACTTTTTGCTTTTATTTGCCCAAACTACACCGGGTCAACGCAAGGTACTACTGCGAACGATTACCAGACAGCAACTGAGAGCGATAAGTCAGATAGCGCATAACGTCGTGAAATGCAAGATAAAGTTGACCTCGGCACAGAAAAAAGCGCTTAAACGCGAGAGACGCCTTTTACACCTGTTGGGAGATAGAACCGTTGGTTATCATCACAAGAAAAAGGCCGTTTCGGATAAACAACGTTTCATTTTCACTCTGCTGAAAATAGTCATACCTTACTTAGAAGCAGTACTCAAATAGAGATGGAAAAGCTAGTACTTGTCCCCTACGATAAATACCGAAGGATGTTGAATGTTAAAGGAGAGCCTTCCGTAGAAAGGCAAACGCCATCTTCTCACTCGCAAAAGGTGGAAACTAAACCATCCCCCGCTATGGTGAAGAGAAAGAAGACCGAGCCAAAGAGCCAAACCGTGTTCGCGCCTCCACCCCCGGGGAAACGGGAGAAAAAGGCAGAAAAAGCAAAGACTGATAAATTCGTGGACTGGATATCATTTTAAAACAAAGACAATATTTTTGTTATAAAAGTTTTATTGAAATAAAGCGATGTAAAACTACATTATAGTTGCGTTGTATTTACAAATGTTCTCACAAATCTATCATTCATCTCTAAATCTCTCACGCTAAACGCGTTTACGATATCTTTCAATGACATTCCGACATATCGGCACACGACATAATATATACAGTACTGTCCACACGTATCAGAACCAAAGTCTTGTAAGCGATTTCTGTTCCTTAAATACGGTTTCCGTAATACGTGTCCAAAATTATAGTACTCCGCTGTGTTACCGAGAGAATCAAAGAATTCGTCGTGTCCACTTTCATTAAAGTAAAATGCAACCCAATGCTTGCCCGGTCCACCGCTTTTGTCCGTATTGGCGATCACGAATCTCTCCTTTTTAACATTATCGACTGAACAAATTCTGACGGGGTACCCTCTTAGAATACTTTGTAGTTGAAGGTTATTCATTTTAAGTACACGGATCTGGCTTGGTTTATGTGGAGAATTTCCGGAAATGTAGCGTACATGATAAGGGTGACGCTTTCCAGCAAGGGTGTCGCGAACTTGAGTTCCAGCCGACAATGACCTTTTCTTTTAGTGTTGAACGTATAGTAAGGATCTACGTCTAGTACATAGAGACAGTATCCGTGTTTGTAATCGCCTCTACTCACGTTAATATCTTTTCTGAAGAGCGTCAGAGTTCTGTAACAGTCCACAAACTGATCGGCGCTGTAATTGGGTTGCAAAGGCTGAGAGGGGTATGACTGTCCATCGACGTACAACCCGACCGAACTGCAGTCAAACGGTTGAAAGTTTAGCGGGTTTTTCTTGTAATCGCCGGTGTACGCCGCGCTAGACACCAGTCCTACCACGAGTTTGCTCGGAACGAGGCCTTGAAAAATGTCGTCAGCACTGAATCCGTACTGTCCTGGAGCTATGGAGGCAGTCTTTATCTCTGACCTTAGATACGGGTAGAGGGCGGGTTGATCTTGAAAGAGTTTTTCGTGAGCTACTAAAACTCCTCCATTTAAACGCTGTACGCATAGTTTAAATCTAACATCCAAGATCTGAACTTTTTCGTCGGGATCTGGACTGTCGGACATCAGTCTGAAAGCGTCCTGACCCGGCCACAATTTTATCCCAATACTGACGCCATTCACCAACAGTCTTGGCTGTTGAAACAGATCGAGGAATAATGGGCCTTCCAGATCCACAATTTTCCCGTCTTTCGTTGCGAGGTATCTTTCGAAAAGTCCCACGTTACCGCCAAGCCTGGCATTTGCCGCGTCTGGGTTATATCTCGTATCTTTATAAAAAAGCTGACTGGACAGTATATTTTCCTGCGTGGCTTGATTGGTTTTAAGAATGGTATCTATATAGCTTTTGTAAGCGTAATTAGTTCCGATATGAGACAGCGATGTCTGCTGAAACGTGACGTCTACCTGTCTAAATATCGTGTGCAATGGAAGGTTTATCAGTCCGAGAGATCGGTCCTCTTTTACCGGAACACCTTGAGCATCCGTCAAGCGCAGTTTCACGTTTAACACGCTGTGTTTGAGATCGACGTAAGCGGATGACTGAGGAGCAATGTTAAAATCTATCGCTGAGGTGGAAGTGACTTGATTTGAAGGTCGATATTCGATCCATTCTCTAGACTGAAAAGCTGTATCTGATGGTGGTAATGAAAATAACGATAAATTTTCTTGATGACAATTGTCCATTTCGTTCTTTAAACTTGATCTTCCGGGTTGTAAGCGTACCGTTTAAATTCTTTGGGTAATGCTTTTCTGGCAACCGTTCCCTTCTTACGCTTCTTACCACCTTCTTTCTTACGTTCTATGTCGGATTTGGCCATCTCTACCGCTTGAGCGACCGGGCTGACCAATTTTACCACGGGTCTTTGACTTTCCTTCAATTTTCTGTTTCTTTCACCCACGCCCACCACGTAACGACCGAGGTGATCGGGTTGAACGTACCCGTCGCTCAAGTCTTTAAAATGTTGGTACCATTTGTCATAGTCTGGTATATAGGGGACCCATTTTTGCGATTTAATATCGTACACTTCGACTGAGCCCATTTCGTTTAAAATGTAACACGCAATGCAGATCGTTCGAATCGAAAGTGACGGGTTGTAAATCCTCGTCTAGTAGATATAATCTGAGGGCGGTCAAGTTTGACACGTTTACGGGAAGATAGATGGCGTCTTCAAACCTGTCAGATTTGAGTTTTTTATATCGGTTGTCGATCTCGATATTTCTCAACACCGGTATAGTTCTGTTTCTTACGTAGGATTCCTCCACGATATCGCAACAGAGATATATTCTTCTCGATCTAGGCGTAAAGTTTAACGTCAAAGATATCTGTTTGAGAGCGCACACCCAGTGACCGTCCAGAGTATAGGTTTTATGAAATTGGATCCAAAAGTCGGAAGGGTTGTTGTTCTTACGTAAATCCAAAGAGTCTTTGCTACTGAGATAAGCGTAAAAATCTGTCATGTTTCTGCGGTGGTCCGGATCTCGTCCACGATGGTTTGTATCAGGTAAACGCTTCTCAGCATAGACGGAATGAACGACGAATGTCTGTTTACCAATGCTTTCTTTCTCTGGAAACTAACTCTATTCGACCCTAACGTTCTTAGCGCGAGCCTTCTCCTTTCGAAGAGTCTTGCATCCCTTCTTAGAGGATTGATCGTTCCGTTGGTCAGTCTTTTGGCTACCTCTCTAATGGATGACATTTGCAATCGAGTAATATTTCGTAACAGGGTTCTACGATCCACGGGTAAGGCATCTCTCAAGGTCGCTAAATAGCGAATGGAACGGAAAACTTTGGAATGTTCCATGATTTTAGTCGGCGTTTCTTGTCACCGCTTCTTACGAGTATAGAGCTCAAGCTCGATCAGTGTTGGTAAAACCACGTCATCCATTTGATTCATAAATTTGATACCCGTGATTACCACTTTACCGGTATGAAAGCAGCAAAAATTTACGCCATCTATTTTGAAATTTAGAGCCGGAAACAACTCTGGCTCGTACACTACACTTCTTTCCTCAGCCAACGCCTTTAAGTCCAATTCAGCGCTAAGAGAGTGACTGGCAGACGCTGTCAACATCCTAACCGTTCCTAGGCTGGCGGGATAACCTAGTGTTTGAAGCTGTCTGGCATATCTGCGCAAACGTTTCCGTCCCTCTTCTACGTCTGAGGCTCTTCCATTGCAGTTGATAGCACCACTGGAAAACACGAGACAGTTGCCACCGATAGTTCTATGCTGCCATATAAGACCTGGAAAAGATCTCGGGTCATATCGAGCGTTCCATATACGTTGACATAATTCTATCAGGTCGATCGGACAATTTAATTGGGCGCTATATACCACGTTGGTAATTTTCATCTTGGCGTCTTGTCAAACAATGAATACGAATTGGTGTGTATGTCTATTTTGTCCGACATAAATTCACGTGATTTCTGACTACGAGTAGTCTTTCACGGCTTCTTCCGGAATCCAGCTGTCATATTTCTTGGGCCAGTGCAACCAGCGAACGAGAACTTCTTTTCGCTTGTTTCGGACGCGTCTTTTTAATATCTCTTGGATGTAATATTCGGTAGAATCGTCCACGCGAATCTTCTGAAGTTCCTGTTCATAAAAGGTACCTTCCACTTTTTCGTCACCCCAGGATTCGAGCCTATAAACCGGGATACCCTCTCTTCTAAAACGCGAGCTGACTTTAAATATTTCGCCAGTCCATTTTTGCGAATATTCTCTATCGAATAAAGTTCTCACGTGCGATATGCGTACCGTTTGACCGAGTTTAAATTTGTACTGCTTTTTGGTTTTCCGTTTGCTTCTTTTTTTCGATTTGTCCCCGGCCTGTCTCAATAAATACTGCTGCAGCCTACTTTCGCCTTCGTTTTCCTTTGAAATGGAAGCCGGGGGTTGACCGAGACTTCTATGTACGGTTTGATTATAGCTGTGAACTACATCTTGAAGAATGTCGACATACCGCTGCGTTCTATTCTTCATCATATACCTAAACAACTTATGTTTTAAAGTCTTGATTAACCGTTCGCTGTAATTTGCTTTGGTCTCCGTATTCAGGGCGTAAAAATGATGGATGTTTTTGTTTTTTAAATATGTATTGACCTCTTTACTACGGAATTCCATACCTCGGTCAGTCCTAATCGTGTTAGGTTTTCTCGGTCCTTTAAGAATGACTCGTAGGGCTGTGACAATATCGACCCCTTTTTTACTTTTTACGGACCGGCAATGAGCAAAACGAGAGAAAATGTCTATGGAGACCAGTACGTATCGATAGTCGTCATTCTGTTTGGAAATGTCAACCATATCCATCAGATCCATATCCCACTGACTGTCAATGCCAGCCACAATTACCCTAGACCGGGTATATTTACGTCTGGCGCCTCTAGTCAGGGAATACGACTCCTGGTCTTGCAGCCATTTGCGTATGCGGTGCCTGCCAATTTTAAATTGGCCTCGAGTTTTGACGATCTGGTACAGTTTCTCCGGCCCTAGGTAACTGCCTGGGGATTTGGGATTAAAATACAAGGAAGATAAATATTGCTTCCAGTCAGTCATCTTTATTTTAACGAAGACTATGGCAAACGAATATTCTTACAAAACTATAAAACGATACTAAACCTATAGGATACAAAACGATGAAAACAAGTGTGTATACTGTGTCACGTGGAAACAATGGATATATAAAGTTTGAAACAAATATTCAAAAAGTATGCATGTAATTTACAATATAACGCTATATAAGTGCGATACATCGTCATCGTGTCTCTCAAACGCTTCTATAAAGCGCTCCGCAGCCTCCCTGGCTTCCCGTCGTAATTGAAAACACCTCAGCCATAACGACAGTTCATCCAACAACGCCAAAGTCATCATTGCCATACCAAACATATTTATATTTGTCATTTGGGGTCTATCACTCTATATTCTGTCACGTATTCGCAATCATGCTCCATAATTATGACGCGTTGTATACGTCTGTTTCGTGTTTATGACAATTTACTTTCGTTCGTGTCACTGTCTTCACCAGTTTTGGTAATCGTTCGGATTGCACTCTGAGCACTGTAAAGCTCCCAACTGATTCAAATGGTCACTTTGCAGAAAGCAAGGGACCACTGGGTTGAGTTCGGGCAATGTATTTCCTATTTCTGATAACAAGTCTTTCAAACGATTGAATTCCGATGGCCTCAAGCATATTCCCGTTTTCGTTGGTACAACTTCGTCCCGTGGTTTCCAGTATTGTCTTATATCTACGCAGACACTATTTTCGCCGATCTTACAGAATACGTTCCCTCCGAGATGACATCTATAGACCTGTTTCTTTTCTAATGCCTTATCCACGTATTCCAACTGATCGAGCCAATTCTTCCACCGCATCAAGTTTAGACTGATTCCTTTCTTAGTCGGTTTATCGTCTTTCCACTCCCTGATATCGACCCGTAACTCGCCCTTCCATTCGTGCACTTCCACGTAACGATCATTCCCGAGACTGAACCGACATCTGTAGTTTGCCATGTTTCCTTATTGAATGACACAGTACCGCGCGAACGAGGTATATATACTTATGCGGTACAATCCGATTGGTTCTTTCACGGCTGTCGCTGATTGGATACAACGTGTCTAAACACGTTCGATGAATGTCACTATCGGATAAGCGGTTATGACAAGCGTTTTTCTCCTGGTTTGAGTACACACGACTTTAATGGTGTTGCTCGTTCGTCTGCTGTATCCCAAAATTCCTATGTCAAAAGTAAAGGTTTTTATGAGTTCGAGCCTTTTACCGCACACGTTCTTTTTGTCAGGCTTATCCAAACACTTCTTGATACTATCAAACATGACACGTCTATTTGAAAAGACAGAAGCTCCCATACTCTCGGAGTAAAGATGTTTTTCTATCGCGTGGTTTGACACTTTACAACACGAATTCATTTTGAAACTGAGGTCTTGACCAGCACGCAGAAAGGTTTAACTCATTGCTCCAACCAATCAGATGAGATAATTTAGACATGACCAAACTCGCTCTGTATTGATCAATACTTTTTTTTTTTTTTTGCTCTGGCTACGCCCCCCTGATATCCGTATAAATTCCGTAGCCGAGAAAGATTCTCCGAGATACAAATGTCGTAGATATGTCCGGTAAAGGTCTCGCGCGACTGGAAGCAACGCCTCCCAAAATGATCTATACGGCGTTGACGGGGACGTGAAACCTCAAATCGAACGAACCAAACTTTTTTTTTCCCGGGACGCGGTCCATTACTAGTTTCTCGCATCGAGTCGAGCTCTTCCAACACCTTCCATTGTTTCCCGGTTTTCGAGGCGATAATTGGTTTGCGGGTGAGAGACTTAATTTCATCGATACTATACGGGGTAGTATCTCCCTAAATATTGGGATAGGAGCGCTCGAGCGAACGGGGTAGACCCCGATCACCCCGACCAGATCGGGGACGGCGAACTGCGCCAATCCGCGGGAACATCTTTCGCCTCAAAATTTAGGATACTTACGGCGTAATTACCGCGAGTTACGTCATTCGAACATTCGTCCGATATTTAGGGTAGTTTCGTCATCGTTTCGCTTACGTTTCACCGGAAGTGATACAAATGCTGCGCATGCGCAGTCCGTGGCGCCCAAGAGGCGCCCTTACTACTCGCGTGATTTGTCTACTTACAACTGACCGACAAACTGTGATTTATTACACAACAAATCACTGGCTAGAGCTGATCTATTTCGATTCTAACACGCTGAAACTCGGCAATAATGCTGTTGTTTGCTTCAAATTCTCACAACTTTTCGCCATTATTAGAAGAAATCCCGCTAAAATTATCGACTGAAACACATGCATTTATACCCTTTTCTAATGTTTTCGATGCGAGAAAATGACGTTACACCGTCTAACGTCAAGGAAATCGACTAATGACGTCATAAATTTGCAATTTTTAATGACGTCACTCGTCACGCTCTTCCTAGCCGTGATTTGTTGTAGAATAAAACACAGCCGTTTTCCATTGCCTATATAGGCGCGCTGTGTTAGAATAAAACATACCACACACGGAGCTGCGACGATCTCAACTGTAAGTCCTCAAATGTTGTCTATGGAGTGGAATGTTCACTTTGCGGACTGATATACGTAGGTGAGACAAAAGGACAACTGCGTACTAGAATGTCTGGTCACAGATATGAAGTGAATAATGGAGGCAATCAGTTGTTATACCAACATTTCAATCTAGCAGATCATTCTAGTTTGTCCTTCAGGGTAAGACTATTGGAAAAAATATACCACCTACTAATACTCCCAGCTTGAACACACCGCTTCGTAGAAAACGTGAGGAGTTCTGGATTAGAGAATTAGGCACTGCGGCACCCTTCGGTTGCAATGATAAGATAAACTCTGTAGGAAATCTTACCAGCCCTGGATGCCGCTCGGTAAATGTGATGAGGCTCTTTGGCAGCTCTAAACGACGTAGGTGAAGTCATTGGCATCGGCACTATAACCGTACGAATTTTCATGCTGATGTGACATTCGACAATCTCCTTCCATACGTCCAGCAACCTTTAGGACTTCATCATATTCGTACCAAACTGTATCAACTGCCAGTTACTAAACTTCGCTGTTTGCAGAAAGAAGCTTTCATTACAGGGTCACTGATGAGGCTTTATTAGCCGAAACTACGTAGTATGACCCATCTTCTTTCTTATGAATGTTTTCATTGCTCTTTAAGGAACTCATTTTTTATTTTATTTGCCTTCACTGCAGCTGGTGCTGTGCCGTGTGGCGGCCGTAAAACGTCTCCCCGTACATTAACCATAGTGCATTTTATATTTTACTTTTGGTCCTTTGAGATCAGCGTGAATATTCTGAGAAATCAGAAATAAATTATTGGTTTAGACTCATATTCTAGACAGGTTTTTAATTATTTTGACCCCATTTTGATTTATATCAGTCTTTGAATCGACTGCCTATTCGAAATTCGCAAAATTGCAGAATGTTTCCTCTGGCTTTCGTTGTCGGATCATTACAGGGTCACTGATGAGGCTTTATTAGCCGAAACTACGTAGTATGACACATCTTCTTTCTTATGAATGTTTTCATTGCTCTTAAAGGAACTCATTTTTGATTTTATTTGGATGTGACACATCCAAATAAAATCAAAAATGAGTTCCTTTAAGAGCAATGAAAACATTGTGAACACGTTCGATCCAAACTCTCCTGAATATAAGCTGGTTGCTATGATTGCGGATGTTGCTATGTTTCGGTTGTACAAGCCAGTACAAAGAGTTTCTCCAGAAGAGACTCCACCTGGTGACTTTCTGAAGCTTGAATTCAGAAATCATCACGTGAACAAGTCCGTGAAATGAAGACCCCCCTAAACCCCACTTTATATAGAGAAAACTGGGGTTTACGGGGGTATTCATTATTTTTCTTATTTCTGCTCCAAGACATAGGTTGTGGGTACTCGTTAGAACCGCCTCAATGAGGCGGTTCTAACGAGCACACACAACCTATGTTATGAGCATTTATAAGAAAAATATCAAGGATTTTCATCAGAAAAGTAGCCATTTTGGAGATGTGAAAAAATGCATTATGCCGTACGGGTGTGTTATCGTAATGTAAAGGTCTTGGCGCTGTTAACATTGGCAATACTCTAAACGATAAAACAATGACTTCAAACGTACCAGCTTATTTCAAAAACAAGAGCCCATCAGTTATTTCCTACAGTTATTCTACTCCGATTGCACCCAAAATATTCAATTATAAAACCATGCTGCAAGGTCTAGATGCCGAGACCATTGCCCAAAACCTCTCCGAATGATCATGTAATGTCTCAGATTCTTGTTACAATCCAGCAGGTCACATCATTACAGGAAATCTCAATATTGTTAGAAATGACCTACTTCGAGACATTCTCTTTCAAAAGGCCCAATTACAGGGAACCAAAGTCGTTTACTTGGAAACAGAATTCCAAATTAATTTTGGATTCTGTTAAAGAGTATGCACGTCGCTGGGCTAGGAAAGAGGATGCGGAGGTTGACACCCTCTCCGAATGAGTAAAATCAGCCATGGCCTTGGTAAACAGACGTATAACAGTACTCAGCAGAATCATGTCTCGCCGACATTATTCGATGTTTGATAATCCAGATGTTGCTGCTGAGTTAGCTGAAATCCATCAAAAGTTTGTCGTTGTTACAGCTGACAAGGCATCTAACAATATTGTGTTTGTTTGCAAAACACACTATATATACTGCTTAAAAGAAGAGCTTGGTTTGAGCACTATGGCAGGCAACCCAACATATAATCTTTCTTCTTTGTCCAAAGATGAAATTCTGCAAAACCACCAATCGGTGATGCTTTCGTTCGGAATTTCCCTCCTAGAGGAAGATATGGAACTTCCAAAAATGTACTGGATTCCTAAGCTTCACAAGAATCCGTACAAGCAGAGATATATCGCGGGGTCAGCTAAGTGCTCAACCAAGACTCTTTCACAGGTCCTAACACGAATCCTTACTGCAGTTAAAGATGGCCCTCTGAAATATTGTGAGACTGCATATACCAGGAGTGGTGTGAATCAGATGTGGATCTTGAAAAACTCCAAAGAGCTTCTAGAACATCTTCAGTCACAGTCTTTTCTCTCAGTAAACAGCATAAAATCTTTCGATTTCTCAACACTCTACACAACTATTCCTCATGATAAATTGAAATCCAAACTCAATTAAATCATAAATCAATGGTTTTTTTTCCCAAGTTCGGTATATATATTTTTATTTCCTCCAAATATGAAGAGTACATGAAACATGAACATTTAGAAAACAATACAATACAAATATCCTAGAGTGCCCAAAGTTCGTTACACTAAGCCAAAGTGGTCTTCACATAATAATATAAAGCAGCACAAATCAAATCAATTCACTCATATCACTAGCTTATCATATCATATTTCTGAGTAACAAAGCAATTCCCCTATTTTCTTTCCCCTTACAATTATATAGAAGAGTTTCAAATGTAAACAACTATATGGCCTCTGCAACATTTTCTGGTCCTAAGTTCGTGACCCCATGACGTCATCATTTTTTGTGCTCAACTGCTAGGCTACAGTACGTAATTCTTAGGTTTTCGGTATTTATACTCAGTATTTGAATAGATGACCAGTTCAAAGTTTAAACAGCAAACTGATCAGTTAGAAGTCTTGACTTAAAAAAAGTGCTAAAACAGAAAGTTTTACTTTTTCAACATCAAAGACAGTAAAAAATAACTTGGAAACATAATATGTATTTGATAACAGATTTATTCCTTATATGGAGCAATTATGCAATGATGACACAGGAATACTATGTGATGCCTTACAACTGAGATATCAGTTCAGTATTTGAGATTCATCCAGTGTTTACATGTGTACCCGTTCCATAAACCGTCCCTCTGTACTCTAAGAACCAACAGAATTTCGGAAACGATTAATTTCTTTATCTTGGCCTGATTTTATTTGACAGGTCAAGTGACCTTAACCCAGAAACGGTAAACAAAACTGACGACTGGTCGTTGTGGCACATCGGAGTGGAAAATATTTTTTATTAGTATTTTCCAGATGACGAATTTGGGAATAGTGAAAATGGCTTTCTTACAAAAGAACAATAAAATATGGATGTTAACTCATTTGTATGAAAGCCATTCTTGACAAAACTTTGTCCAGGAAAACTTCTAGTCGACAGCTAAAAATAACGGCATATGAAAGTCACGCGAGAACGAGGTCAGCGCGAGGAGCACATAAAATGATGACGTCACGGAGTTAAGGCGGTAACGAACTTAGGGCACCCGACGATATATATTGCTGTGTATGAAGAGATTCAATAAAACCGAGTCCTCCATTTTCGTTCTTTTATGTGTTCTTTGTTTCCAAAGGCAACCTTTTAGCGTTTTTAATTTACATAAATGGAACAGGCAAATCCAGATACAGTGAAACTTCGGTAATCCGAATACGGATATTTCGTTTACCATGGCTAATTCGAACTCACTCTTGGGTCCTAAGAGAATTGTTCTTGTAGCTCCAGAAAACCACGTGTTTAGGTCAATTTATGGCGGTTTGTTTCATTTTAACATTAAAATGTATGTTGTGTATACTCATTAGAATCGCCTCTTTGAGTACACACCACATACATTTATTTAAAAAAGGCGAATATATATCCTTAGGTCATCCCCATTATGTCTCAGCTAGCAGTATCAGTGACCCTCAATAACTCGAACTACCACTATTTCGAACAAAATTTCATGGTCCCGAAAGTGTTCGAGTTATCGAAGTTCGACTGTTGGTAGATTTTTGTTCGGATTTATCTTCTCCTGGATGGAGTCCCGACCAAGGCTTGATAGTGCAGTTTATATTTTACTTTTAGTCCTTTGAGATCAGCGTGAATATTCTGAGAAATCAGAAATAAATTATTTGTTTAGACTCATATTCTAGACAGATTTTTAATAATTTGGACCCCATTTTGATTTATATCAGTCTTTGAATCGACTGCCTATTCGAAATTCGCAAAATTGCATTATGTTTCCTCTGGCTTTCTTTGCCGGATCATTACAGGGTCACTGATGAGGCTTTATTAGCCGAAACTACGTAGTATGACCCATCTTCTTTCTTATGAATGTTTCCATTGCTCTTAAAGGAACTCATTTTTGATTTTTATTTGCCTTCACTGCAGCTGGTGTTGTGCCGTGTGGCGGCAGTAAAACGTCTCCCCGTACATCAACCATAGTGCAGTTTATATTTTACTTTTAGTCCTTTGAGATCAGCGTGAATATTCTGAGAAATCAGAAATAAATTATTTGTTTAGACTCATATTCTAGACAGATTTTTAATAATTTGGACCCCATTTTGATTTATATCAGTCTTTGTTTGAATCGACTGCCTATTCGAAATTCGCAAAATTGCATTATGTTTCCTCTGGCTTTCTTTGCCGGATCATTACAGGGTCACTGATGAGGCTTTATTAGCCGAAACTACGTAGTATGACCCATCTTCTTTCTTATGAATGTTTTCATTGCTCTTAAAGGAACTCATTTTTGATTTTTATTTGAGAGCTCCATCTACTCATTACGATAACACATCCGTGCGTCACAGTGCATTTTTTTCACTTTCCAAAATGGCGAGTTTCCTTATGAATATCCGAGATATTTTGTCTTATTTATACTGCAAAAATAGGTTGTGGCTGCTCGTTAGAATCGCCTCATTGAGTTCTAACGAGTTCTAACGAGTACCACACTCTATGTCTTTGAAAAAAAAAGATAAGAAAAAATAGTCTATACCCCCTGTAAATCCCAGTTTTCTCTATATAAAGTGGGATGCAAGGGGGTGTTTATTTCACGGACTTGTTCTCGTGATGTCTTGCAGTGAGTGGCAGAGGAACCATGCGTTCTACATGCAAAGCCGTAGTGGCCAAGCACCAACACAGGGTTTCGTTGGACGACCGTAGCTGTGCACAAAAGGCTGCATGATGCTTCCACGGATCGATCCTGCGACCCCTGGTTTACAAGACGAGTGGCATAACCGATACATTACTGAAGCTTCTCATTGTGTGTGTGTGTGTGTGTGGGGGGGGGGGGTCAACCTCATCTTCCACCGCGGTTTACACAATTGAGCCAGCGCACGACAAAAACCTACAGTAAGACATGTGCACCCATCGAAGACTCAGATCAGCCTGCGCATTCATATAGTATAACCAGAGACTTCTGTTGCTGCATAGAGGAGCATTGGGCCCTTAGCTATCCTTAGTGCGCACAACGAAGACTCTGATCAGACTGCGCGGATGCGCAGGCTGATCTGAGTCTTCGTTGGGCGCACATGTCGTTTTGAAGGTTCTGTCATGCGCTGGCTCAAATTATATTAGTTGGCTGTTCTGCTTGCAAGGAGGCGGAGTCCTCCTGCTCACCAGTGTGTCTTCACGGGTAATAATTAAAATCAGCGAAAGAACGGTGACGAAGCAAGGATGAGGACTCGACAGTTTCAACGCATTAAGACATCTGGGCAAGTTGGTCGAAGTCTCGTTAGCTTAACGGGCTCATTAGTGATCATATTGTTAACCGTTCTAGCAAGTTTAATTACATAAAATTTCGGTAATTTTGCTGAAAAATGTGAGCAGGTTTTGCATTAGCAAAAGCTGCTCACATTTGTTTTCTGAAATAATATCAACGAGACGGTCCTAACGAGTATTCACAGTCTATGTTTTAGAGCAGAACTAAGAAAAATAATGTATACCCCTGCAAACCCCAGTTTTGCTATATAAAAGTGGGGTTAAATGGGATAACATTTATATAGGCGTGTTTTCGTGATGGAAAGACACATAATGTACTGAAAATTTTACCGCCTAAAAAGAGAGATTTTTTTTAATAAAATTACGATAGCTTTCATATTTCTATTCAAAACATATTTTTTAGTAGAAAAAAAAATAAATATATACCCTTGTAACTCCATTCTTGCTGTATAAAAAAGAAGTGGAGGCAATGACCTGGAATCAATAGAGGATATTTGATTTTTTCAGTGTAAGATCGAATTTTATTTCATCGAATGAACACCAAAACTGTTATTTTCACGAGTTATTTTCTGTTTCTTACATGCTTCAAAAGGCAATATTTAGCGTCTTTAATGGTGTCGCTCACATTCGGAGAAAATTATCTTTGTTCCTGTTCGTTTCGCGTCAATTTAGTGGTGTCCATCGTGTTTAGTGGGTATACTATTGGGTGTAAACTAAAAGTTTGCACCTGAGAAATGGCCTGGGATGGTATTATTATGAATGATTAATGAAATAATTGAGAGAGTAGTTTTCCAAAGAAGTTGCTGGCAAGTCTAACGTCGCGCGACAAAAGACGTGACGTCAGCGTCATAAATGACGTCAGTAACGTCGCCGTCACACATGAACGGGCTGTGCGTCAATTAGAACACATTTCAGTATTGTTCAGTTATCTGACAAAGATAAAATTGAAATTAGAGTTAGATTTGAAGAAAAAAGTAGTCCCAAACAGTGAAAAATAAAAAAATCGTATTTTCACTGTTTGAAACAGTGAAAATATCGATTTATATTTCACTGATAAATCTCTATCATTCATTGAAAAGCATGTAAGAAATACAATTAACTCACAGCTCCCATCAGAGACCCCAAAGAGAAAGAAGCAAATGAAACAACAAGACCCGAAAGCCAAAAGGACAGTGACTGTCCCACAAAATGGCCAATTGGCTATCCCAAACAAAATACACACACTCAAAGACAAACCATAACCAAAACCGCCTTGGAACGGTCAGTATAAAATCGGGGTTTAAGGGAGTCAAAATTATATAGGCGTATGGAATATACAGCGATGCTTGTTCATCGTTTCCCTTATTTAGAATCTATGAGACACGATAAAGTACTTGCGTTTAAAAGTTCTTATTTTTTTTAAACAGATGCTAGATCGGTACATGTGAACTTTGTTGTGACGGTCTCGCTAGTGATTATGGCTTTTGTACCAAATGGAATCTTCCTTATATATATAGCAGGTGTCCATTTCAAAATTTAGGGGTGTCAGGTTGTGTTTTCTTCCAAATTTACTTGAGAAATGGCTTAACCTTTTGCAAACAGTGTAGGCCCTGATCAGACGCCGCATTCTGCGGCGTCTGATCTGGGCCTGCACTGTTTGCCAAGGTACCCCTGTAGGGGTTTCTGGTACTGAATGGGTGAACTCATTCTGTACCGGAACTCCCAAAAGGGTTGGCAAACAGAGTAGGCCCAGATCGGACGCCACAGAATCAGGGCCTTTCTGCGCTGTTTGCAAAACTTCAGCCATTTTCCAGATACATTTTGAAGAAAACACAACCTGACACCCCCAAGCGTTGAAATGGACTTATGCTGTATATAAGATGGAAGATTCCATTTGGTATGAAATGGGTTAAGCGATAAGATAGGAGATACGAAAATGAAATAAAATAATGCTATGTCACAGAGGACAAACAATGTAAATCTAAATGATGAGACTAGAAGCTGGCTTTTTTGTCGAGCAATCACTGCCAAGGTGCTTTACTTGTGTAGAAAATGTAGCTTTGTATTTGACCCAATCACGATCAGCCATTATGCTTTCCTCTTTAATTGCACGCCGGTTGATCGGGCCCCCGCCCATAGGGGCTTGAAGAAATATATGGGCTGCATGGAGCTTCCTCGCAGAGCTGAATCCGGCCCCCACACTAGTACTGGTAAACCGCTTAGAGGATCTAAGCCTGTCCAGGAACCGCGGTGCGAGGCGGACCGCCCATGCTAATAAACCCTATTGGTTTCATTGGGCGATAGGGCTTGAGATGTCATTTCATCTCAATGTCGGGTAAAAGTCCCACCAAATTGGAAGCAGCTTTTCAAAAATGACCTTTAAAGTGTTGACAGGGACATTGAACCTCAAATCAAACAAACAAACAAACATTATGCTTTCCTCTTTAATTGCACGCCGGTTGATCGGGGTTCAGACTCCATGATGGCTTTGGCTTAAAACTATTTACCGGAATTAGTTGGCCGGAGCCGGAACTTTTATGTCTGTTGCTTGGTCCATTGAGGTTCAGCTGTTGGTTTTCTTTTGCTCCAGTGTTCCTGTGGTGCTGCACCGGATGGCTCAGCGCGTTTTACTGTCGAGTCCTCATCCTTGTGTCAACTTGGGTGTAATTGTGATTTCTTTGTTTACCGAGTTGATTCGCTGATGAGTTAGAAAACCTTCACGGGAACGAAACAAATACTGGTTGAACCACGGTGAACGTGAGGCTGAGGTTTGGAATCCCGTAAAGTCATTACGATAACACACCCGTGCGGCATAGTGCATTTGTACACCTCCAAAATGGCCATTTTTCTGATGAAAATCCGTGATATTTTTCTTATAAATACTGCAAACATAGATTGTGGGTGCTCGTTAGAACCGCATTGAGGCGGTTCTAACGAGTACTCACAACCTATGTCTTGGAGCAAAAATAAGAAAAATAATCTATACCCCCCCCCCCCCGTAAACCCCAGTTTTCTCTATGTAAAGTGGGGTATAGGGGGTCTTCATTTTACGGACTTGTAAACCCACCGGCAATTTTTACTGACCGTTCCAAGTCGGTGCTTTTGCTGTGGTTCCTTCATGTTTTGTATTGGTGTTTCTGATTCTTTCCCTAATCATATGTTGTTACGTTGATGATTCTGATTTTTCCGTCTTTTTGGTTGTTCATTTTTGGGTCGATTGTTTATCAATCGACCCAAAGGTATAAAGGACAAAACCTCTATTAGTGCTGGAGTCCACGTGACTATCACTGATTTGTAGGAATCCACGCAGATTATTTATAGAATTTTATCGCAGTGAGGTCAGCGTGTTTACATAAAAGGTTAACTGTAAAATCTGGGCTGGAATCATGGGTTGGGCTAGGCAAACAGTGTAGACCCAGATCAGACGCCACAGAACGCGGCGTCTGATCAGGGTCTTCACTATTTGCTTAGAGTATAGGAATTAAAGGGTCAGGCGCCGAAAAACGCAGCGTCTGATCATGGTCTACACGGTTTGCTTTCAGTAAAGGAGTTTAAGGGTTAAACGAAACAGTCCACGCTCAGGCCCATTTTTCCTAACTACACCCAGAGACAATCGACCCACCAGTACTCTCAGTGCTTAAATTAGTTACGTTTGTTCTTCCAGATTGATGTTTGTCTTGTTGGTGATTCGGATTCTTTCGCCCATTATGTATATTGCTCCTATTTGGTTAGGTTAGGATATTCTGAATCACCGCCTGTTTGGGAAAGAGCTGATGACTCGGTTTACCTGTTTTCCGTTTTATTTACTGTCGTCACTCCCTGTTTCGACTTCTTTCCCTAGTGATATTGTGGGAAGAATTTTTGATCTGATTGGATCAGTTCCTGATCGTTTCCTGTTCACTTTTCTATAAACTCAATCCCACAGAAAAAGGGGTCTGCGCTTAGAAGCAGATGCTTTCCTTTAAGACTTGACCCTTATTGACATGAGAGACAAAAAAAACTTTTGTAGGAGTTGCCTCCCCTGAAATAGATGTAACCATTCCCCTAAAGGGGAATTGGAACACCTTCAGGGGAGGCAACTCCTGCAAACATATTTTAGTCTCCCATGTCAATAGGGGTCAACTCTTAAAGGAAAGAATTTACTCCTGAGGAGCAAATTCTTTCCTTTAAGAGTAGATCCCTTTTTCAGTGGGACAGGGCTTACAGAAAAGTTAACAAGAAGTCCCGAAAGTTGTCTCCCTTTGAAAAATGGCAGAAAAATGTGCCAGGTATTCACATTCCCCTTAAGTGCGACAGTTTTCCCATTTGTAGGGGAGGGAGTTGGCCAACAGTGTAGACCAGATCGGTTGCCACCGAAGGCGGCTATAGATCTGTGCCTACACTGTTTGCTTAAAACAGAATATATATACCTGACACCACTTTAACTGGATTTGGGCCACATTTGTAGGGCTGGGGGTTGGCAAACAGTGTGGACAAGATCGGTTGCCTTCAAAGGCGGCTTCCAATCTAGGCCTACACTGTTTGTTTAAAACAGGACATATCTGACACCCCTGTAACTGGATTTGGGCCACTCCAAACTTATAAGTTGGAACATTGAAGTGACGAGTATGTTTTGGTTAACATTTTAGCTTGTACACAATACCTCCACGGAAGATGCTATAATATCATTACTGGGTTGAGTGGTGGATGTACCGCCGGTCACAGTTACACCCTGAATTACTGCGGAGCCCTCCAGATGTGTTGTTATTATCATTACCAGCCTGTCATCACTGCTGCTCCGACCACACATGCTCCGACTGGTTCTCCGGTTCACACATCAAGGTAACTTTACGATCCAAGCCGGCCTCGGTAACTCAGTCGGATGCGCGCCAAACTGATGATCAGGAGGACGCGGGGTCGATACCTGCCGGTGTCGGCAACATTCTTACGTGGAGATTGAACATGAAATCTGGGCAAATCTTTTCTACGGTCATTCTCTCCCTTCCGCGGATTCAAGAAGGGCAGTTGTCAGTTTCTGGCGAAAGAATATGCACTGTTCTTATTAACCGCTTACGTATAAGCTTGCCCAGGACATCTGTGGATAGGTAAACTGACCTGCTCAAAAATGACCTAAAATAGTATTGACTTGGCCGTTAATATCCAAAACAAACAAACAAACAAAAACTTTACGATACATGTAACACATCCGTGCTACATACTAATTCTTTCATACTTCCAAAATGGTAAATATTCTGATAAAAAATTGTCATATTATTCTTATTAATACTCAAAATATAGGTTGAAATATAGGTTGTGGGTGCTCGTTAGAGCCGCCTCGTCGAGGCGGTTCTAACGAGTAACCACAACCTATGTCTTGGAGCAGAAATAAGCAAAATAATATATACCACCATAAACCGCAGTTTTCTATATATAAAGTGGGGTTAAGGGTGGTCTTTATTTCTAGGGTGGTCTTTATTTCACGGATTTGTTCACGTGATGAAGTACAATCAAACAAACCGTGTCACATAGTGGATTCTTTTATATCTCCTAATCGAGTATATTTTTCGATGAAAAATTGTTTTATCATATGACGTCGCGTCTGAGAGTGTAATAACGCCATGTAATATTTCCGATAATCCACTAGTGGATTAAATATGCAAATTAGCTAGATACGTCCCATAACGTTACATCTACGACGTCCTTAACGACGTCGCGTTTACTTATGGCGGAATATTGACATTTTTGTAAACAATCGTGAATAAAATGCGTTTAAATGCCATATGATAAATAGAATCTTGCATTCGTGCTCGTGTATTATTGAATTTATTAAACTCAATGAGGAAAAGGGATAAAATGCTCGGCCAAGCCTCGCATTTTATCCCTTTTCCTCAACTGGTTTAATAAATTCAAATAACACATGAACACTCATGTAAGATCCTCTATATATTTTTACTCCAAACATGTGTTGTCTGTGCCCTTTGGACCCGCCTCATGGAAGCGATTTTAATAGCAAACACACGAAGTGTTTGCTTTACTGTAGAGAGTCTGGAACAACATACTTAGGCACCCAAATCTCGCCTGGAATCTCGTTCAATTTTTCGCGATAAGGCCATCTTTACAGAGTTCATGAGAATTGTATTCACATCCAAAACTGCTTCTCAAAACCAAAACAAAGAGTCAAGTTCCATAACAACAGAAACACAAAAAACGTCGAAATAATTCTAAAAAGTTCTTTTCAAAGACTGTTGCATCAAACGCTGAAGTTTGACAGCGGGAAAGTTTCGAAACTACGTCACGTATTAGCCGGTAAAACACAGCACCAACGATTTACCGGATATTTACCGAAGGATTTACCGGAACTTCTCTGTAGGGTGGAAAGCGCTTCTCACCTGGACAAGCAATTAAAACTTTTTCACAAATTTACTCCGGGTATACAATAAAGTTCTGGGAATAATAAGAGACACAATGAGCTATCTGGCTACCTGCTGATTTCTACCTTCCCAAGATGTACAAAGCAATGATGAGCCCCAAATCCAATAGCATAGCGCTAGTGCTTCAGAAAACTTTAAAGTATCCATGCTGCAAACTAACTGAGTTACCCTATCTAATTTTCTTCCCATGAAGTGCACACAGGACAAACATTGGAGTGTCATCATATTTAGGGTATGTGCAAAGCGGCGGTGAAGCTCAAACTATTGATAAGGTCATTTTCTGTCGTTTCTCAGAGAAAGGGACAAAATAGATACAAGTGGTGGTAGAGGAAAAGAGAGGGAGGCACAGGGCAGAAGGGGGAAAATGAATAAAGTGTAGAAACGTAAGTAACAACGCCCTAACCTCTACCCTACCTGCTGCAAGGACAGCAGGCCTTGCCAGAATGTAAGTCAATATCAGTTGGACTCCCCAGTGATGCAAGCGACACCTTTGCCTCACAACAGAACAAATTAAAAACTTTGAAAGACAGTTTTAACGTAGTTTAGGGAAGACTTGCACGATCCCTCTTGGAGCCCTCAATGATCCCTGATGTGATAATACTCTGTGGAAGTTTGTCCTTAAATATGTTCTAGAAAGGGTTATCCTTTGGAAGCAAGAAATACACCACAGAACAGGAAAATATAGAGTGTACATGTTTTCTGGGCCAGACTAGCTAGTTTCGGACATTTAGGCCTCAGCAGTGACCCTCAAATATTTTCAAAATTCCACAATGGAATCTATGATCCCAAAGAACGAGAGAATTATAAACTACACTATGATGTAGGGCAGGGAGATTTTTTACAGCCGCCACATATTCCCAGACAACAGCTGTAGTGACGTTAAATATGTTCTAGAAAGGGTTTGTCTTTTGGAAGCAAGGAATACAACATAAAACGGGAAAATATGGAGTGTACATGTTTTCTGGGCCAGACTAGCTAGTTTCGGCCATTTAGGCCTCACCAGTGACCCTCAATTATTTACAAAATTCCACAATGGAATCAATGATCCCAAAGGACAAGAAAATATAAACTACACTATGATGTACGCCCGGGAGACTTTTTATGTCCGCCACACATTCCCAGACAACAGCTGTAGTGACATCAAATAAGTCTGAAGGAGAGCTGACAGATGTTTTTGCAGGAGTATCCTATACAGTTCGCTCCTTTCGGGTCGGAGGCACTGCGAGCATGGATGTCCACTTAGCCCGGAGAGATACCACCACAACTTGGACACAAGATGTCAATGCTAGTGAGTTTTCCGGCCAAAGTGTTGCATCACTCGGGAAGTAATGCTGGTTGTGTGGTAGTCACCTCTGACAAACCGAGCAACTCGCCGATGCACCGACTCCAGCCGCTGGATACAAAATGTGAATCCCATACTGATGTGGCATAATCCAGGATAAGTCTAATCATGGTCTCTTCCATCATGCTTTAACATCTTAGAACAGCTGCTTATGTTCCTTCCAAAGAAACGCCTGGCAGCTTTTTTTTTTTTTTTTTTTTTTTTTTTTTTTTTTTTTTGCAGTTGCAGTTGCATCAAAATGGGTTTCCCATAACATGTTTCTGAAATAAAGGATACCCAGGTACTTTCAAGTCTTTTAGACTGACAGTTCATGGCAATGTGCTCCGTTTTATTACCCTGACTGCCGCACATTTGGTTGGGTTGAAAAGACTTTTGCCAGTCTGTATTCCATTATGGACATTGCTGTAGTCTTTCAAGTTCCCTGTGAAATGCTGCATAATGAGTATTGCTTGAGAGTCGGTGATATAAAAGAAGGTCAATAACAAGAAGGTCAGCTCCAGAGCTGACTTTCTGTGGGAGGTAATTTACGCATGGGCAGAATAATAAATGTCCGAGCATTGCACCTTGAAGGACACCGGATACAGCAGGGGCAATAGTGCAAACTGGCCTTGATCAGGTCTGGTTTAGCCCCTGTTGGTAAGGAAGCTCTGGATAAACTGTAAGTGGTTGCATGCTGGAATTTCTGAGCTTGACAGTACTCAAGCCATTTATGTGGAACTTTGTCCAGAGCTGCAGTGTCTATCTGTTGACCTTCATCTATTCCTGCTGCAAGGTCTGGTCTGGACTTTGGTCAAAGTAAGCTGGCTTTTGCACGACTGCCTATTTTGACATCTGTACTTTTGGTCTGCCAGACAAGATGCAAATGATCTCAGTTGGGGAACGCATAGAAAGTACTGGAAAAATACTGAAAATACCATAGGAGAATGGTGTCAGTGACTCCCCTAATTTTTCTTAGGAGTAGATATAAGAAATGTTAAGTACCCCACATAAATACCATCTGCATCTGTATATAGGCGGTTAACCAAGGACTTGCTAGCGTGACTATCTATCTATCTAGTATTATTGCGATAGGTCCAACTTGACCATTACTCGCAGGTGTACATACACTCGATTTGCAGGACGAACGCCCGGGCAATAATCATGAAATTACCATAAGGCTCTTTAACCTGCATACGGGATGATTCTCCCTGCACTTTGTGGCATTCATCCCTACAACTTATGCCAATGGAACATATTTAGACACCAAACTTTATTGTCGCTGCTGTGAATCGAACCGGAGGCCTCTAGAATCAGAGGAAAGTGCACTAACCACTGAGCTACCAATCTAGCACTATCGGTATGTTTTTAATTAAAAAAGAAGTTAAGTGTTTCAAAACTTAAGTGTTGTAAATGAGTGTGTTTGCTCAAAAGGCAGTGCCTTTATTTCATATTAACGTATGTGAAGTAGAGACAAGAAAAAAAATGAATTCCCCTGTAAGTGTTGTTTGTTTGATCTGAGGTTTAACGTCCCCGTCAACTAATGTTGTATAACTTGTATCCAATCCCATTGTGTTTCATGCAATAAAATATGTTTAATCTAAACCCCGTCAACACTGTATTGGTCATTTTTGAGACGTTACTTCCAATTTTGTGGGACTTTTACCCGACATTGAAATGAAGGACGTCTCATGCCCCGTCGACCAATGAAACCAACAGGTTTATAAGCATGGACGGTCCGACTCGTACCGCTATGCCTGGGCAGACGTAGATCCTCTAAGCGGTTTAGTAGTGCTCGTGTGCGGTCGGTTTCTCTGTACATAAAGTGGATTATACAGTGCGTGTTCGTTGCACGGTTGGTTGGTTGATTTGAGGTTTAACGTCCCGTCAACACTGTAAAGGTCATTTTGGAGACGCTGCTTCCATTTTTTTGGGACTTCTCCCGACTTTGAGATGAAATGACATCTCAAGCCCTGCCGCCCAATGAAACCAGTAGGGTTTATTAGCATGGACGGTCCGCCTCGCACCGCGGTTCCTGGACAGGCTTAGATCCACTAAGCGGTTTACCAGTACTAGTGTGCGGGCCGGATTCAGCTCTGCGTGGAAGCATCATGCATTCCATATATTTCTTCAAGCCCCTATGGGCGGGGGTGACGGTAGAGGACATATTATGTCCAGTTCATACACTCAAGTGTGTGTGGTGTGTGTATGAGTCTGTGTCTGTGTGTGTGTGGGGGGGGGGGGGGTGCAGGGGGGGGGGGGGAGGTTGGTGGCTGGTTTGCCAGTACATTTAAGAAATGAATGTATTTCATTTCACGTTCGACATCGGGTAACGAGCGAAGTAAGTGAATCCCTTTACCTTTGCTCATTACCCAATGTCATCATGAAAACGTGCCTAAACATTCTGATCCCTTTGAACCCCACTTTTATATAGTAAAACTGGAGTATACAGGGGTAAACCTTATTATCCTTATTTCTGCTGTAAAATATAGATTGTGGGTACTCGTGAGAACCGCCTTGAGGAGGCGGTTCTAACGAGTACCCACATTCTATATTTTGAGCAGAAATAAGCAAAATATTACAATTACTCGTCTTAAAATTTTCGTATTTTCGGCGGTGAAATTCACAATGCACTTGTATAGGCACGTTTTCTTACTGCCGTTCATATTTCAGTGGACGTTAAATACATTACAGTCAAACCTGTCCTAGTGGCCACCTCTATTAAGCAAGCAACCTGTCATAAGCGAGCAGGCATTCAGTTCCCGAAAAAGGAAAATGCATTAAAAATCACCTGTGTTAAGCAAGCACCTGTCTAAAGAAAGCACTTCTTAAATACCCCACAGGTGCTTGCTTAATACAGGTTGGACTGTACTTTTATTACTTATATTTACATTATTTTCCATTCATAATTGTCGAAAAGTTCTTGTTTTAGCGCTGAAATTAAATCAAGAAAGCAAATGCAAACAGTTTTCCTATTGTCAGCGGAACGTCGCCATCGTCCAATCATGTTGGAACAAATCATAATTTTGATAATTCAATGTATTCATTGAAGGATTTGTTTGTTTGTTTGTTTTGAGGTTTAACGTCCCCATCAACACAGTATAGGTCATTTTGGAGACGTTGCTTCCAATTTTGTGGGACTTTTACCCGACATTGAGATGAAATGACATCTCAAGCCCTGTCGCCCAATGAAACCAATATGATTTATAAGCATGGACAGGCTGACTCGCACCGAGGTTCCTGGACAGGCTTAGATCCTCTAAACGTAAAACGTAAAACGGTTTACCAGTACTAGTGTGCGGGCCGGATTCAGCTCTGCGTGGAAGCATCATGCAGCCCATATAGTTCTTCAAGCCCCGGTGGGCGATGCCGGCAGTGGCAGAGGATCCATGCGTTCTATGTGTGCTCAAAGGGCTGCATGATGCTACCAGCAGAGCTCCTATTGTAGACAGACATTGAATATGAAACAACGTTACGTCCAAGTAGTTAAGTATAGGATTTTTTTCAGTAAATGCACTGAAAATGTTCTGAAAATGCAAACATACATAGAGGATCTTATATTATTGAATTTATTAATATCGTTGAGGAAAAGGGATAAAATGCAAAGCATCTCCGAGCATTTTATTTCTTTTCCTTAACGAGTTTAAAAAATTCATTAATACCTGATAGTCAGGGATTTGAGACCAGATTTCGAATTTTAATGCACCCAAACTTCTCACGCTTTGTTTGCGCTGTTTCATAGAGATAGAAGCCTAACATATATGACATGTGATTATTTAGCAAACCTGGTGGGGAAAAGGGGTTGGAAATTCTATGAGTTTACATCCACCCCATGCGAATGGTATAGTTGGATTAAGTTAAGTTATGTGTAGCTTGCGCTTACAACTGAATGTTGATTTATTGCACATGTCAAAATATTTGTCAATACTCGAAGACACCGAAATTCATAATATGACGTAACTACATCCGGTGTTACCATACATTTTGACCATTGAAATTTTACCCCCACAAATTTGGAAAAGTTTATACTATTTTTGCACTTAATGATTTTTAGTCTGTTTTGGCACGATTTCCTTTACGTCAGTATGCAGGACGGTTATTTTTGCACATACATGTGAAGCTTGATGGCTCTGATTCAATCTGGGCATGAACAATGGACTCAGATACCTTTGGACCCTTTTGCCGCTTTTTCCTGATTTGTCACAGATGGTGATAAAATTCCACATTAAAACATGCATAAAATAAATTATTATGATGTATCATAACAGGGGCCAGCAGATATATTTTTGAAAAGTTACTGATGACCATTTCCTTCCGGTTTTTATTTAGTGAGGTGAATATACATCACCAAGCATATTTGTCAGCGGATGAACTATCAAGTGATTCTCTAAACTGGTGACATGAATCAATCAATATTTAATGTATATATTGTATATTTCAAGATTCATTATCCAAAGTTTTCGGTTTCCGGTTTGTGCCGAAGGCTCTCCGACTAACATCGACATTATTATATTTTAAACACGTAAATGTTACTGGCCACTACAAGGTCTCTACTGAAATCTTACTGGTATAATCTGTGTTATCATATGACGTCGCGTCTGAGAGTGTAATAACGCCATGTATTATTTTCGATAATCCACTAGTGGATTAAATATGCAAATTAGGTAGATACGTCCCATAACGTTACATGTACGACGTCATTAACGACGTCGCGTTTACTAATGGCGGAATATTGACATTTCTGTAAACAATCGTTAATAAAATACGTTTTAAATGTCATATGATAAATAGAATCTTGCATTCGTGCTCATGTAAAATTGAATTTATTAAACTCGTTGAGGAAAAGGGATAAAATGCTCGGCAAGCCTCGCATTTTATCCCTTTTCCTCAACTCGTTTAATAAATTCAATAATACATGAGCACTCATGTAAGATCCTCTATAACGTGCATCTTAAGATATCACCTGCATTAACTTTCTACCTTTTCGTTGGGCAACCTGCCTTTGATAACCTTGTCCCTCTGTACACCATTAGCTCTTAATTATCCTGTGTCTCTTGTCACACAGTGATTAATCTGTTATTCATCTCCTTTTTTGTTACTGCCTTTCACTGATATATGTCCCAAATATTGATTGTTTTGGGTTTAAAGGCACGTCAACCATTGTTGGCCATTTTGTAGCCGCTACCAGGGAAAGGGAGAAAAGCGATAGAAGAGATAGTAGAGCAGGTGAAAGTGAAAGACAGAGAAGAAAGAGGAAAATAAATGAAAGTGCAGAAACAGAAGAAATAACAGTTTATCATATGACGTCGCGTCTGAGAGTGTAATAACGCCATGTAATATTTTCGATACTCCACCAGTGGATTAAATATGCAAATTAGCTAGATACGTCCCGTAACGTTACATGTACGACGTCCTTAACGACGTCGCGTTTACTAACGGCGGAATATTGACATTTTTTGTAAACAATCGTGAATAAAATGCGTTTTAAATGTCATATGATAAATAGAATCTTGCATTCGTGCTCATGTATTATTGAATTTATTAAACTCGTTGAGGAAAAGGGATAAAATGCTCGGCACAGCCTCGAATTTTATCCCTTTTCCTCAACTCGTTTAATAAATTCAATAATACATGAACACTCATGTAAGATCCTCTATATTCCCCATCTACCCTTACCTGCTGCAAGAACAGCAGGCATTGTCCAGCTGTATGCGAATATCAGTTGGACGCCCTATTTACGCAAGGTATACGTCACCTTTGCCTCACCCAACCACACCAAGTGTCCCATACAGATTTGCCAAAAAAGGCCTTCTATGTCAACCCATCAGGAGTTATCATGATTTGAAAAACAGAGTGTAGGCAATGATCAGGAATCTATACCAAATATCTCGCACCTCCCATTCAAAACACCAAAATGAAAAAGTCACGAATGGAAAGGCAGAATGACAGTTATATCCCCACATGGCCAAACGGCTATTCAAAATATAAAGGCATTAGCAATGCATACATCTTAAAGACAAAAACTATAAAATAATAAACCATAACAGAAGGACCGCCTTGGATAGGGGTCAGTAAGAAGTTTTATGGGTAGTGGGGTTTGGGGGTGGACACTTTCATTGATTTTAGGTGTCCACAATCCTCACCCTCTGTTGTCTTGGTTAAAACCGACAAGTTATTCAGTCTACATGATGGATTTCTAGCTCATCAATGCAACATCTCCGAGAACATAAAATCATACGAATAAGGAGATGAAACAACAATGAGGACTCGACAGCATGAAATAGCAAGAATGCTGCAGCAAAGGAAACCCAACAGTTAGCCCTACCAGAGACAGAGCATCGTGCACATACCTTCAGGCGTTCTGGTGGCAATGCGTTCGTACTTATGAAAGGAGCTAGGTGGGCGGGTTAATTTACTTGAGGTTGAAACCTAATATGTTCGATATTTGGAACAGGGACGATGTTTGGGATAATAAATGTAAGGATTCCTACGTAAATCGAGCTTCTTCTTCTACACCTTTGTCAAGAAGGGTAGGAACATCGGGTTCAACACAGACTCTCGACTGACCTTTTATGCATCTTCATGTAATTTGGTGACCTCAATTTGCGCATGTTTGCCAAAAGATCGACCAAAACCAGAATCATTCAATCAGCAAATAAGCTGGAGTACATTACGAAAACACGCCTATACAAATACACTGTCACCTTTATCGCCGAGAAATGAAAATTTTAAGATGAAAAATTGTGATATTTTTCTTATTTCTGCTCAAAATATAGATTGTGGGTACTCGTTAGGACCGCCTCATTGAGGCGTTCTAAAGAGAACCCACAATCTATATTTTAGAACAGAAATAAGAAAAATAAGGTTTACCCCTGCAATAGTTTTACTATATAAAAGTGGGGTTAGAGGGGGTCAAAATTATATAGGCATGTTTTCGTGATGTATATCAAATCCGCAGTTGCAGAAAGGAATGCTGATATTTAAATTTAGTAGAGTATCTTTTTTCTGCAGCAAATTAATGGTAAAAACCAAAACAATAAACCTAAAAAAAAAAAACATTTAAGTTAAGTCGTTCCATCAAATACTATGTATTATTTATTTTTTGTTTGCAGACAACTTTCGCAGACCTTCAGTCAAAAGGAGGCTGGATTGTTCAGATGCGTAAACTTATTAACATACGTCTTTCCTTCAATTGTGAAATACTGGACAAAAATCTGCCAACCCTTTGAAAAAAAAAAACACTGAAACACGGTCGCACTGTCATCTTTACTGAACATTGTCGTCTTTCAGAGGTATTGCTGTCATGCTAACTTCATATCAAAATACCACTGGTCGTCGAATTAATGGTTTATGAAGGCTGGAAAATGCAGCTAAGCAATAAAGAATAACCAAACTAGCCCAATAATGAAAAAGCCAATTAAATATGGCTTACGTTTGCCATCAAGTTTACGCGACTTTTAATAACTACCCTGAACACAAAATTATAAATAAGCAGCCCATGGGAAACCAGAGCTTAAGTGGGCATAATTAGCCCCACCCCTTGGTGGCCATTTATTTTAACAGACCATAATGGTTTAGTAGAGGCCAATCCCAAAATTATTTTGAATTCTAACACAGCGCGCCTATATAGGCAATGGAAAATAACTGTGTTTTTATTCTGCAACAAATCACAGCTCGGAAGAGCGTGACGAGTGACGTCATTAAAATTCCCAATTTATGACGTCACTAGTCGATTTCCTTGACGTTGGACGGTGTAACGTCATTTTCTCGCATCGAAAACGTTAGAAAAGGATATAAATGCATGTGTTTCAGTCGAAAATTTTAGCGGGATTTCTTATAACAATGGCGAAAGGTTGTGAGATTTTGAAGGAAACAACAATATTATTGTCGATTTTCAGCGTGTTAGAATCGAAATAGAACAGCTCTTGTCTGTGATTTGTTGAGTAATAAATCACAGTTTGTCGGTCAGTTGTAAGTAGACAAATCACGCGCGCTACGCGCTCGTGATTTGTCTACTTTACAACTGACCTCCAAACTGTGATTTATTACTCAACAAATCACAGCTAGAGCTGATCTATTTCTTAAATCAACCAGTTTTTGTTGTAGTCGCATACATTATGGTTAGTTGTGAACAATCTTAGTAGGGCTTGACGCCAAAATATTGCATAACAAGGACTTGTATTTAAGAAATAGATCAGCTCTAACTGTGATTTGTTGAGTAATAAATCACAGTTTGGGGGTCAGTTGTAAAGTAGACAAATCACGAGCGCGTAGCGCGCGTGATTTGTCTACTTACAACTGACCGACAAACTGTGATTTATTACTCAACAGATCACATACTAGAGCTGATCTATTTCGATTCTAACACGCTGAAAATCGGCAATAATGTTGTTGTTTCCTTCAAAATCTCACAACTTTTCACCATTGTTAGAAGAAATTCCGCTAAAATTATCGACTGAAACATGCATTTATATCCATTTCTTACGTTTTCGATGCGAGAAAATGACGTTACACCGTCTAACGTCAAGGAAATCGACTAGTGACGTCATAAATTTGCAGTTTTTAATGACGTCACTCGTCACGCTCTTCCGAGCTGATTTGTTGCAGAATAAACACAGTTATTTTCCATTGCCTATATGGGCGCGCTGTGTTAGAATTGGGTATACAGTATGATGTGTGCACCAAATCTGCTGGTCGAAGTGGTTCTGGAGGGTACTGGTAGTATGCTATGGGTCACTTTGTTCAGGTGTTTTGGGTGGAACCTTGTTTATATGAATGCACCAGGGGAACATATCGGGGGAATAGGTTGTTATATGGTATACAGGTTTGTGTAAGACAACCATCTCTATATCATATAGGTCATTTTTGTCTTGTTCTGTTGTTTTTGGCTTTCATTTCATGATCCATCATTTGGAACCCTTTCCTAGATTATTAATTTGTTAGTACATGATGCATCTGTATATACTCATATATGAGTCGAAAATTCGTAAAACAAATATCTTGTATCTTGTATTTCCTGAGATACAGAATGCAAAATCACTTTGGACATATATTGGTGTTACAATCCAAAGATCCCTCAAACAAACATTGATTTCTCGACCACACTGATGCAGTATATGTGATTTGGTATCAGTTAGCACAGTAGTTGGGAAAAATAGACATATGTAATCTTATGGCCCCAGGATCATTTAGCTGCCTGCAAATATCAACTCTGATGCCATAAGCTACAACAGAACCAGAAACACCTGTCTTTTTCATACAAAATCCTAAGTGACTGCATGTGACATTGACGTAAGAAATGTCTAGGTCAACCAAATGTCATTATTTGAACAAATTTGACAGGGCCCGGGTCCCCAATATTGTAAAGTTTCAAGGTCATCGGTCTATTGGTGCCCGAGAACGAGCGATTTTCGAAGGTTTTTACAATATATGGGCACGGTGAACATTTTGATCATGTGACCAGACATTTTGACTATATGTTTGTTCTTCCACCCCATGGCGGCTTCACATATAATTTGGTTCCAGTTGGCCTTGTAGTTTCAGAGGAGATGCCGTTTGGATTTGTTTGAATGCTTAAATGATGAGGGTAGGAACATTTATCTCTCCTTTTATGTCTTTTCCCCATTTTTTTGGATTTTCTAACTCCATTTTCAAATGCTGTGAGACCTCTCCCTAAATTGATATCATAGTTAGGTGTGAGAAAATAAGGTGCATTAAACTCCTTAAATACGCGTGCTACGAATTTTAAATCCCTGACTATGAGCACAAATACAAGATTCTATTTATCATATGATATTTAAACCGCATTTAATTGACGCTTTATGTATAAAAATGTCAATATTCCGTCATGAGTAACGCGACTCAGAAAAACACGTTAGCGAGCCAAACAAAATGCCCAAACGCTATTTTCGTTTTTTGTACAGTTTTTATGGGTTGTATGATGTAACTACAAGGTCTTGTGAACCCTGTAAAGATACGATTGAAACCTTTAAAACAAAACAAATAAATAAAACCTTGTTTTGGCCGAAAACAGGTCTTACCTAATGATTTGCAACATGCTTAAGCTAGTTATTTCCCTTTATTGGTTGATCTAAATGGCGAATCACACCGGTCGAAAACATGCGACTAGGGCGCCGAAAGAGTTGAACAACTGGGTCCTGGCGCTGTAGCAACAGTTTATCAAGTCCGTGTAATGAATACACCTCTAAACCCCAATTTATATTGAGAAAAAATGGGGTAAAACGGGGTACTTTTTATTTTTGCTCAGATACATATATTGTGGGTGCTCGTTAGACCGGACCTATTTTTCAGGTCACTAATTTACAAGTGTAAACAATAACATGCAACCTTTTATACATGAGAAAAGAACGAAACTGCAAGTTCATACCTTTGCAATATTTATTTGAACAGATTTTCAGAAATTTCAGCTGAATTCTTACCTTCTCGACCATTCCTGGTTTGAATGGCCCATTGGAATAACTGCGCGTTGCTACTGCAGTTGCGTCTCAACCTCGAAAATAATTTCTAAACCTAAAATAAATTATTTATTTGCAGATTTTCATACAGAATGTAAAGCGCTGAGAAACTTTTATTCGAGCGTCCATGTTGTTTCCTACGTCTTTGTGGCGCGGTGACGTCAGAAACTTTCTCGTTGACGTCACGTTATACTACGTGTGCGCGCCATGGCACTGAATGTCGTTCAAAATGCCACACTGTCTGCTGTCTTTTTTGCTTATATTTGCTTACTTGTTGCAAAATCCCTTGATTATTTTGAATTGCGGTATAAACTAAATACATGATTAGTGTCTTTAATAATAAAATATAATCGATTCGCCGCGACAATTTTATAGGGGCTCGCTAAAGCTCGCCTCTATAAAATTGTCTAAGGCTCACCGATTATATTTTATTATTAAAGACACTAACCATGTATTTACTATATTTTGATTCTTGATGGGGAACATGGGGTCATATTTCCCGCCAGAAAGCAATATTTGCTTTCGTCTAACGGCTCGGGCAAATATGGCTCTCAGGCGGGGAATATGATCCCCTGTTCCCCATCAAGAACCAAAATAACTTATAATAATTTAATCGGTTTATATTGCCAGATAAGTTCAAAAGAATTTCACTCGAGAAATAAAGTCTTAACTGTTGAGTTTCCCTATTCAATAGGGCCAGTCCTTAAGGAGACGGCATAATGACGAAATGCACAAATAACCATACTAATTATGTTGTTACACGTCTGGGGTCAGTTGTTCAAAACCAACGCCGTCATTAGCTAACGTGTCGTTAAAACTTTGATCATTCAGGATGGTGAAAATACTAATATTTTTGCTGAAAAAATATGAGCAGCTTTTGCAAATGCAAATGCAAAAGCTGCTCAATTTTTTTTTCAGCAAAAATACCAGAATTTTCGATATTGTACTTGCTAGAACAGTTAACAATATGTCCACTAACGAGCTCGTTAAGCTATACTTTGACAAACTGGCCCCTGGTCATATAATTTTTGACATTTCGTTATCCATTAAATAACAGTGACGTAATGTGATGTTTTATATTTGTAGTAGCTGTGGTGTAACGGCTGTTGGAGCAACAGCGCACAGGATTGTGGGTGGCTCCATCGCACAGCACGGCGAATTTCCCTGGCAGGTAAATACATTATAATTCTTTGTATGCTGGGTAATTCTACATGTTTGTTTGTGTGTGTGTGTGGGGGGGGATGCGTGCGTTTGAATTATTATTAAAAAAAAAAACTTCAGAAACCCATCAGAGTGCAAATCGGTTTGAATGCAGATGTTCATACTATTTGCAAAGTGTTAAGGATACCTCGGACTTGTAAACCAGGGGTCGCAGGATCGATCCCAGGCTTCTCCAAACTTTCGGATAAGTCTTTAAACCGAGGTTCCGTCTCTGTATGACCTTAGCTGTTGGTGAGACGTTAAACTCAAACACTCACTCAATCACTCCAACACTTGACGCTTTTATTCAGAAATAACGAAGTTATAGATATTTGAACTTCCGAATTTACATTTCACTAGCTAATGTCGCTAATATAGAAAGCCGACGTTATCCGATAATTTGGAACGTAATGACGTCAAAAGCCGCGTTTGAGCTTCATTAACCCTTTTTGTACCTAATGGAATCGTCCCCCTTAAACACAACATGTGTCCATTTTAAAATTTAGGGGTTTCAGGTTGTGTTTTCTTCAATTTTAATCAGGAAAATGGCTGAACTTTTGGCAAACAGTGTAGGTCCTGATCAGACGCCGCGTTCTGTGGCGTCTGATCTGGGCCTGCTCTGTTTGCCAAGGTACCCCCTTTATGGGGTTTCTGGTACTGACAGGGTTAAAAATCCATTATCTAATCAGTAAAATGATATCAGTAGTTTTGGTCGGTATACTAAAATAAATATCACATTCCTGAGAGACTGATAGCGAAAAATGTCACCGTTCTGGAAAAGGAATATCAAGCTCGGCTGCGCCTCGGTTGATATTTATATTCTTCAGGGTGACTTTTTTCACTGCCACCGTCTTAGGAATATAATATTTATATAATAGCTCTTCAAATCTTCGATTTTATTCTTGTCGTTGTGACTATAAAATCTGGACTGTACTCGTATCCTGGGTACGGCACCAGAAGAAGATTGCTGTCAGTGCTTTGCTGTTATGAGTGATGAAAAATTTCATTTTTATTGTACTTCAGCACTCGCTCATGCATAAATGTTTACTCTACGCGCGGCCGTTGGCCTCATGACTCACCTTTAACCCTTTTTGTACCAAATGGAATCTTCCTCCTTATACATACCAGGAGTCCATTTCAAAATTAAGTGGTGTCAAGTTGTGCTTTCATCAAAATTTCTTTGGAAAATGACTGAACCTTTAGCAAACAGTGGAGGCCCTGAACAGACGCTGCGTTCTGCGGCGTCTGATCTGGGCCTGCACTGTTTGCTAGGGTACCTGTTTTGGGGTTTCTGGTACTAAATGGGTTAACATAGGATTCATCCACAGTCTGCATTGGAAAGGAGGACGAGGGGTGAATATTGAGCTCCGTAGTTTAAGACCTCAAGAGTCCATTTTCTCAAAACTCACGACTTCGGTGCCGTTAGTTTACGCATCGTTCAAAGCCGATCGTTAAACATGACCAATACGCTAATATTTTGCGAAGAAAATGTATGAGGCGCTCGCATTTGCCAAAATTACATTTTTTTAAAAGTAAAATAACCAGAATGTTTAGGTGTTTTTTTTAGCTCACCTGAGCACGAAGTGCTCATGGTGAGCTATTGTGATCGGTCAATGTCCGTCGTCCGTCGTGCGTCGTGCATCGTGCGTCGTGCATCGTGCGTCGTGTGTCGTGCGGCGTCAACAATTTGCTTTAAATGCTAACTCCTCCTAAACCCTTGAGCCAATTTCAATAAAACTTCATAGGAATATTGCTGAGGTGACCCTCTACAAAAATAGCTAAAATTGTTCCGCTCCGCTGAACAAGATGGCCGCCAGAGCTAAAAATAGAAAAATCTTTAAAGGACAACTTCTCCTGTACCTTAAAGCTAATTTCATTCAAACTTTATAGGAACGTTGCTTAGGTGACCCTCTACCAAAGTAGCTAAAACGTTTCCGCTCCGGTGAACAAAATGGCCGCCAGAGCTAAAAATAGAAAATTCTTTAAACTTCATTGGAATGTTGCTTAGGTGACCCTCTACTAAAATAGCTAAAACGGTATTGCTCTGATGAGCAAAATGGCCGCCATAGCTAAAAATAGAAAAACATCGTAAATTTGCTTCAAACACAAACTCCTCCTCAACCCTTGGGCCAATTTGATTCAAACTTCACAGGAATGTTGCCCAAATGACTCCCTACAAAAATAGCTAAAATTGTTGTGCTCTGACAAACAAGATGGCCGCCAGAGCTAAAAATAGAAACAAATCTTTATACGACAATTCTTCCTGTACCCTTGGGACAATTTTATTCAAACTTCATAGGAATGTTGCTTAGGTGACCATCTACCAAAATAGCTGAAAAGATTCTGCTCTGATGAGCAAAATGGCCGCCATAGCTAAAAATAGAAAAACATCGTAAATTTGCTTCAAACACGAACTCCTCCTTAACCCTTGCGCCAATTTGATTCAAATTTCACAGGAATGTTATGTAGGTGATTCCCTAATGAAATAGATAAAATAATTCCGCTCTGACTAACAAGATGGCCGCCAGAGGTAAAAATAGAAAAAATCTTCAAACGACTACTCCTCCTTTACCCTTGGGCCAATTGCATTCAAACTTCATAGGAATGTTGCTTAGATGACCCATTACCAAAATGGCTAAAACGTTTTTGCTCTGATGAGCAAAATGGCCACCATAGCTAAAAACAGAAAAACTTTGTAAATTTACGTCAAAACGCGAACTCCTCCTCAACCCTTGGGCCAATTTGATTCAAACTTCACAGGAATGTTAGTTAGGTGACTCCCTACCAAAATAGCTAAAATCGTTCAATGCGGCGAACACGATGGCCGCAAGAGCTAAAAATAGAAAAAAATCTTCAAACGACAACTCCTCCTTACCCCTTGGGTCAATATGATTCAAACTTCACAGGACTATTATGTGGTTGACTCCCTACCAAAATAGCTAAAATTGTTCCACTCTGACTAACAAGATGGCCGCCAGAGCTAAAAAATAGAAAAATTCTTCAAACGACAATTCCTCCTAACCCCTTGGGCCAATTTGATTCATACTTCACAGGAATATTATGTCGTTGACTCTATACCATATTAGCTAAAATGATCCCGCTCCAATGAACAAAATGGTCACCAGAGCTAAAAATAGAAAAACATTGTAAATTTGCTTCAAACTTCACAGGAATGTTGCCCAGGTGACTCCCTACCAAAATAGTTAAAATCATTCAACTCTGATAAACAAGATGGCCACCAGGGCTAAAAATAGAAAAAAATCTTCAAACGACAACTCCTCCTGTACCCTTTGGCCAATTACATTCAAACTTCATAGGAATGTTGCTTAGATGACTCTCTACCAAAATGGCTGAAATGGTCTTGCTCCGATGAACAATATGGCCACCAGAGCTAAAAATAGAAAAACATTGTAAATTTGCTTCAAATGTGAACTCTTGCTAAACCCTTGGGTAAATTTGATTCAAACTTCACAGGAATGTTTCCTAGGTGATACCCTACCAAAATAGCTAAGGTCGTTCCACTCTGATCAACAAGATGGCCACCAGAGCTAAAAATAGAATGTACTAGAGACAGTGACATTCAGGTGAGCGAATCAGGGCCCTCTGGGCCCTCTTGTTAGCTCACCGTCACGTAGTGACGAGGTGAGCTTTTGGGATCACTTTTTGTCCGTCGTCCGTCGTGCGTGCGTCCGTCCGTGCGTCCGTGCGTCCGTAAACAATTTCTTTAAACAACATCTCCTCCTAAACCACTGATTGGATTTTGACCAAACTTCACAGGAAGGATCCTTAGGTGGTCCCCTTTCAAAGTTGTTCAAATGGTTCCGGTCCGTTGCACATCTAGGTCACAGGAGCCAAAAATAGATTTTTTTCACCAAAAACTTAAAAAATCTTCTTCTCTGAAACCACAAGGCCCAGGTCTTTGATATTTGGTATGAAGCTTCATCTAGTCGACCCCTACCAAGATTGTTCAAATTATAGTGCTGGGGCCAAAAATGCCCCCACCCCAGGGCCCTTTGGTTTTACATAGGCTTATATAGGGAAAATCTTTAAAAATCTTCTTCTCTGAAACCACAAGGCCCAGGACTTTGATATTTGGTATGAAGCTTCATCTAGTGGACCCCTACCAAGATTGTTCAAATTATAGTGCTGGGACAAAAAATGCCCCCGCCACGGGGCCCTTTGGTTTTACATAGACTTATATAGGGAAAATCTTTAAAAATCTTCTTCTCTGAAACCACAAGGCCCAGGTCTTTGATATTTGGTATGAAGCTTCATCTAGTGGACCCCTACCAAGATTGTTCAAATTATAGTGCTGGGGCAAAAAATGCCCCCGCCCCGGGGCCCTTTGGTTTTACATAGGCTTATATAGGGAAAATCTTTAAAAATCTTCTTCTCTGAAACCACAAGGCCCAGGACTTTGATATTTGGTATGAAGGTTCATCTAGTGGACCCCTATCAAGATTGTTCAAATTATAGTGCTGGGGCCAAAAATGTCCCCGCCCCAGGGCCCTTTGGTTTTCATAGGCTTTTATAGGGAAAATCTTTAAAAATCTTCTTCTCTGAAACCACAAGGCCCAGTACTTTGATATTTATTATGAAGCTTCATCTAGTGGACCCCTACCAAGATTGTTCAAATTATAGTGCTGGGGCCAAAAATGCCCCCATCCCAGGGCCCTTCGGTTTTACATAGGCTTATATAGGCAGAATCTTTAAAAATCTTCTTGTCTGAAACCGCAAGGCCCAGGACTTTGATATTTAGAATGAAGCTTCATCTAATGGACCTCTACCAAGATTGTTCAAATTATAGCCCTTGGGCCAAAAATGCCCCTGCCCAGGGGCCCTTTGGTTTTACATAGACTTATATAGGGAAAATCTTTAAAAATCTTCTTCTCTGAAACCACAAGGCCTAGGTCTTTTATATTTGGTATTAAGCTTCATCTAAAGGACCCCTAACAAGATTATTCAAATTATAGTGCTGAGGCCAAATATGTCCCTGCCCCGGGGTCCTTTGGTTTTACATAGGCTTATATAGGGAAAATCTTTAAAAATCTTCTTCTCTGAAACCGCAAGGCCCAGGACTTTGATATTTGGTATGAAGCTTCATCTAGATGACCCCTACCAAGATTGTTCAAATTATAGTGCTTGGGCAAAAAATGCCCCCGCCCCGGGGCCCTTTGGTTTTACATAATCTTATATAGGGAAAATCTTTAAAAATCTTCTTCTCTGAAACCGCAAGGCCCAGGACTTTGATATTTGGTATGAAGCTTCATCAGTCTAGTGGACCCCTACCAAGATTGTTCAAATTATGAAATTATAGCCCTTGGGCCAAAAATGCCACTGCTCCTGGGCCTTTTGGTTTTACATACACTTATATAGGGAAAATCTTTAAAAATCTTCTTCTCTGAAACCACAAGCCCTAGGTCTTTTATATTTGGAATGAAGCTTCTTCTAAAGGACCCCTTCCAAGATGATTCAAATTGGTTTTACATAGGCTTATATAGGGATAATCTTTAAAAATCTTCTTCTCTGAAACCACAAGGCCCAGGACTTTGAAATTTGGTATGAAGCTTCATCTAATGGACCTCTACCAAGATTGTTCATATTATAGCCCTGGGGCCACAAATGCCCCCACCCTGGGGCCCTTTGGTTTTACATAGATTTATATAGCCCTGGGGCCATTTGGTTTTGCATAGGCTTATGTAGGGAATATGTTTAAAAAAAATCTTCTTCTCTCAAACCGCAAGGCCCAGGTCTTTGATATTTGATGTGTAGCTTCATCTAGTGGACCTTTGCCAAGATTGTTCAAATTATAGCCTTTGTTGATGTTTGGTATGAAGCTTCACCTTTAAGACCTCCCTCAACATTATGCACATTAAAGCCCTGGGGGCAAATAATGGCCCTCTATGGGGCCCACTTGTTACACTATGGATCAGGTGAGCGATCCAGGGCCATCATGGCCCTCTTGTGTTTTATATTAGGATCACTTTTTGTCTGTCATCTGTGCGTAAACAATTTCTTCAAACGACATCTCCTAAACCACTGATCGGATTTTGACCAAACTTCACAGGAATGGTCCTTAGGTGGACCCTTTCAAAGTTGTTCAAATGGTTCCGGTCCATTGCACATATAGGTCACAGGAGCCAAAAATAGATTTGTTTCACCGAAAAATCTTCTTCTCTGAAACCGCAAGGCCCAGATCTTTGATATTTGGTATGAGGCTTCATCTAGTGAACCCCTACCAAGATTGTTCAAATTATAGTGCTGGGGTGAAAAATGCCCCCGCCCCGGGGCCCTTAGGTTTTACATGGGCTTATATAGGGAAAATCTTTAAAAATCTTCTTCTCTGAAACCGCAAGGCCCAGGTCTTTGATATTTAATATGAAGGTTCATCTAGTGGACCCCTACCAAGATTGTTCAAATTATAGTTCTGGGGCGAAAAATACCCCCGCTCCGGGGCCCTTTGGTTTTACGTGGGCTTATATAGGGAAAATCTTTAAAAAATCTTCTTCTCTGAAACCGCAAGGCCCAGGTCTTTGATATTTGTTATAAAGCTTCATCTAGTGGACCCCTACCAAGATTGTTCAAATTATAGTGCTGGGGCCAAAATGCCCCCGCCCCGGGGCCATTTGGTTTTCAATAGGCTTATTTAGGGAAAATCTTTAAAAATCTTCTCCTCTGAAACTGCAAGGCCCATGTCTTTGCTATTTGGTATGAAGCTTCATCTAGTGGACCCCTACCAAGATTGTTCAAATTATAGGGCTGGGGCCAAAAATGCCCCCGCCCCGGGGCCCTTTGGTTTTACATTGGCTTTTATAGGGAAAATCTTTAAAAATCTTCTTCTCTGAAACTGCAAGGCCCAGGTGTTTAATATTTGGTATGAAGCTTCATCTTGTTGACCTCTACCAAGATTGTTCAAATTATAGCCCTGGGGCCAAAAATGCCCCCGCTCCAGGGCCCTTGGTTTTACATAGACTTATATAGGGAAAATCCTGAAAAAGCTTCTTCTCTGAAACCACAAGGCCTAGGTCTTTGATATTTGGTATGAAGCTTCAGCTAGTAGACCTCTACCAAGATTGTTCAAATTATAGCCCTGAGACCTAAAATGCCTCTGCCTCATGGCCCTTTGGTTTTACATACACATATATATAGGGAAAATCTTTAAAAATCTTCTTCTATGAAACCACAAGGCCTAGAGCTTTGATATTTGGTATGAAATTTCATCTAGTAGACCTCTATCAAGATTGTTCAAATTATAGCCCTGGGGCCAAAAATGCCTCCACCCCGAGACCTTTTGGTTTTACATAGACTTATATAGGGAAATATTTAAAAATCTTCTTCTCTGAAACTGCAAGGCCCATGTCTTTGATATCTGGTATGGAGCTTCATCTAGTGGACCTCTACCAAGATTGTTCAAATTATAGCCCTCGGGCCACAAATGCCCCCGCCCTGGGGCCCTTTGGTTTTACATAGACTTATATAGAGATAATCTCTGAAAATCTTCTCTGAAACAGCAATGCCCAGGTCTTTGATATTTGGTGTGAAGCTTCATCTAGTGGAGCTCTATCAAGATTGCTTAAATTATAGCCCTGAGGCCAAAAATGCCCCCGCCTCGGGGGCCATTTGGTTTTACATAGGCTTGTGTAGGGAATATCTTTTAAAAAATCTTCTTCTCTGAAACCG
Source organism: Lucinisca nassula (assembly GCA_963580285.1). Lineage (NCBI taxonomy): Eukaryota > Metazoa > Mollusca > Bivalvia > Lucinida > Lucinidae > Lucinisca > Lucinisca nassula. The sequence continues at coordinate 42,010,624 of OY757027.1, read as the reverse complement.
CAAGACCCAGGTCTTTGATATTTAGTGTGTAGCTTCATCTAGTGGACCTTTGTAAAGGTTGTTCAAACTATAGCCTTAGTTGATATTTGGTATGAAGCTTCACCTTTTTAGACCTCCCTCAACATTATGCACATTTTAACCCTGGGTTCAATAATGGCCCTCCCCGGGGCCCACTTGTTACTCTATGGATCAGGTGAGCGATTCAGGGCCATCATGGCCCTCTTGTTATATATAAGCTTACGTTTGATTGCGTCTGCTATTGACCTGGTGAGATATAAGAGCCCGATTGTCCATCTCCTGATGAGACCAAATTCTTTCCTATAAACGTAGACCCCCTTTTCCGTGGGACAGGGCTTGTAGAAAAGCGAACAGGAAGTTCCGAAAGTTGTCTCCCTTTCCCTTAACCCATTCAGTACCAGAAACCCCTAAAGAGATACATTGGACAACAGTGCAGGTCCAGATCAGACGCCGCAGAACGCGGCGTCTGATCATGGCCTCCACTGTTTGTTAAAAGTTCATTCATTTTACAAATCAAGTTTGAAGGAAACACAACTAGACACCTCTATGAAATGGACTCCAGCTATATGTAAGGAGGAAGATTCCATTTGGTACAAATAGGGTTAATCAATTTATTGAGTAGGATAAGGGTTGGAGCCTCCACAATGGCGTGGCTAAGTTATACATGTATATTTACATTTGTGCCGGGGCACAGCGTTTCCTACAATTTACATGTGCAGCCAGCAAAAATCGGATCAGCCTTTGCATCAATATAGTCTGACAAGAGACTTCTCTTGCTGCATGAAGGAGCATTGGGCCCTTAGCTATCCTGAGAGCGCATAGCGAAGACTCTGATCAGACTGCGCGGATGCGCAAGCTGATCTGAGTCTTCGCTGGGTGCACATGTCTTATTGTAAGATTTGTTGTGCGCTGGATCATTTGCAGTGTAAAGTTTAATGCAAAACTATAGAAAACAATGCAGTTCATACTTCCATGAACGTATGATTTTCAGTGACGTCAAGTGACGTCAGTCAGAACCATGGTTCTCTACGGGCTATGATGACGTCAATGCTAAAATAGCTTTATTTAACGTCGCGTATTAGAAACAGTTAACTTAAGCTCTTTAGAACTTTTTTGCGACAAAGAAAGTATCCTTTAACCAATACTTACCTGCCTTCATTTATCTTCCTAGGACTACCCCTGATAATTCGAGCGTCAGCCACAGGAGCCCCTAATACCAATTTTCACGCTTTTGGTATGGCGCGGCCGGGGATCGAACCCGCGACCTTCTGATCCCGAAGCGGACGCACTACCACTGAGCTATCGGGCCGGTATCACTGAGCTATCTGGTCGCTGTTCCGCTCTTTGTAGAAAACAACCAAAAAAAAAAAAAAAAAAAAACCTGTAAAAGTTTTTCAGGTTTAAAAGTTTAAAAGCATTTTTTCGCCAAAGAATGTAAATAAAAAATAAACATATTTTTTCTGCTTTTCATGAAATTATGAACGACGGCGGGTCGCTAGCAAAGTTTACATGAACACCTAATCTGCAGGCGACCCACTGCGTTCATACTTTCATGAACAGCAGAAAAATAAAATTCATTACAATGGTTCTATACATGTGCGAAGATCGATATTGTCATTTTGCATTTTCAGGTTTCCCTACGATACTACAACCAGCATGTTTGCGGAGGTACCCTTATCAGCGATCAGTGGGTCTTAACGGCTGGTCATTGTTTTGAAGAGTATGACGTTTCGTTTGTTTGTATTGGGTGTAAGGGCCCAGTCAACACTATTCAGGTCATTTGCGAGCCGGTCAGTTTACCTATCCACACTTTTCCTGGGCAGTCTTATACGTAAGCGGTTAACCAGTACTGTGCACATTCTTTCGCCAGAAACTGAAAACTGCCCTTCTTGAGCGGAAGGGAGAGAATGACCGTAGAAAAGATTTCATGATGATTAATCTCCACGAAAGAATGTTGACGACCCCGGCAGGTATCGAACCCGCGTCCTTCTGATCACCAGTCAGACGCGCATCCGCATCACGAAAACACGCCTATATAATTTTGACCCCCTTGAACCCACTTTTATATAGTAAACTTTTACAGGGGTAAACCTTATTACTCTTATTTCTGCTCTAAAATATATATTGTGGGTACTCGTTAGAACCGCCTCGATGAGGCGGTTCTAACGTGCACCCACAATCTATATTTTGAGCTGAAATAAGAAAAATATCAGAATTTTTCATCTTAATTTTTTCATTTTTACGGCGGTCAGATTTGCAGTGTATTGGATAGGCGTGTTTTCGTAATGGAAGACTATGACTAACTACAGTGAAACTTCGATAACTCGAACACGATAGTCCGTTTCTATGACTACCCGACCTGGTTCTGGAGTACTTAAAGAATTGTTCACATAACTCCACTGAAATATCCATGTTCTGTAAAAATCCTAAATATTCGGACACATTAAGCCAGGGTAGCTCAGTCGGATGCGCGGCTGACTGGTGATCAGGAGGACGCCCTTTCGATACCTGCCGGATTCGGCAACATTCTTTTCTACGGTCATTCTCTCCCTTCCGCTAATTCAGGAAGGGCAGTTGTCTGTTTCTGGTGAGAGAATGTGCACTGTACTGGTTAACCGCTTACATATAAGCCTGCACAGGAACGTGTGGATAGATAAACCGATCAGCTCAAAAATGACCTAAAATAGTGTTGACTGGGCCGTTAATATACAATACAAACAAACAAACATTAAGCACTAACTGTATATTTCCTTAAATTTTGACAAATTTGTTTCATGATCCAGCAAGGAGTCCAATATGGCAAACAGTGTAGACCCTGATCAGACTGCTCCAACAAGAGCAGTCTGATCTGGATCTGCACAGATTGCTTTGGCCTATCTGTCCCGATACTTAGGATCATTACGGCATTTAGGATAATTCACGGAGGTTTGATTGTATCTTGAACATGTACGCTGTGTGTACTCATTAGAATCGCCTCAATGAGGCGATTCAAATGAGAACATATAACACACCTGTCATCTATAGAAGATAGTAAAGTTACTCTTAGTAATTACGAAAACACGCCTTGTGCATTGTAACCTTTTTCGCCGAAAAAATGAAAATTTCAAGATGCAAAATTGTTATATTCTTCTTATTTCCGCTCACAATATAGATTGTGGGTACTCATTAGAACCGACTCGATGAGGCGGTTCTAACGAGTACCAAGAATCTATATTTTAGGGCAGAAGTAAGAAAAATAAGGTTTACCCTGTAAACCCCAGCTTTCCGCTATTGATGTTTCCATTAGGGTCTGTTGTTTCATGTTTCTTTCCCTTTTGATGTCTCTGATGGGAGCTGTGGGTTAATTGTATTCCTAATCATTGACTTCCCTTCTAACTTACTATATAAAAGTGGGGTTCAAGGGGGTTAAAATTATATAGGTGTGTTTTTGTGATGTTATCCCCCATTATGCTTCATGACATGGCGTTATGATTAAACCTCAGTGGTTCGAACAACCCATATCTCTAACAAATTTTCATGGTCCCAAAGGTGTTCGAGTTAATGAAGTTTCACTGTATCTTATTTTTATGTTACAAATTCTAATTTAAGAGTGTACAAGGGGATAAATTGATAAATAGAATACCAGATTCGTATCAGTTGATATCAAGTTTATCAAGCTTGGCTTCGAGAATGCATGTAGAATCGCTCGGCAAGCCTCGCGATTCTACAAGCTTTCTCGAAGCCTTTCCTGATAAACTTGATATCAAAAGACACTCACCTGGTATTCTCCATTTATGTAGTCACAAGATGGTCGATGTCAGCAACCTTTGTGACTCCATTATTCACTTTGAAAGATCAACGCCCAGAAATAAGAAAAAGAATCTTACATGGATGTAAGGCGTAGTTAGAGAAATTTGTTCCTTGAGATCCCTGTCCGGCATCCTGTGGCATATAATCCTCCCCTCACACATTATGGTATTATCTGGCTTTCTAATATGACGTCGCGTCTGAGAATGTAATAGCGCCATGCATAAAAATTTCGTAATCTACTAGTGGATTAATATGCAAATTAGTTAGATACGCTCCGTAACGTTACACATATGAGGTTCTTATCGACGTCGCGTTTACTAATGGCGGAATGTGGACATTTTTCGTTAACATTCGTGAATGAAATGCGTTTTAAATGTCATATGACAAATAGAATCTTGCATTCGTGTTCATGTAGTATTAAAAGTCGTTGAGGAAAAGGGATAAAATGCTCGACGAAGCCTCTCGTTTTATCCCTTTTCCCAAACTACTTAAATAAAATTCAATAATAAATGGACACTCATGTAAGATCTCCTAAACCAATCAGTTATTAAACTCGTTGAAGAAAAGGTGTAAAATGCCCGGCAAAGCCTCGCATTTTATCTCTTTTCCTCAACTCATCTAATAAATTCAGTAGTACATGAACACTCATGTAAGATCCTCTATTTGTTACAAGTATCCTAATGTTTGCCGCCCCCGCCCATCGGGGCTTGGAGAAATAGATTGGGCTGTACGATGCTTCTACGGAGAGCTGATACCGACCGCACATGAGTTCTGGTAATCCGCTTAGAACGTCTAAGCCTGCCCAGGGAAATTTCTGCGAGTCGGCCCGTCCATGCTTATAAACCCTATTGGTTTCGTTGGGCGGCAAGGCTTGAGATGTCATTTCATCTCAATGTCGGGTAAAAGTCCCACAAAATTGGAAGCAACGTCTCCAAAATGACCTAAATAGTGTTGACGGGGACGTTAAACCTCAAATCAATCAAACAAACAAAGTATCCTAATGTTTCCATTCTTCTCTACCTTAGTCTAGGCACATATGCAAGTCAGTGGACGGTTGGTGTAGGACTACAGGACCAAAGAAATATCTACCAAAGCAACATAGTCCATGTTTCTCGTATAATTCAGCATGAGCACTTCAGCCAGCAGGCCAATGCTAACGATATTGCCCTTATGAAATTAAGCAAACGCGTGGACATCACTGGACGGTAAGTGTTTATTACGAAAACATGCCTATTCAAATATACAAAACCTGTCTTAGCGGCCACCTCTATTAAGAAAGCAACCTGTCTTAAGCAAGCATGGGTTTGATTCCACAAAAAGGCAAATATATTAAATTTCACCTGTCTCAAGCAAGCACCTATCTTGAGCAAGCAAATTTGGTCATCCCTTTGGTGCTTGCTTAATACAAGCTGGACTGTACAGGGAAAGTGAAAATTTTCAGAAACAAAATCTGATATTTTTCATATTTCTACTTGAAACAGAGATTGTGGGAACTCGTTAGAACCGCCTCGCCGAGGCGGTTCTAACGAGTACCCACAATCTGTGTTTTTAAGCAGGAATAAGAAAAAAATAAAGTCAACCCCTGTAAATATGTTCTATAAAAGGGTTATCCTTTGGAAGCAAGGAATACACCACAGAACTGGAAAATTTGCAGTGTACATGTTTTCTGGGCCAGATTAGGTAGCTTCGGTCAATTAGGCCTCATCAGTTCCCTCAAACTGTTTCAAAATTCCACTATGGAAACAATGATCCTAAAAGACAAGAAAATATAAACTACACTTTGACTAGGGTAGAGCTAGGACTGGTCGATCCAGTGTCAGGATAATGTGACTGGGTGTGGTATCATGTAATGTGTCTGGGACATTATACTTCAGTGAGGCAGCACTATAAACGTGAGCATTGAGCTCCCTGTCGCAACCAGACACCGTCGTGATATGACTGAAAAATTGTTGAAAGCGACGTTAAACCCGAATTCACGCACACGCACGTTGACTAGGGCAGGGAGACTTTTTAGAGCCGCCACACATTCCCAACACACAAGCTGTAGTGACGTTAAATATGTTCTATAAAAGGGTTATCCTTTGGAAGCAAGGAATACACCACAGAACTGGCCAATATGGAGTGTACATGTTTTCTTGGCCCGACCAGCTAGTTTTACTTTATAAAATTGGGATTTAAGGGGATCAAAATTATATAGGCGTGTTTTGGTGAGGATTCAGGTTATTATTATTATTATTTTGCATAATGCATAATTGGAACTGAATGTTAACGAACGCTGGAGCTAAAGTTCAAGTAAATGTATGTGTAAACCTGATGATAAAAAACATGTTCATTCAACCTTCTATATACCGATAATTTTGCCCCCGCCCATCTGGCTTGAAGAAATAGATGAGATGCATGATGCCTCCACGCAGAACTTAATCCGACCGCACATGAGTACTGGTAAACCGCTTAGAGGATCTAAGCCTACCCAGGCAAAGCGGTACGAGTAGGACCGTCCATGTTTATAAACCCTATTGGTTTGATAAGGCGACAGGGATTGAGATGTCAATTCATCTCAATGTCGGGTAAACGTACCACAAAATTGGAAGCAACGTCTCCAAAATGACCTATACAGTGTTGACGGGGACGTTAAACCTCAAATCAACAAAAACAACAATTGGGATTTAAGGGGGACAAAATTATATTGGCGTGTTTCCGTGAGGATTCAGGTTATTTTATTATGTTGCATAATGCATAATTGGAACTGAATGTTATCGAACGCTGGAGTTGAAGTTCAAGTAATTTATTTGTTTGTATTTGAGTTTAACGGCCCAGTCAACACTATTTTAGGTGAGTTTTGAGCCAGTCAGTTTACCTATCCACACTTTTCCTGGGCAAGCTTATACGTAAGCGGTTAACCAGTACAGTGCACATTCTTTCGCCAGAAACTGTCAACTGCCCTTCTTGAATCAGCGGAAGTGGGGGGGGGGGGAATGACCGTAGAAAACATTTCATGATCAATCAAAGGGAGCCATTTTTCGCGACTTCCTGTTCGCTTTACTATAGGCTCAGTCCCACCAAAAAGTGGGTCTACTCTTAAGGAGCAAATTCTTTCCTTTAAGAGTTGACCCCTATTGACATGGTCGACAAAAACTATTTTGCAGGAGTTACCTCCCCTGCCCCTTAAGATGAAATTGGATAATAATAAAGATATTCAAAAATGGTGTATTTAATACTCTACGAAACAAATGTTGTGGATATGTGAAAGGATCGCCTCGGCCAGGCGACCCTAGCGAATAATCACTTTTGATTATCGGACTATTTAACGGACAGGATGGTCTATTACTAATTACAGTAAAATACCTATGACAAGACAACCTTTGGGACTGCTCAAAAGTGGTCTTTAAGACCACTTTTGAACAGTCCCAAAGGTGGTCACTTTCTTGAAGACACTGAGCGCAGAAAACACACAGAAATACAGACTGAAAACTTTTATATATGCTTTTTAAAGGAGAATACGTCGGTGTTTACACATCGATAAACTCCACAAAAACGAACTTGACGAGGGTCATCTGTATTATCTTGTTCATTTTAGGTATGCCCGCCCAGCATGTCTGCCAATGTCATCCGATGGGTTTAGTTCCGATATATGTACAGTGTCTGGTTGGGGAGCAACTTATTACGGTAAGAGTATCTGTTCAGTTTGCTTCTGTTGGACTAAGGCTTTGTTTAGTTTGTTGATGTAACTTTTACCCTGCTGTAGGCGACAGCCCCTATCTTTGCAAACAGCGTAGATCCAGTTCAGATGGCTTCTGAAGACGCCATCTGATCAGGATCTACAAAATTTGACATTCAGTTTATGAATAGGCCTATGTAGAAATAAGCTGCATCAAGTAATCTGATTGGTTCAAAGTCAGAAATGAGTGTGGCTTAATTGAATATTCAGCAGGTTAAAGGTTAAGTTTAACTGCACAGTCTACACTATTAAGGTCAGCATGAAAACGCGCCTATATACAGAGTACCCGCGTTATAACGACAGCATTTTTCCGCTGTTATTTAAGAAATAGATCAGCTCTAGCTGTGATTTGTTGAGCAATAAATCACAGTTTGGAGGTCAGTTGAAAAGTTGACAAATCACGAGCGCGTAGCGCGCGTGATTTGTCTACTTACAACTGACCGACAAACTGTGATTTATTACCTAACAAATCACAGACTAGAGCTGATCTATTTCGATTCTAACGCGTTGAAAATCGGCAATAATGTTGTTGTTTCCTTCAAAATCTCACAACTTTTCGCCATTGTTAGAAGAAATCCCGCTAAAATTAACGACTGAAACACATGCATTTACATCCTTTTCTAACGTTTTCGAAGCGAGAAAATGACGTTACACCGTCTAACGTCAAGGAAATCGACTAGTGACGTCATCAATTGGCAGTTTTTAATGACGTCACTTGTCACGCTCTTCCTAGCCGTGATTTGTTGTAGAATAAAACCCAGTTGTTTTCCATTGCCTATATAGGCGCGCTGTGTTAGAATGTGTTATTGTGGCGTTATACTGAATGTGCCGTTATAAAGAATCCCAGTTAGGATTATGATTATGATTTATGGTTATAAAAGGTCTTTTCTATATCATTACTCCAAGAAACAAATGATATGATGAGGCCATTCTAATCCAAAGTCTGTAACATTTGTTTCTTGGAGTATTAAATAACAATAATCTTTCATGACTATGGATTCGATTTTGGCATTTCCAACCCGAGGGAAGCCCAAGCCGCTCGGAATTGAGGTTAAACCTTTAGCTAATAATTCATGCCATTGAAATTGTCGTTATAACGAGTTTTGTCGTACATAACGCGGGTCCTCTGTATGTTTGGCACCCTAAAATCCCACGTTCATATATTAAAACTGGGGTTTACAGGGATGTATAACACTTACCCTACTTACTACGGGTCCTCGTTAGAACCGCCTCGCCGATGCGGTTTTAATGAGTACCCACAATCTATGTTTAGAGCGGAAATATGAAAAATATCGGAATTTTTAATCGGAAAATTTTAATTTTTTGGTAAAAGCAAACATTCATTTTTTTATTCGCGACACATTTCTTTTTGCCAGGCCCGCAAAATCGGATCACCCTTGAATAAACCCTCGCGAATTCATTTGATCAAAACTGAATTTATGACAGAAAATATTTCCAGTATAAAGTCACTTTTCGCTAATGTATCCATATATGTCTAGCTTTCTAAAAAAAGGAACATTGGCAAACAGTGACATCCCCGATCAGGTGTCACATAACGTGGAGGCTGATCAAGGTTTCATAATTCATAATTCTATGACGGTTCCAGCGTAAAGGCTTACTGAGAATTAGAGATAATCCAATTCCATGTAATGTTGGTTGGTGCCTGATGCTCTGTCTCTGGTCGGACCAATCGGAATCTAACTGTTGGTTTTCTTTTGCTCCAGCATTTCAGTAGTTTCTTGCTGTCGAGTCCTCACCGCTGTTTCATCTCTGTGGTTGTTTGATAAATTCCCGGATTACTGTTTTGAGAATAGGGTTGCTAATTTCAAACGAGAAAAGGATAAAAAAGTTGTGCATTTAACTAAGTAAAATTTACATCGATTTAAACGTCCGATATTGAAAAAAACGACCCCGACTGAAAATGATCGATCAAATCTGAAAAGCACGTACTAATCGTTATCTATATTTTATTTCATTGTCATTTGTTCTTCATTTTGCTATATATTTTAATCATTTCAATGGTTGTAACAAATAACCCAAAAAAGAACCAAATTGTTGTGGCGATAAAATCGGGGAAAAAATATCAGCTTACTCGGGATATAATGTAGCATTCAATGCCGACTGAAAAAAAAAGTTTCTATCTGTAACAATAAGTTTGAAATAGATCATTAAAAAGTAATCTCCTATCTAAATCAATGCATTTTTGTGTATCGGTCGTCCAGGTATTAGATTGACTCAGTTATCGAAAGTTGGCCATGATAATTCCAGAAATATATACCTCTACAAAACTCACTTTTCTCTATACAAAGTGGGTCTTGGAGGGATGTTCATTACACGAACTGGTTATCTTGATGTGACTCATTTTCTTTTAACCAATGAATTTCAGATCCAAACGGCAGGGCACCAATCACAAACCAGCTTGAATACGTCAACTTAAGGACATTGACAAATAACAATTGCCAATACTACCTGGGCTACAGCAATGTACGGTCAACGAATCTCTGCGCAGGCGCAACTAGCACGGGTGGCAAAGACGCTTGTCAGGTAATGCAATACAGGGATACAACTCCAACCGATTTTTTAGTAGATTTATTTTCATCATAGTGTAGATTTAATTTTCTAGTCCTTTGGTAAAAACATTTGAAGTAAAATAAAATGTGTGCTGAAGATACAAAAAATAGTTTTGTTGTTAATAATATTAACATGCGCGCTCAAGATCCCAGCAGGCACATGGCGTAATTGTGACGTCACATCAACGTTGGTGCAACGTCATGATGTTTATGCAACGTTACATCAACGTCGGTGCAACGTCATGACGTTGCACCGACGTTGATGTGACGTTATCCTGGCAACATGTGCCTGCTGGGATACATCTACAAATGTCACTTTAAAATTTTGAATAAATTAAAATACAAGATTTGCTGTAAATTAAAATGTGCGCCCCAGATGCAAATGTAACTTGGAAGTAAATTAAAATATGTGTTCAATATTCAAAGGTAACTTTGAAGTAAATTAAAATGTGTTACCTATATATGAAAAACAGCTTTAAAAATGGGCGCTTAAAATACAAAACTTTGAAGTAAATGTAAATTACAATGTGCGCTCAAGATTTAACAATAACTACGAATCGTTTACCGAATTAATTGGATATTTTTTTATTTTTTTTTTTTCAGGGAGATTCCGGCGGTCCCTTAGTGTGTAAGAAACACGGTGTATGGGAGATTGCTGGCGTCACCAGTTGGGGCGATGGCTGTGGCAAGGCTAGAAGACCCGGAGTTTATACCAGAGTCACTTCGTATTTGTCTTGGATCCATAATAAGATGAATTATTATTAAAATATGATGATGCAGAATGAACATTTTTTATATATTCTTAATCCACAAAAGTGTTAATTCTTATCTACATGTATGAGTGTTTAAGTATCATTTAATTTATTAAACAAGTTGAGGTAAAGGGATAAAATTCGAGGCTTTGCAGAGCATTTAATGCTTTTTCCTCAACGAGTTAATAAATTCAATAATACATGGGCAGGAATGCAAGATTCTGTTTATCATATGACATTAAAAGCACATTTTATTCGAGGTTTGTTGAAAAAAAAATGTCAATATTCCGACATTAGTAAACGCGACGTCGTTAATGACGTCGTACATGTAACGTCAGGGAGCATTTCTAACTAATTTGCATTTTTAATCAAGTAGTGGATTACGGAATTTATTACATGGCGTTATTACACTCTCAGACGCGACGACATATGATAAAATGGATTATCATATAAATCGCTGTTGTTAAGTAATTGCATTAACGTCATTCAATAAAGTGATATGAGTACACGTACGAGGACTGTTCAAATATGAATGCAACTAAGCACATAAAAATGATTCCGTGATATATTTCGATGAAAAATTTATTTTGTCCCCTCAAAGTATTCCCCTTTAACAGATACACAAACTTTCAGTCTTCTGATCCAATCATTGAAGGCATTTTGGTAGTCTTTTCGATGTATACTATGAAGGCACTGGAATATTGCAGAACCGAGGTGTTTGCGCTGTACAAATTTTCGACCAGATAGGTATTCTTTCAGCCGCGGGAACCAAAAAAGTCAAACGGGGCAAGGTGAGGGGATAGGTATTGATCGTGCCTTGAATTTTTTAAAATAGAAGTGAAGGCAATGATCAGGATTCGATACAATTAACCCATATCTCCCATCAGAGACACCGAAGGGAAAGAAACACAAACGACACAAATGCAAGCATCAAAAGCGGAAAGTCCAAAAGACATTTACTTTTCCACAAAATGGCCAACTGGCCATCCAAATAAAAAAGAATCAAGCAAGGCCACTAACAGTTTACTGGCGTCATTTGAAAATACGAATGTCCGAGCTACAGGAAATTATTACTACAACAGGCCAGGCGACTGACCGTTCATTGGTGTCAGCTGAAAATACGAATTTCAGAAGTACAGGAAATGTATGTGAAAATTTCTAACTTTCGGGGGACACAAGGACAAGCGTATCTGGAAGTTTCTAACTTTCAGGGGAGTCAACTAATTTCTATATTTCAAGTATACGTGGAAATGTCTAACTTTCAGGGGAGACAATTGCAAGTGTATGTGGAAAATTCTTTCAGGGGAGACAACTACAAGTGTATGTGAAAATTTCTAACCTTCATGAGAGACAACTACAAGTGTTTGTGCAAATTTCTATCAGGGGAGACAATTACAAGTCTATGTGAAAATGTCTAACTCCCAGGGGAATCAACTACAAGCGTATGTGAAAATATTTACTTTCAGGAGACACAAGAACAAGTAAATGTGAAAATTGGTAACTTTCAGGGCACACAATTACAAATATATGTGAACATTTCTAACTTTCAGGGGACATAAGGACAAGTGTATGTGAACGTTTCTAACTTTCAGAGGAAACAAGGACAAGTATATGCGAACATTTCTAACTTTCAAGGGACATAAGGACAAGTGTATGTGAACATTTCTAACTTTCAGAGGAAACAAGGGCAAGTGTATGTGAACATTTCTAACTTTCAGAGGAGACAGGGACAAGAGTATGTGAACATTTCTAACTTTCAGAGGAAACAAGGACAAGTATATGTGAACATTTCTAACTTTCAGCGGAGACAAGGAAAAGTGCATGTGAACATTTCTAACTTTCAGTGGAAACAAGGACAAGTGTATGTGAAAATGTCTAACTTTCAGAGGAGACAAGGACAAGTGTGTGTGACATTTCTAACTTTCAGAGGAAACAAGGACAAGTGTATGTGAACATTTCTAACTTTCAGAGGAGACAAGGACAAGTGAGAAAATTTCTAACTTTCAAAGGAGACAAGGACAAGTGTATGTGAAAATTTCTAACTTTCAGAGAAGACAAGGACAAGTGTATGTGAACATTTCTAACTTTCAGAGGAGACAAGGACAAGTGTATGTGAACATTTCTAACTTTCAGAGGAGACAAGGACAAGTGTATGTGAACATTTCTAACTTTCAGAGGAGACAAGGACAAGTGTATGTGAAAATTTCTAACTTTCAGGGGACACAACTACAAGTGTATGTGGAAATTTCTAATTTTCATGGGAAACAGCTACAGGTGTATGTGAAATTTTCTATCTTTCCGGGGAGACAACTACAAATGTATGTGAAAATTTCCAATTTTCTGGGGGAGACAACTATAAGTGTATCTGAAACTTTGTAACTTTTAAGGGAGGCAGCTACAAGTGTATGTGAAAATTTCTAACTTTCAGGGGACACAACTACAAATTGTATGTGCTAATTTTTAACTTTTAGGGGAGACAACCACAAGTTATGTAAAAAATTCTATTTTTCAGGGGAGATAACTACAAATGTGTATGAAAATTTCTAACTTTCAGGGGAGATAACAACAAGTGAATGTGAAATTTTCTGACTTTCTAGACAGGTTTTTAATTATTTGGACCCCATTTTGATGTATATCAGTCTTTGAATCGACTGCCTATTCGAAATTCGCAAAATTGCAGTATGTTTCCTCTGGCTTTCGTTGTCGGATCATTACAGGGTCACTGATGAGGCTTAATAGCCGAAACTACGCAGTATGACCCATCTTCTTTCTTATGAATGTTTTCACTGCTCTTAAAGGAACTCATTTTTGATTTTTATTTGCCTTCACTGCAGCTGGTGTTGTGCCGTGTGGCGGCCGTAAAACGTCTCCCCGTACATCAACCATAGTGCAGTTTATATTTTACTTTTTGTCCTTTGAGATCAGCGTAAATATTCTGAGAAATCAGAAATAAATTATTGGTTTCGACTCATATTCTAGACAGGTTTTTAATTATTTGGACCCCATTTTGATGTATATCAGTCTTTGAATCGACTGCCTATTCGAAATTCGCAAAATTGCAGTATGTTTCCTCTGGCTTTCGTTGTCGGATCATTACAGGGTCACTGATGAGGCTTAATAGCCGAAACAACGTAGTATGACCCATCTTCTTTCTTATGAATGTTTTCATTGCTCTTAAAGGAACTCATTTTTTATTTTTATTTCAGGGAAGATAACTACATGTTTATGTGAACTTTCCTAAATTCCGGGGAAGACAAATACATGCCTATGTGAAAATGTCTGATCCTGTCTTAATTTGTTTGGAGACATTAAGAACCAGAAAAACACTGTTTATGTCATAACGAGCCAGTCAGTTTACCTAATCACCTTTTTCCTAGGCAGTCTTATACAAATCACATTTTCCTAGGCAGGCTTATACATAAGCAGTTAACCAGAACCGTGCACATCCTTTTGCTCGAAACTGCCAACTACCCTTCTTGAATCAGCAGGGGAGAATGTCCGCAGAAAAGATTCCGGGATCAGTCTCAACGAAAGAACGTTGCCGAACCGGCATGTATTGAACCCTCAAACTCCTGATAATAACCAGTCAATCAATTGTGTCTTTCCGCTGAGGAATGTTCCTGAGAGGGATTTTCCTGAGAACCAAACCACTGGCAGCACTGGTAGGTCGATTGTTCCGAGTGTAGAGTGGATAAATGGTCCTAGGCTTGGGCCCAGTTGTTCAAAGCTGTGTTAGCTTAACGAGCTCGTTAGTGGTCAAATTGCTAACTGTTCTAGCAAGTTTAATACCTAAATTTTTGTTATTTTTGCTGAAACATGTGAGCAGATTTTGCATATGCAAAAGCTGCTCACATTTTTTTCAGCAAACATATTAGTATGTTTTCCATAATAATTGATCAAAGTTTTAACTATTTGTTAACTAACGACGTCGTTAGTTTTGAACAACTGGCCCCTCCTCTTTATCTATTTTATTAAGCCCTTAAATTCCCATGTAGTGTGGACCCTGAAAAATGATTCTGACTCCAGACTTTCATTGTCCCCTAAATAAGCCTGGATTAATGGTCCTGAACCTAGACTTAACCCTTATCCTGCTGAGTATTTTAATTAGCCACACCCATATCTGAGTATTAGCCAATTAGAATACAGGATATTCTGTTTTCATTCTGCCATTTTGACCACCTAAAATTAACATTAATTCTGATTCTAAAAGCTTATTTAGAAAGTTTCAGTTATTCATCCTTTGTTTCCTATATCCAGTGTCCTCTAGTAAAACACCGCTTTTGGTACTGTTCAGTAGTTGTCTTACAGCTGTCCCAAAGGTGGTCTTAATATAGGAATTTTACTTTATACAGTAAATTTCCGCTATTAAGAGCACCTAAAATTAAGACTAATTCTGCTTTTAAAAGCTTATTTAATAAGCTGAAGTGATTCTTACTTTGTGTTTTCTGCATACAATGTCATCTTAAAGACCACTTTTGAACAGTCCCAAAGGTGGTCTTAATATAGTAATTTTACTATATATTGGCAAACAGTGTAGAGTAAGATCAAAATCAACAGAATTAGGGATAACTTAATTCAAAATTGTCATCTGGGGAGGTAAATTGGTGGTTTTATGGTTGGAAATGTAGTTTACGGTGATGCATTAGTGGAGCCGTAAAATGGACTTTGCAAACGTAAAACGGTCAGGAAATGTAATTTTACAGCTAGTGGAGCCGTGAAACAGAATTTGCAATCATTAAAAGCTTTATTTATTATCTGTAGCCATTAGAATCACCTCAATGAGGCTTTCTACTGAGCAAATACAACGTACATGTTCACATTAAGTAAAAAAAGTCTCCATTAGTTATCTTAAATACAGTTGAACTTCGATGGCTCGAACGCCAATGACTCGTTTACCATGGCTGAGTCGAACCCGTTCTCAAGTCACTCGGAAAACTTTTATAAAAGAAAAAGTGGGGGATAATTTAGGACATTTTAGTCTTTTATCTTGCAAATGTATGCTGTGTCTACTCATTAGAATCGCATCGATGAGGCGATTCTAATGAGTACTCACAGCATTCATTTGCCTTAAAGAATACCGAAAAGATGTCTACAAGTGTCAGGGTATGCTTCCTGATAGTAACCCTAAGTGGCTCAAACTACCCCTGTCTGGAACAGATTTTCGAGGTCCCAAAAGTGTTCGAGCCGCCGAAGTTCTACTGTATATTGAAATCTGAAGATGCAGAACAATTCCCCCTTACACTCAAGAATGAGTTTATATCATCCCTAGTAAAAGACCATTACGAAAACACGCCTATACCAATACATTGTAACCTTTATCGCCAAAAAAAAATGAAAATTTTAAGATGAAAAAATGTGATATTTTTCTTATTTCTGCTCAAAATGTAGACTGTGGGTACTCGTTAGAACCGCCTCATCAAGACCGTTTTTGTTTGATTTGAGGTTTAACGTCCCCGTCAACACTGTAAAGGTCATTTTGGAGACGTTGCTTCCAATGTTGTGGGACTTTTACCCGACATTGAGATGAAATGACATCTCAAGCCCCGTCGCCCAATGAAACCAATAGGGTTTATTAGCATGGACGGTCCGCCTCGCACCGCGGTTCCTTGACAGGCTTAGATCCTCTAAGCGGTTTACCAGTACTAGTCTGCGGGCCGGATTCAGCTCTGCGTGGAAGCATCATGCAGCCCATATTTTTCTTCAAGCCCCTATGGGCGGGGGCCGCTCATCAAGGCGGTTCTAACGAGTACCCACACTCTATATTTAGAGCAGAAATAAGAAAAATAAGGTTTACCCCTGTAAACCCCAGTTTCACTATATAAAAGTGGGTTTCGATGGGGTCAAAATTATATAGGCGTGTTTTCGTGATGCTTCAGTGTTGAAGCAATCAAAGTTTTACTGTATTTGGAATAAGTCAACCCTCTTTATACCAACATTTGATTTAACCCCAAAACTTGTTATAATGATAATTTCAATGGAACAAGATTTTAGCTCAAGATGAGACGATTAATGGTGATATTAAAAAACAAGAGGCTCAATGAGCCTAAACCGCTCACCTGAGGAACTTAAGTTTTAACAATTCACAGACTTGACTACTAAATCTGCTAATAGAATCCAGCCCATTGACCCTTACAGGATATAAGTCATCATTATTGCATTGCATTCCAAGTTTGAGACTTCTAGCTTCTATAGTTCCTGAGAAATCTTTGACGAAAATTTAACATTGGTCAAAATGGAGAGAAAGAAGAATGAAAGAACAGATGTACAAATAAGCTGAGAAAGCCCAATGTCTCTTACACAAAATAAGTCATCATTATTCTATTGAATACCAAATTTGATGCTTCTAGCTTTTATAGTTCCTGAGAAATCTTTGATTAAAAATTTAACATTGGTCTATTATCTCTATATGGAGAGAAAGAAGAATGAAGGAACAAATGAACCAGACTAGCTCCAAAACCTAATGCAGCCTTTCCCCTTGCCCAATGGTGCTACACATAAAATTTAAACAAGATTGGTCGACTGCCTTCTGAGATATGCTTCATTGAAAGTGTGGACGACGGATGGACGGACGACAGACTCCGGAGCCTTGGTATACTATCAGCTCACTGGAGCCTTTGGCTCAGGTGAGCTAAAAATTCAAGTCGCTATTTCTGTCACAACATTTTCCCTACGTTAAGTCTATGGGCAAATTTTTTTGTCTCTCAAGGTCACGTAACTCCGAGGTCAATATTCCGATTCGGCCCAAAATCGAACTTAACCGAGATTTTATGCCTGTCCTCGTTACCTGCAAGTTTGAAGCTGATATGAATAAAAATAAAGTTGCTATCGTGGGCACAACGTATTTTTTATGCTCAAGGGCAGGTAACTCCAAGGCAAATATTCCGATTCGGCCCAAAATCTAATTTAAGCGAGATTTTGTGTCTGTCCTCGTTACCTGCAAGTTTGAAGCTGATCTGAAAAAAATTCAAGTCGCTATCGTAGTCGCAACATTTTCCCTAATTAAGTCTATGGGCAAATTTTTTGTCGCTCAAGGTCACGTAACTCCGAGGTCAATATTCCGATTCGGCCCAAAATTGATCTTAACCAAGATTTTATGCCTGCCCTCGTTACCTGCAAGTTTGAAGCTGATATGAATAAAAATAAAGTTGCTATCGTGGTCACAATGTATTTTTTTATGCTCAAGGGCAGGTAACTCCAAGGCAAATAATCCGATTCGGCCCAAAATCGAACTTAACCGAGATTTTATGTCTGTCCTCGTTACCTGCAAGTTTGAAGCTGATCTGAAAAAAATTCAAGTCGCTATCGTAGTCACAACATTTTCCCTATGTAAAGTCTATGGGCAAATTTTTTGTCGCTCAAGGTCATGTAACTCCGAGGTCAATATTCCGATTCGAACTTAACCGGGATTTTATGCCTGTCCACATTACCTGCAAGTTTGAAGCTCATCTGAATAAAAATAAAGTTGCTATCGTGGTCACAACGTATTTTTTTATGCTCAAGGGCAGGTAACTCCAAGGCAAATAATCCGATTCGGCCCAAAATCTAACTTAACTGAGATTTTATGTCTGTCCTCGTTACCTGCAAGTTTGAAGCTGATCTGAAAAAAAATTCAAGTCGCTATCGTAGTCACAACATTTTCCCTATGTTAAGTCTATGGGCAAATTTTTTGTCGCTCAAGGTCACGTAACTCCGAGGTCAATATTCCGATTCGGCCCAAAATCGAACTTAACCGGGATTTATGCCTGTCCTCGTTACCTGCAAGTTTGAAGCTGATCTGAATAAAAATAAAGTTGCTATCGTGGTCACAACGTATTTTTTCATGCTCAAGGGCAGGTAACGCCAAGGCAAATAATCCGATTCGGCCCAAAATCTAACTTAACCGTGATTTTATGTCTGTCCTCGTTACCTGCAAGTTTGAAGCTGATCTGAAAAAAAATTCAAGTCGCTATCGTAGTCACAACATTTTCCCTATGTTAAGTCTATGGGCAAATTTTTTGTCGCTCAAGGTCACGTAACTCCGAGGTCAATATTCCGATTCTGCCCAAAATCGAGCTTAACCGAGATTTTATGCCTGTCCTTATTATCTGCAAGAATGAAGTCGATCAGAAAAAAATTGACGGAGCTAGAGTGATCACAAGCTTTTTCCAATGTTAAGTCTATGGGAGCTATATGTTGCCATGGTAACCAGAGTTCCACTCAGATCTGCATGAAAACCTTATGCAGTCTTTCCATTTGCCCAATAATGTTACACATGAAATTTGATCAAAGTCGGCCAAGTAGTCTTCAAGATATACATTTTTGAAATTCACATTAACCCTTATGCAAAAATGCACAAGGGCAGGTAACTCCTAAGTGTATGATCCGATTCTGCCAATTATCAAACTTGACCGATATTTCATGGCTGTGCTGGTTATCTGTAAGAATCGAGCCAATCCGAACAAAATTGAAGCAGCTACAGTGATGACAACATTTTCCCCATGTTAAGTCGATAGGCAATTTTTCAGGCGCTCAAGGGGACGTAACTCTTGAGTGAATTATCTGATTCGGCCCAAAATCGAACTTGACCGAGATTTTATGCATGTACTGGTTATCTGCAAGAATGAAGTCGATCAGAAAAAAATTGACGGAGCTAGAGTGATGACAAGCTTTTTCCTATGTGAAGTCTATGGGAGCTAGATGTTGCCATGGCAACCAGAGTTCCACTCAGATCTGCCTGAAAACCTAATGAAGCCTTTCCACTTGCCCAATAATGCGACACATGAAATTTGATCAAAGTTGGTCAAGTAGTCTTTAAGATATACATTTTTGAAATTCCCATTAACCCTAATGCAAAAACACACAAGGGCAGGTAACTCCTAAGTGAATGATCCGATTCTGCCAGTTATCGAACTTGACCGAGATTTCATGGCTGTGCTGGTTATCTGCAAGAATAAAGCCAATCTGAAAATAATTGAAGCAGCTACGGTGATGACAACATTCTCCCCATGTTAAGTCAATAGGCAATTTTTCCAACGCTCAAGGGCACGTAACTCCTGAGTGAATAATCCGATTCAGCCCAAAATCGAACTTGATCGAGATTTCATGCCTGTCCTCGTTATCTGCAAGAATGAAGTCGATCACAAAAAAAATTGACGGAGCTAGAGTGATGACAAGCTTTTTCCTATGTTTTTTTCAACGCTCAAGGGCACGTAACTCCTGAAGGAATAATCCGATTCAGCCCAAAATCGAACTTGATCGAGATTTCATGCCTGTCCTCGTTATCTGCAAGAATGAAGACGATCAGAAAAAAATTGACGGAGCTAGAGTGATGACAAACTTTTTCCTATGTTAAGTCTATGGGAGCTATTTGTTGCCATGGCAACCAGAGTTCCAATCCGATCTGCCCGAAAACAGTATGCAGCCTTTCCCCCTACCTGATAATGCTTCACATGAAATTTGATCAAGATTGGCCCACTGGTTCCGGAGATATACTTCTTTGAAAGTGTGGACGACGACGACGACGGACGACGGACGACGGACGCCGGCTCGTGGTATACTAATACCTCACATGAGCCTTCGGCTCAGGTGAGCTAAAAATCCTGTAATTACTTTTAAAAATACATGCACTCAATGAAACAATTGTTATGGATATTTGTTAGAATTCCCTTAGCGAGGTGATGCTAACAAATGCCCACAAAATTAGCAATTTGTTTGTTTGATTTGAGGTTTAACATTCCTGTCAACACTGTAAAGGTCATTTTGGAGACGTTGCTTCCAATTTCGTGGGAAATTGAGATGAAATGACATCGCAAGTCCTGCTGCCCTATGAATCCAGTTGGGTTTATAAGCATGGACGGTCCGACACTCGCACGGCTTTGCCTGGGCAGGCTTAGATACACTAAGCGGTTTACCAGTACTCATGTGCGGGTCGGTTTCGGCTCTTCGTGGAAGCATGATGCAGCCCATCCTTTAACAAATACTTACCTGCCTTCATTTATCTTCCTAGGAATACCCCTGATAACTCGAGCGTCAGCCGAGGGAGCTCCTAGTACCATTTTTACGCCTTTGGTATGGCGCGGCCGGGGATCGAACCCTCAAACTCCCATTCCCGAAGCGAACGCTCTACCACTGAGCTATCGGGGCCGGTAATTGAGAATATAAGAATCTTATATGGGTGTGAGGGGTGGATTGAAAAATCCGTCCCGAGGGACACTGTCCGGCATCACGAGGCTTGCCGAGTGATGCCGGACAGTGATCCCGAGGGACGGATTTTTCTATCCACCCCTCACACCCATATTGGATTCTTTTTCTTGCATACCTTCCATTTCTATTGCGAATTTTTAATGCTGCTGTCACTTCGGTTACCGACGTCCGCCATTTTGTGATGACACAACAGGAATGTTTAGTGACGTCACGCATGACGCCGCCGCGCTTGAGGTTGTAATCAACAAGTGCATTTATCAAACACATGATTATATTCGATTTGGGGTCGGAACACTAGGGTTAGAACATAAATTTCTATCCCAGGGTAAAATCACGGATCTGCTTGTCTGGTGTGCAAGAAAGTCCTTTATTACCTATTATACTACTCCTTATTGGGATTCTTTACAGCAGCAAATTTGCTATAATGACAAATTGTTAGGAAACTAGAGAAAGTACCCAGTGGGGCACGTATACCCCCGACCAATGCCATCCCCTTTTAATCTAAATGAAAATTTGTTTGTAGCATTGAACCTTTCCATATAAACTTTCCATTTAGTCCACTGAGAATAACTATTGCATTTCAACAAATATAGTATAATTTATCATATCCAAAGATGAAACTGCTTGTCTTTGCTGAATAATAAAAATTCAAAGTTTGTTGCAATTTGGAACAATTTTACGTGGAAAAACAAACACAGAATAGGCTGTCATAGAACATTTGCTGAATTAAAGTAGCTGTATAATGACATAATAAAGCAATGCATTTTTTATTATTACTTGCATTTACTGTTGTCTGCATTTCAAGAGAAAATATGCAAAATTTAACAGTTCTAGTTGCTGTAGTCTCCAAGATCACAAGGACCAATATATAAGGTGACCAATCTGACAAGGGTCACAGCATAAAGAAAGAACCAACTAACTAATAATGAACAGATGGAAAGACAAAAACTATAACCTTTGATATACTTTGTATGCAAGGAGTATAATGAACAGTTATCAAATCCTGTACCATATACTATTATGCAATGTATACATGTGAATTTATTCTAATAAATATTGTTTAAACCAAAACAGTTAACACAAAACTTGGACGATATCAAAATGTGTAAGTCCTAATTATTGACCCCTAGCCCCACCCAGGGGCTTGACCCAGGAGCTTAGATATTCCATATGAAAGTTAATACTATAGCTATATTCTGTACCAAATATGAAGAGAATCTAACATGAGGTTTCAGAGATATGAGCAATCAAAAAGGTTTAACACAAAACTTTGACGTAAAAGTTGACAAACGGACAGACAGCCCACCCAGGGGCTTGACCCAGGGGCTTAGATATTCCATATGAAAGGTTATGCTATAGGGATATCCTTTACCAAATATGAAGAGAATCCAACATGTAGTTACAGAGATATGAACAATCAAAAAGGTTTAAAACAAAACATTGACGTAAATGTTGATGAACGGACTGACGGGTGGACAGCCCACCCAGGGGCTTGACCCGCAAGCTTAGATATTCCAAATGAAAGGTAATGCTATAGAGATATCCTGTACCAAATATGAAGAACTCAAACATGTGGTGACAGAGATATGAGCAATCAAAAAGGTTTAACACAAAACTTTGACGTAAAAGTTGACAAACGGACGGACAGTCCACCTAGGCATTTGACCCAGGGGCTTAGATATTCCATATGAAAGGTAATGCTATAGAGATATCCTTTACCAAATATGATGAGAATCTAACATGTGGTTACAGAGATATGAGCAATCAAAAAGGTTTAACGCAAAACTTTGACGTAAAGGTTGACAAACGGCGGGACGAACGGAAGTACGAACGAACGAACGAATGAAGGATCGAACGAACCAACGAACGGACGGAAAGAAGAAAACTATATACCCCCTGACATACTTGGTATGCCCGGGGTATAAAAGAAAACCTGTTGAGGCATATATTGTGAACAGTTTCATAAAGTCTCAGCGTAATAGAGCGTATGGCGGGGTTGTAACAAATACTGTCTTTATGGTACTCCTCTGTATAATGAACAAGACTCAGCAAAAAAAAAAAAAAAACTTTTTCTCCATCCAAGCAACATTCATCAATTATCAAGTTAACATGTCTGTGTAATGAACACCCAGGAAACCCCCATTTCATAGACAGTGCAGATGACTTTTATGCCCCACCAACACCCAGGAAAACCCATTTCATAGAGTGTGCATTTTACTTTTATGCCCAACCAAACCCCAGGAAACCCGCATTTCTTAGAGTATGCAGTTGTCTTTTATGTCCCACCAACACCAAGGAAACCCCCATGTCGTAGAGTGTGGTTGACTTTCATGCCCCACCAAACCCAGGAAACCCCCATTTCATAGTTGTGTTTGACATTTATGCCCCATCAACACCCGGGAAACTCCCATTTCATTGTGTGTGGTTGACATTTATGCCCTACCATACCAAGCCCCCCCACCCCCCCCCCCCATCCGGGCTTGAAGAAATAGATGGGCTGCATGATGCTTCCATGCAGAGATGAAACCAAACGCACAATAGTACTGGTAAACCACTTAGACGATCTAAGCCTACCCAGGCAAAGAGGTGAGTCGGACCATCCATGCTTATCAACCCTATTGTTTCAGTGGGCGACAGGACTTCAGATGTCATTTCATCTCAATGTCGGGTAAAAGTCCCACAAAACTGGAAGCAATGTCTCCAAAATGACCTATACAGTGTTGACGGTGACATTAAATCTCAAATAAAACAAACAAACCACGAACACCACCCAGGAAACCCCAATTTCATAGAGTGTGTGGTTGACTTTTATGTCCCACCAACACCCAGGAAACCCCAGCTTCATGGTGTGGGGTTGACTTTTATGCCCACCAACACCCAGGAAACCCCCATTTCATAGAGTGTGTGGTTGACTTTTATGTTCCACCAACACCCATAGAGTATGCAGTTGACTTTGATGCCCAAACAACACCCAGGAAACGCCATTTCCATAGTGTGCAGTCTACATTTATGTCCCATCCACACCCAGTAAACACCCTTTTCATAGTGTGCAGTTGACTTTTATGCCCCATCAGCACCCAGGAAACACCCATTTCATTGTGTGTGCAGTTGACTTTTATGCCCACCAACACCCAGGAAACCCCCATTTCATAGAGTGTGTGGTTGACTTTTATGCCCCACCAACACCCAGGAAACCGCTGCTTCATAGTGTGTGGTTCACTTTTATGCCCTTCAACCTCCAGGAAATCCCCATTTCAGAGTGTGTGGTTGACTTTTATGCCCCAACGACACCCAGGAAACCCCTGCTTCATAGAGAATGCGGTTGACTTTTTGCCCCAACAATATGCAGTTGACTTTTATGCCCAGCCAACACCCAGGAAACCCCAATTTCATACAGAGTGTGGTTGACTTTTATGCCCCACCAAAATCTAGGAACGCCCCATTACATAGAGTGGTGTGTGGTTGACTTTTATGTTCCACCAACACCCAGGAAACTCCAATTTCATTGAGTGTGTGGTTGACTTTTTTATTCCACCAACACCCATAGAGTATGCAGTTGACTTTTATGCCAAACCAACACCCAGGAAACGCCAATTCCATAGTGTGCAGTTGACATTTATGGTTCACCAACACCAAGTAAACACCAATTTCATGGCGTGCAGTTGACTTGTATCCCCACCAGCACACAGGAAACACCTATTTCATTGTGTGTGCAGTTGACTTTTATGTCCACCAACACCTAGGAAACCCCCATTTCATAGAGTTTGTGGTTGACTGTTATGTCCCACCAACACCTAGGAAACCCCTGCTTCATAGTGTTTGGTTCACTTTTTATGCCCTTCAACATCCAGGAAATCCCCATTTCATAGAGTGTGTGGTTGATTTTATGTTCCACCAATACCAATTAAACCCCCATTTCATGGAGTGTTTGGTTCACATTTATGCCCCACCAAAATCTAGGAACCCCCCACTACACAGAGTGTGTGGTTGTCTTTTATGTTTCACCAATACCAATTAAACCCCCAATTCATGGAGTGTGTGGTTGACTTTTATGTTCCACCAACACCCATAGAGTATGCAGTTGACTTTTATGCCCAACCAACACCAAGGAAACGCCAATTCCATAGTGTGCAGTTTACATTTATGTTCCACCAACACCCAGTAAACACCCATTTCATAGTGTGCAGTAGACTTTTATGCCACCCCAGCACCCAGGAAACACCCACCTCATTGCACTGCAGTTGACTTTTATGCCCACCAACACCCAGGAATCCCCAATTTCATAGAGTGTGTGGTTGACTATTTTGTCCCACCAAAACCTAGGAACCCCCCATTACATAGAGTGTGTGGTTGACTTTTACGCCCACCAACACCCAGGAAACCCCCATTTCAGGGAGTGTGTGGTTGACTTTTATGTTCCACCAACACCCATAGAGTATGCAGTTGACTTTTATGCCCAACCAACACCCAGGAAACGCCAATTCCATAGTGTGCAGTTGGCATTTATATCCCACCAACACCCAGTAAACACCCATTTCATAGTGTGCAATTGACTTAAATGCCCCACCAGTGCCCAGGAAACACCCATTTCATTGTGTGTGCCCAACCAACACCCAGGAAACGTCAATTCCATAGTGTGCAGTTGACATTTATGTTCCACCAGCACCAAGTAAACACCCACTTCATGGTGTGCAGTTGACGTTTATGCCCCACCAGCACCCAGGAAACACCCATTTCATTGTGTGTGCAGTTGACTTTTATACCCACCAACAGCAAGGAACCCCCAATTTCATAGTGTGTGGTTGACTTTTATGCCCCACCAACACCCATGAAACCCCTGCTTCATAATGTGTGGTTCACTTTTATGCCCTTCAACATCCAGGAAACCCCCATTTCATAGAGTGTGTGGTTGACTTTTATGTTCCACCAACACCCAGGAAATCCCATTTTATAGAGTTTGCTGTTGACTTTTATGCCCCAACAAGATGCAGTTGACTTTTATGCCCAACCAACACCCAGGAAACCCCAATTTCATAGAGTGTGGTTGACTTTTATGCCCAACCAAAACCTAGGACCCCCCCCCCCCCCCATTACATAGAATGCGTGGTTGCCTTATGCCCCAAGCCCCATTTCATAAAGTATGCGGTTGATGTTTATACCCCACCAACATCCAGGAAATCCCCAAGCCATATCTATCTATCTATCTATATATCCTGCAGCACCCTCTCGCGAGGATTATGTGCAGCTGCGCGTGCCAGAAAAAGAAAAGTATGATAGAAGAAAAAGTATTAGATTTAAGGAGAATTGAAAGTAAAAACAGTGTTTGTAAAGTAGAGATTAAAAGCAGATAAAAACAATGTTTCACGGTTCATGGCATTGGGTGATGGAGGGTGCATATGGTCAATCTGAAAGAATCCAGATCGGAGCACACAACAGCACGGGGAGGAAGGTGATTCCATTGTACCACAGCCAAGGGGAAGAAACTGAATTTATAGTAACTGGCAGTAGTAGGGATTTGAATATAGTGCATAGTATGCATGTTTTTAGTAGTTCTGATTGGATGTCGGATGTATGTAGGGAGCGGAATCCCGACAAGGCCATATACTATCTTGTAGAACAATAGGAGGCGAGCATCTGCCCGCCTCATATAGTGTGTGGTTTACTTTTATGTCCCACCAATACCCTGAAAACCCCCATTTCACAGAGTATGTGGTTGACTTCTATGTCCCACAAACAACTAAGGCCACATAGAGTCAGGAATACAGTTTAAAGACCTGTTCCAAAAGTCTGGAGATGACAAGAATCAAACCCATGAACCCTTCATTTTATACAGGAAAGTGAAACAATATTTTTGAAAGTTTCTTCATCCACTGGGGACATACACCACAACCTCTTTACTAACACTATTAATGGGGTCCAAACAGAAATATAGATTATTCATTCTCCTAGTTGAAATATG
Organism: Lucinisca nassula; assembly: GCA_963580285.1. Lineage (NCBI taxonomy): Eukaryota > Metazoa > Mollusca > Bivalvia > Lucinida > Lucinidae > Lucinisca > Lucinisca nassula. Next base: position 41,983,636 of record OY757027.1, on the reverse strand, counting down.
GGATTTATAAACCGAGGGAGGTAAAACAATCCGATAAAGAAACGAGTGCGAAGCACGAGTTTCTTTAACGGATTGTTTTACCTCCCGAGGTTTATAAATCCCATATTTCAAATAGGAGAAATGTATAATCTGTATATTACATGCACTTCAATAGACTTTTAGGAGAGTTTGGATCTTGAATTTTGGATCTGAATGCCCGTTCAGTTGACTGTTTACAGCTCATGTAAACGGTTCAATCAGCGAAGTGTTACAGAATCTGGGTGGAAGAACAACTGGATGGGCGCCATTTTGAAAGCGCTTTCTACAGTTTTGAACAAAAATAGAAGAAACAAAGTGTTTCAGTGATAAAACAAGTAAAACGTTAGATTAAATAAAGCAAAACTTACATCCTAATCAATGGTCATATCCATGTTTTCTTTTGTTTCAGCGTTGCATCCGACTCAAACGTCACACATTCTGAACGTCTGTTGATATTTCTTAGACGCCATTACAATGACGTCATGAATAACGTCGCCGTGATTGAAACTTTCCCGCGTTTGAATAGAACAATTTCACTGCAAAGCGGTATCTCGTATCTTGTACATAAAGTAGTTCCAGCTGAAGGGATTTATTTCCCCAGCTAAGAGGAAATATTTCTTCTTAGCAAAAAGGAAAATACCAAGTTTATGTCTGGTAGAAATCATGGTATTTCTCTGTAATGCATGTAATATACTGTGGTAATTGAACAACGGTATTTTATTTTATACATAGCAGTGAAATCAATGCATATCTGAAACAAATAAAAGTGATATTTCCACACTGTGAAAATCTGAATGATATTTTCACAGTGTGAAAAATAACATGACCGTGTTATTTCACAGTAGCAGCCCGGACTACTTTTTTTTGCCAAAATTCATACAGGTTATCTATAAAATAATTCTGTAAAATACCTTGAAAAGCACTCTTTGTACTGTAAAAATGCTGTATTCAAAATGGCCATCTGTTTATGTTTTGAAACTGACAGTTGTGACGTCATAGCCAAGTGAAAATTGTGACATAAGATCCGATTGATCAATTACAGTAAGTGTCCTAAAATTTTATTAAATAAAAAGAGAATTTACTTTTTTTAGATAAATATCAAAAATATTCATCTCGTGTGTTGAAAACATCAGAATTTTCGCTAGTGCTTCACATTAATGAAAATTCTGATATTTTCAACACACTCGAAATATTTTTGATACTCATCTAAAAAAAGTAAATATTCTCTATATATTCAAGCAAAAATGTACAGATTATACAGAAAAATGACCATGTATGGTCATTTTTCTATAAAATCTATACATTTTTGGGATCCATCCTGAAACCGTGTTATATCCAAAACCGATTTATAACCAACCACGTTATAATGAGGTTGTGGTGTATGTTCCCCATTCAACTGATATGGACACTGCACACAGAATGGTTGAAAATAGAATAACAAAACAAAGTTAGAAAATAAAATAAATATATTCATTTAAATCATATGCCGTGGACAATTAAAACAATCATGGATTACAAGAAATGTTCAGATTATCAATTGTATTAAAAGGAAACATGACCCAATAAAATCATTTAAATGCATAGCTCTGGGTAAGGAGGGTAATGAGAATACTTTTAGAATATTTTGTTCTTATTTCCCGTGTAAAACATTTAGTGTGGGTATAAAACATATAATGTGGGTACTTGTTAGAATCACCTCAGTGAGGAAATCACAGCATATGCAAGGGAACTTCTTACAATCACCTCATCTAACAAGTACCCATTACATAGGTTTTCTCTCCAGAAAAAAGGGGAAATCATTCTTTAATTATTTTTCTTACTGTAAAAATGCTCAAAATTCGGACACCTAAAGGACTTCCTGTAAATCTCTTAAAGTATTAAGAAATTACTGTTTGTTTGTTTGTTTGAGGTTTAATGTCCCCGTCAACACTGTAAAGGTCATTTTGGAGACGTTGCTTCCAATTTTTCGGGACTTTTACCCAACATTGAGATGAAATGACATCTCAAGTCCTGTCGCCCAATAAACCAATAGGGTTTATAAGCATGGACGGTCCGCCTCGCACCGCGGTTCCTGGACAGGCTTAGATCCTCTAAGCGGTTTACCAGTACTAGTGTGCTGGCAGGATTCAGCTCTGTGTGAAAGCATCATGCAGCCCATATATTTCTTCAAGCCCGGATGGGCGGGGGCCAAAGAAATTACTGTCATGATCCAGCAAGGAGTACAAAAGGTGCAGACAGAGGGGCAAGCGGTGTATATCCTGATCAGATTGCTATTCAGGAGCAGTCTGATCTGGGTCTGCATTGTTTGTTTAGGCCTTCCTGTCCAAACACTTCGTTAAGGTATTCCTCCCTGTCTAGAACTATGACCTGACATTATTATAAACACTGCAAAGGTGTGGATGAAAATGAGTTTTTAGGTCCCAAGAACTGAGGTCACATGGAGATGGGACCTCCTTTTAAAGATGCCTCTGAAAGCCTGGAGAAGCCTAGAATCAAACCTAAGACGCCTGATTCATTTTAGGCCAGTGGCTGTCTCATCGCTGCACCATGGAGGCTACTGGAAATGAGTATCTCTGCAAGGGCGATTTAAAAAAGAACCCGACCTGTAAACACCAGTTGTGGGGTCTTTCTTGGCTGTTAGAATATTTCAATAAGGCAAGTACCCAGGTGAGGAAATAAGAAATGAAATCACACTGTAATCATCCTAAGTATGTGGACAGGTAGGTCTAAGCAAACAGTGATGACCCAGATCAGACTGCTCCTGAAGGAGCAGTCTGATCAGGGTCTACACTGTAGCCATTCAAACTCCTAGCACGATCCTGAAACAAATTTGTTGAAATTATAGGAGAATTATAGCAAGTTCTAAAGGTGTCCGAATTTTTATGATTTTTGCAGTATTTATCCTGACTCGCCAAGAGCTATGTTGGCAGCATAGACAACTAGAGCTGTCAGTGAAACTGACTAGGGCCCCGGCAGCGCTATCAGAAATTTGTGGACGGACAGACGGACGGACAGACAGACAGAGTGATTACTATAGGGCACCCACACTTTCAGTGCGGGGCCCTAATTAATTAAAATTTAAAACATTCATCCCCCATGCGGATCAAGAAATCCAGAGCTGGGGGCCAGTTGTTCAAAACAAATGATGTTGTAAGTTAACATATCGTAAAAAAATCCATCATTTAATATGGAAAATATGCTGATATGTTTTCAGCAAAAATACCAAAATGTTTGATATTGTACATGCTAGAACAGGTAACAATGTGACCACTAACATTCATCCCTTATACAGACAAAAAATTCCAGACCTGGGGCCAGTTGTTCAAAACTAATGACGTTAGTTAACATATCATAAAATTTTTTGATCATTTAATATGGCAGATGCAAAACTGCTCATATTTTTTTTCAGCAAAAATACCATAATTTTCTATACCATACTTGTTAGAACAGTTAACAATATCACCACTAACATGCGGATAAAGTCAGAAAGATAATGATTTTATCCATTGACACGTTTGTTTTGATATCTTAGCCTGTATCTTACCCATAGCATAAAAATGTATTTCATCATTTGTTGTCCATTTCTGCTTTCTTTGAGTTTAAATATTGAAACAACCTCCTCTGATAAGCAAACACAAAATCATCATCATTAAAAACCTCCTCTGAACATTATTCTGTGTTCCATGTTCGTTTGTTTGTTCATATTGGAGTTGAACAGCCCAGTCAAAAATATTTCAGGTCATTTTTGAGCCAGTCAGTTTACTTTTCCACACTTTTCCTGGGCATGCTTATACGTAAGCGGTTAACCAGTACAGTGCAGATTCTTTCGCCAGAAACTGACTACTGTCCTTCTTGGATCAGCAGAAGGGAGAGAAAAGATTTCATCATCAATCTCCATGAAAAAATGTTGCCGGCCCCTGCAGATATCGAACCCGCACCCTCCTGATCACCAGTCAGACGCACATCAGACTGAGCTACCGAGGCCAGCAAAAGAGGTATTTAAACATAGCTTTTCAAGTTCAACTTTTGTGTTTGAGAAATAGATCAACTCTAACTGTGATTTGTTGAGTAATAAATCACAGTTTGTCGGTCAGTTGTAAAGTAGACAAATCACAAGCGCGTAACGCGCGTGATTTGTCTACTTACAACTGACCGACAAACTGTGATTTATTACTCAACAAATCACAGACAAGAGCTGATCTATTTCGATTCTAACACGCTGAAAATCGGCAATAATGTTGTTGTTTCCTTCAAAATCTCACAACCTTTCGCCATTGTTAAAAGAAATCCCGCTAAAATTATCGACTGAAACACATGCATTTATATCCTTTTCTTACGTTTTCGATGCGAGAAAATGGCGTTACACCGTCTAACGTCTAGGAAATCGACTAGTGACGTCATAAATTGGGAATTTTAATGACGTCACTCATCACGCTCTTCCGAGCTGTGATTTGTTGCAGAATAAAACACAGTTATTTTCCATTGCCTATATAGGCGCGCTGTGTTAGAATTGTATTTACAGTGAAACTTAGATGGCTAAAACACCAATGGCTTGTCAACCACAGCTCTTTTGAACTTTTTCTTGAGTTCCTAGAACAATGGTGGTTGAATGTCATTCGACGTGTCACCAGTAAGGATTCAGAACAATTTCTCTTCACTGCAAATATTTTATGTTGAAAATGTATAATGTGTGTACCCATTAAAATTGCCTCAATGAGGCAATTTAAATGGGTACACACAACATACCATTATTTTATAGAAAATTGAAAATATATCCCTATTAACCAATATCACAGACTAACTGTTGGTTTTCTTTTGCCCCAGCCTTTCAGTTGTTTCTTGCTGTTGAGTCCTCAACGTTGTCTCATCTCTGTGGTTGTTTGATTTTTGTGTTCACAGAGATGTTGCACTTATGAGTTCGGAAGCCTTCATGCAGACTGAACAAATTATTTGTCTAAATCGCGACGGAAGGGTGAGAATTGCAGCTGCGTAAAATCGATTTAAGCCCCCAAGTGGAATTCGTTTCACTGACCGAGCCAAGGCGGTTCTTCTGTCGCGGTTTATATATGTAATGATTTGTCTTTGAGAGTGTGTGTCGCTTATATTATTTTGTTTTGGACAGCCAATTGGCCATTTTGTGGAAAAGTGATTGTCCTTTTGGCTTTCCGCTATTGTTATTTCCATTAGGGTCTCGTTGTTTCATGTTTGTGCGTCTTTTCATTTGCTGTCCCTGATGGGAGCAGTGGGATAATTGTATCGATTCCTGATCATTGCCTTCACTTCTATTTTGGTATCGGAAACCCCAAAATGGGTAGCTGACAAATAGTGCAGGTCCAGACCAGATGCGGCAGAAAGCGGTGTCTGATCAGGGCCTACACAGTTTGCAAAAAGTCAAGCCATTTTCCAAATAAATTTTGAAGAAAAACAACCTGACACCCCTAAATTTTGATATGGACTTGTGCTATATATTATAAGAAGGAAGATTCCTTTTGGGACAAAATGGAATAAGCCTCCTGACTTGGCTTCATGATTAGTCTATAGTGGAGTTTGACTATATTATCATCCAGAGTTTTTCATGCCATAACCTTTATACTGCTGAATAATTAATTTAGCCACACCCATTTCTGACTTGGAACCAATCAGATTACTTAATTCTGAAAATTCATAAACTGAATTTCAAACAGTGTAGAACCGTAAAATCAACATGCCAGCTAGTTCAAAAGGTTGTTAACAATGACTTCAGTTCCGCACTGGCGTTTTAACGGCATCATATAATTTTACAATGCTATGTAATGTTCAGAGTGACAATGTTACATCGCTTAACGCAACATAAACAAAGCAAGGCCTATCTTTTGATTTTAAAAGTTCAAAACTCGTGTTCAAACAGCAAACATAGCCGGGTTTTGTTGATTGAACATGGCTTTTGGCCCATTTAAGAACAGCTTTAAACAACTATGTCCACAAGATTTTATGCATGAATTAAACATTTAAGGGGAATGGATACACCTTGAGGGGAGGCAACTCCTGCAAAAGTATTTTTGTCTCCCATGTCAAAAGAGGTCAACTCTTAAGGGAAAGAATTTGCTCCTGATGAGCAAATTTTATGCTTTAAGAGCAGACTCCTTTTTCAGTAGCAAAACGAACAGAAGTCCTGAAAATTGTCTCCCTTTGAAAAATGGCAAGAAAATCTTCCAGGCGTTCCCATTTCCCTTTAATCTAAGTTTCATATAACTGGCATGGCAAACAATGGCTGGAAAGTTTTGTTTATATACTACCATTTCGTATGATATGTTTTGACTGCAAAAACTAGCCCTAAATCAAATCAGAGTTTCTTGACACACAAATGAAATTCACTGTTGTTAAAATGACTAAAATGGATATAATTATGAAAATGTGACCGTAATCTCCCAGAAAGTAAGGCCAACATTTCAGACGCATGGTTTCACATTACACATAGCTGCATTCCAATGTCACAACAAATGCCAGAGCTTAGAGCTGACCATGTTAAGTATTGGATAATGGGAGTTTTTTTTTTTTTTGGTTTTGGGTTTTACGGCCCTTTCAAGATTATTTCACTCATATCGAGCCGATCGTTAATCAGAGGTGGGCGAAAACCGGAGTACCCGGAGAAAAACCACCTGACCTTCCGTTGCAGAACTTGGCGTCTCACACGTGGCCCGAGCGAGGCTCGAACCTACGGCGGTGAGAGACCTAATGACTAAGAGTCAGCGCTCTGGATAATGGGAGTAGACTGATATGGAATCTGTGTATTAAGTGTTGGAAAACTGGTAGTAGACAGCAGTATTTTTGTAGTTATATAATAACATACCTTTATTCATTTCTTAAAATATCACTTGCCAATCACAAAAACTATATAATCACTGTGTGCTAGTGGACTCTTCCATTACTAAATGTTGCACAAGTCCATTTGTCATATAAGGGGTGTCATGCCTATTTTTCATTTTTATTCTATTTTTGACGGAAAATTCTGTTAGCAAACAGTGCAGGCCCTGATCAGACGCTGCGTTCTACAGCATATGATCTGGGCCTGTACTGATGGCCAAGGTATCCCTGTAGGGGATTCCCGCATCAATGAGTTAAAATATCACTTGCCCATCACGTGAACACAACTATATAATTTTGACCCCATTAAACCTCACTTTCATATACATGAAGTAAAACTTGGGTTTACAGGGCTGTACATTATTTTTATAATTTCTGCTCATAAACATAGACTGTGGGTACTAAAGAGAACTGTCGAGAAGATTCTGATATGTATCCTCAATCTCCGTTTTGGGCAGAAATATGAAAAATATCTGAGCTTTTTATCTGAAATTCTTCATTTTTTGGTTGTAAAATGTTCAATATTTTTGAACAGGCATGTTTACATTATGCTTTTCAGCCCATTATGAATGACAAAACAGTGTGGTCATACCAATAAACTAAACTAAACACACATTATCCAATAATCATTACTAATAATACTTTTTCTTGGAAAAGCTGAAAAAAAAAGTTAAATGAACAGGGCTGTGTAAGGAACACCCATGTAATCCCCACTTTACATAGAGAAAAGTTGTGTTTACATGGTAACACATTATTTTACTTTTACTGTGAGACAGTTCTAATGAGCACCCACAATCTATGTTTCTAGCAAGAGTACAGGTAAGAAAATTTGTTTGTTTGTTTGATTAGATGTTTAACGTCCCCGTCAACACTGTATAGGTCATTTTGGAGACGTTGCTTCCAATTTTGTAGGGACTTTTACCCGATATTGAGATGAAATTACATCTCAAGCCCTGTCGCCCAATGAAACCAATAAGTTTTATAAACCGGGACGGTCCAATTCACACTGCTTTGCCTGGGCAGGCTTACATCCTCTAAGCGGTTTACCAGTACTCGTGTGCGGTCGGATTTCAGCTCTGCATGGAAGTATCATGCAGCTTATTTATTTCTTCAAATACAGATAAGAAAAATATCACAGATTTACAATAGAGTCAATGGACCAGTTGTTCAAAACTAACGACACTATTAGTTGCCACAACGTTAAAACTTTGATAATATAACATGGCAAATGTGCCATTATTTTTGCTGAAAAAAATGAGCTCTAATTTTTTTTTCAGCAAAAATAGCACTATTATTATTAATAATTGTGGTTGCTACAAAAGTTAACAATTTTATCACTATCTCGCTTTTTAAGGTTACGATGCTTTGAACAACTGGGCACTAAAAAAGAAATACTATTTAACCGTCAAGGATGTGTTCAATGACTATAAAATTTTGATTTATTTACAATACATAATCTGGGGGCTTTGGTACCTTATAGATCCTTGTCCTGCTGACCATTACGAAAACACGCCTATACAAATCCATTGAAAAATTTACTGCCGAAAAAATGCAAGTTTTAAGAGGAAATATTGTGACATTTTTCTTATTTCTGCTCAAAATATAGATTGTGGGTACTCGTTAGAACCGCCTCATCGAGGCGGTTCTAACAATACCAAGAATCTATATTTTAGAGCAGAAATAAGAAAAATAAGGTATACCCCCGGAAACCCCAGTTTTACTATATAAAAGTGGGGTTCAATGGGGTCAAAATTATATAGGCGTGTTTTCGTGATGATCTCGCTTGTTAAGGTTACGATGCATTGAACATCTGGACACTGAAAAAAAGAAATACTATTTAACCCTTAGGGATGTGTTCAATGACTATAAAATTTTGATTTACAGTAGAACTTTGATGGCTCAAACACCGATGGCTCGTTTACCATGGATGAGTCGAACCCATTCTTGAGCCCCTAGCGAAATCGTGTAAATAAGAAATAGTGGGGGTTAATCAAGGAGATTTTAGTCTTTTATCTTGAAAATGTATGCTGTGTGTAGTCATTAGAATCGCCTCGATGAGGTGATTCTAATGAGTACACACAGCATACATATTCATTATAGAACATCGAAAAGATGTCTAAAAGCATCACATTATGCCTCCTGACAATAACCTCAGTGGCTCGAACTACCCCTGTCTCGAACAGATTTTCGAGGTTCCAAAAGGTGTTCGAGCCATTGAAGTTCGACTGTATTTACAAATCATAATCTGGGGGGCTTTGGTACCTTATAGACCCTGGTCCTGCTGACCTACTGAACCAGAGTATGTACTATCATTTGAGCCCAGCCAAGCGAATTTGTGTCTTCGAGCATTCCGTCATGACAAATTTTAACTGCGCATGCCCAGCCATTCAGAGTGGCCAGGGATATGGCTTTCTGTCTGAAGGTTCCTCTTGATTCACTGCTTGTATGAGCGAGCAGCGAAGGTTCTGGCGAGACTGCGTGAATGCGCAGGCTCGTCTGAACCTTCGCTGCTCGCATAGGCGATAAGTACCAAAATTGCTTGATGGGGCCCATCTGTAAACAGTGTAGATACCAGACAGAGCTGTAGAACGACTAAAATACCTCCCTGCAAATGAGGGGCATGTGTAAAATTTCATCTATAAACGGTGGTAACTCCTGTGATATGTGTCGGATCATTTGAGTGGGGTCTAATGAATGCAAAGCCATGTATCAAGTTTGGTGGCAATTGGTAGGTAATCACAGACTGTAAGAGTCTGGAAACAGCTAATTTCAGCATTTTTTGAAGCACAAAGAGCTGTAACTAGGGCTGGCTAATCGGAGCTGAAAAGATAATCGGTTATCATTCCTGTCATTGCGATCGATAATCGATTAGTGATCACTGAACAGTTGGTCATAATTTTACCTGTCTGGCTTTCTGTCTGAGCATGACTCCTACCATATGCTGTACTTTAGTTTAAACGTATTTTATTGCATCAAAACATGACAAAACATGCATGCAATGGGGTTGGGTCACAAGTTCTCACAACATTAGTTACGACCCTTCCCCTACATATAGTAACATCATCAAAATTACAGTCACGCGACAATGACAAACACATAAATTATTAACATTTATATTTATACTTTAGCAGTATTTGATAAATAAATAAATAAATAAATAAATAAATAAATAAAGTGTATGTCTCTACAGAATGGTTGTGGTTTGGAATTCAGCGATATGATATAGATCATCACGCATACATGATTCGATGCATAATCTCTGAAGTTATTAGAAAATCTACCAGTATTCTTGATGTATGTATGTACAGCATTGAAAATAATCATGTTCTCCTCGAATGGTAGCTGTGTAATGCCCTAAAGTAAAATATCTAAATTAGGGGGGTGAAAATTTCGAGTTTCGGTAAAAAGATTTACTCTCTGATTTGCATATTTCGGACAGCGAAAAAAGTAGTGCTCAGCATCCTCATTTTCTAAGTTACATTGACAAACAGGACTGATTAATAAATGGTTAGTGTATAAGTCACTGAACAAGTTGCTACATTTGTTACGTATTCTAGCATGCATTACAGATAAAAATCTATCACCTTGAATATAATATTTTGGTACTCCCTCTGTAATTGAATAATGACTTTTTATTGCATATTTAAAAGAATTAAGAGAAGAGCTATTGCGTAAATTCTCATCCAAGTCATTCCATAATAACAGAGAAGATGGAATACAAGAATTTCGAAATAGCTCTGTTCTGCAGAAAGGAACGGAGAGGTTATTACGGTTTCTGAGTGGATAATTAGTGGTTTCTCTTACGGCAGGAGGAATGAGATCAACAATATACGAGGGGACTTGCCCATTGATTGATCTGTACATGAAATATAGTTTCTGTTTTTTACGTCTCTCCGATAAAGGAGTCCACCCACATTCTTTGTATAATAATTCGAGTGAAACAGACCTTGTCAGTCCAGTTACAATTCTGGCTGCTTCATTTTGTAATATTTCCAAAGCATTAGAATCTTGCTCTGTGCAACCATCCCATGCTAAAGAGGAGTATTCAAGTATCGGAAGGACATATGAGTTATAAATTTGATTTAAAGCCATTCTATTTAGCGTGAATTTTAACTTTCTCATAATACCAACAACTTTTGCCGCACTATTTAAAATATTGTCAATATGTGTATGCCACTTACAATTGCTGCTAAGCGTCAAACCTAGATGTTTGTGATTATCTACAAATTTAATTTCCGTGTCGTTGAATATTAACTTTGGAAAATTTTCAAACCCTTTTAAAGTAAAAAGCATTGCTTCTGTTTTCAGCGGATTGAACTGTACTGCTGTACTTTGTCATATGTATTTGAACAGACAGGCCTGAGCAAACAGTGTAGACCCAGGACACTCATCTTGGTCTTCACTGGTTGCCACTCATACAGCTATTTTAGTCACAACTTTGGATAGTAAATTGAACTTATCAAATAATCGATTGCAAGCAAATCAGTAATGATAACCATTTTTCAGGAATTTGTGTGTGTGTGTATTATGATTTAAATGTTGCCTCAATGTAACAATATTGGATCAATGTCTACAATTGTCTATTTTTATCACAGGGTTCTAGAAGTCGTCATGTTAACCCTTATCCTGCTGAATAAATTAATAAAGCCATGCCCATTTCAGTTTCAACCAATCAAATTACTGGATATTACATGTACGTATTTGTTAAAATTCATATACTGAATGACAAACAGTGTGTATCCTGATCACAAACCAAGTGATCTGGATCTACACTGTTTACAGAGGTAGGGGTTGTTATGTTTATCAGGATAAGGGTTTTCAAGTCTGTAAAATGAACAACCCCTGTAAACCCTACTTTATACAGAGGAAACTGGGGCTAAGCATTACATTTCACAGGCTGTGGGTACTTGTTAGAACCCCTCAATGAGACAAAAAAGAACATAATATCACGCATTTACATCAGAAAATTAATCATTTCTGTGAAATGTTTGTTTGATTTGAGGTTTAACGTCCCCATCAACGTTGTAAAGGTCATTTTGGAGACGTTGCTTCCAATTTTGTGGGACTTTTACCCGACATTGAGATGAAATGACATTTCAAGCCCTGTCGCCCAATGAAACCAATAGGGTTTATTAGCATGGACGGTCCGCCTCGCACCGCGGTTCCTGGACAGGCTTAGATCCTCTAAGCGGTTTACCAGTAGTAGTGTGCGGGCCGGATTCAGCTCTGCGTGGAAGCATCATGCAGCCCATATATTTCTTCAAGCCCCTATGGGCGGGGGCTTCTGTGAAATGAAAAAATGCAATAGCCACACCTCCTCACCTTAGCGCAAAAAGTCAATAACTCCAATACAAATGTATTGGAGTTATTGACTTTTTGCTCTAAGGTGACGACCTATGTGGTAATGGGCAACGCTTAAAATATTGCTGTTAACCTTTACCAATCTTCAGGCTAAATCAGCAGTGGATAAATTGATATTTTTCTTATTTTTCCCAGAAAACAGGACTTGACATCTCATGCAATTTGTCCCGATAGGAGACAATTTGCATCAGATGCCAAATCCTCAGCCTCAATAGCGCAGTGTTTAACGTATTCGACTTATGATCGAGAGGTTTTGCGTTTGAATCAGGCCACCGGTATCGAGGTGTGTCCTTCAGCAAGACACGTAATGACACTGCCCCACTCCACCCTGGTGTAAATGGGTAGCTGTGTTGTAAAAGCCACTGCCTCTCTCTCTCGCTCACAAAACACCCAGAATGAGTGTTTGAGAGCAATTCAATAAGCTTGAAGCTTTCATCATAATCAAACTAAAATAAATTAGTATAAACTAAATCCTCTGGAAAAAGCAGAAAAAAATATGTTAAAATGTTGTGTGCTGGAAAAAAAATACCCAGCATGCAGAGCTTTAAGTTTCAGAGTTTGACAGACACTGATGGTGTCGCCACTGCCAACACCACACCGTCACTGTGAAAAAAACCTGTGGTGGTCCAATGGTCCAATAGCTCTTTTTATGCTTTACAGTACAGCTAAAAACGTTTCAGATTTCATACTGTCCAATAACCTTATCCCGCTGAACATGATAACCCCTATCTTTGCAAACAGTGAAGATCCAGATCAGATGGCTTCTAAAGTAGTTTAGGTTGTAGTACCAAAGTGTTAATCCAAAATCATTAATCCATAGACAAATGGCAAATATCAATGTTCCGATCAACAGACATGGACTCCAGAAGAGTGTAATCAGGCGTATGCGGATAGTAAGCTTTACTTGGTAAGCAAGCTTAGCCCACCATGCATGCTTATCAACCTGAACGAAGAAAAGGAGTAAATGCCGAGAAGGGTATGTCCGAGATTTTGGAAGTCTTCCTCTGGCTTTCCATTGGCAAACACATCAGAAATAATACTGGAAATGGCCACACTGTACGGATCAACAAGATCATGGTGCCTCCCATAGAACTTCTTTAGTGTTAAAGAAGAAGTTATCTGATCGTGATCTACACTGTTTGTCAGATTGAGATCAGATGGCTTTTTAATCAGGATTTTCACGGTTTGTCAGGCAGTTTGTGAATTGTACAAATAGTGAAATTCCGCTATTAAGACCGCCTAAATTTAGGAATAATTCTGCTTTAAAAAACTTATTTGGAGGATGCAGTTATTCTTTCTTCATCCTTTCTGCACACCACACTATGTCTTCTAGTCAGGGACCACCTTTGGGACTGTTCAAAAGTGGTCTTAAAGACCACTTTTGAACAGTCCCAAAGGTGGTCTTAATATAGGAATTATACTGTATATTATATCAAGTAATCTGATTGGATGATAATCAGTGGGCGTGGCTTAATCAATCTATGCAGCAGAATAAGGGTTATGATTCTGTCCATCACTCAACTAATTTAACTGTTTGTATGTTCGGATTCACTGTCAATGGTCCCTGCCCTGCTATCCGCTTCTGGGTGATCCCTCCCTTGCCTCCAGCCTTTGGGCCAGAGCCTGGCCTTGGATACTTCTCAGCAGTTGCATGGCCTACTGTCTGCTGCAAGGAGAAAAAAAAAATGGAGTTCAACCCTTGTCCTGCTGAACCCGGATATGTCTTATCTTTCAAACAATGAAGATCCAGATCAGATGGCTTCTGAAGAAGCCATCTGATCACGATCTTCATTGTTTGTCATTCAGTTTATGAATTTGTCGCAATAATTTGCATCAAGTAATCTGATTGGTTGATAATCGGTAGTGGGTGTGGCATATTTAAATATTCAGCAGGTCAAGGGTTTAGACGCTGAGAAAATCTAGATCTGAAAATGTTGTCTAATTTTGTCGTCTGCTGAACCTTTTTAACAAACTTTTTAAAAATATTTTTGCATACAGGCAAGCAGTGTGGACCCAGATCAGACTGCTCCTAGAGGAGCAGTCTGATCTAGGTCCCCACTGTTTTCAAAAATGACTTAAAGTAACTGGCAGATGACAAAACAGGCGATAATTGTTGTGATTAGCATCTTATGGGAAAGCTTCTGCAAATATGTATAGATGCAATCTGATTAGTCAGATTTACCTCCCTTCCTTCAGGTAAATCACTGAAAAAAAGCAGTGTATGTGTGGGTTTGTTATACGTCTCACAAAGCTAAGGCCATACGAAGATGAAACCTCAATTTAACTTTAAAGACTCATCTAAAAGACTCGAGAAGCCGGGGATGTAACCCATGACCCCTGGTTTGTAAGGCAAGCAGCATAGCCACTTCAACATGGCGGCTTCTAAAAGCACAGTGTAACTTGTGCAATTGTGTATGAACTATGAACACATAATATGTTCTTAACCCATTTAGTACCGGAAACCCCAAAACGGGTACCCTGGCAAACAGTGCAGGCTCAGATCAGACGCCGCAGAATGCGGCGTCTGATCAGGGCCTCCACTGTTTGCTAAAAGTTCAGTCATTTTCCAAATAGATTTTTGAAGAAAACACAACCTGACACCCCTAAATTTTAAAATGGACTCCTACCATATATGAGGTGGAAGATTCCATTTCGTACAAAAAGGGTTAAAATCATGAAGTTTTCAGATCTAGACTAGAGTTTGAAAATTTCAAACTACAATTGGAAAACAAAACTACACTCAAATTTTCAACCACAGTTCCAACTTTCAAACCGTCTTTTCGATTTTAAAATCCAGTTCTTCAAAATTTTCCAATTCCTTAGACATGGAGCGTGATAGCTCAGTGGTTAGTGCACTTGCCTCTGATGCTAGAGGTCCCGGGTTCGATCCCCGGCAGCGGCGATAAAATTTCGGTGTCGGAACATGCTCCATTAGCATCATTTGCAGGGATGAATGTCATAAAGTGCACCGTCCTTCGGATTGGGACGTTAACTGGAGGCCCCCGGTGCAGGGAGAACCATCCCGTGTGCAGGTTAAAGATCCCTACCGTAATTACATGATTACTGTGTAGGCTTTCATCCTGCAAAACTTGGAGTGTATGTAATATACACCTGCGGTAATGGTCAAATGTGGTGACCGACACAGTATCAGAAGCTAGATAGATAGATACAATTGAGTCATTGTTTTGGGTTTAATGATTTGTTCACCCTTGTGGATCATTTTGTGTCGTCTCCTGGAGAAAGAAAGAAAAGAGATAGACGAGAAGATGAAAGAGGAAAATAAATGGAAGTGTTGAAACAGAAGAAATAACAACATCCCCCTCAACCCTTTACCTCCTGCAAAAGCAACAGGCCTTGTCCAACTGAAAGCCAATATAGGTTACATGGTCCAGTGATGCAAGATACACGTCACCTTTGCCTCACCCAACCACACCCAATCCTTAGTTAAGATACATGTATTGTAAAAACCATGATCATTTAACCATTTTTGTACCGAATGGAAGCTTCCTCCTAAAATATAGCAGGAGGCCATTTCAAAGTTTAGGGGTGTCAGGTTGTGTTTTCTTCAAAACTTATTTGGAAAATGAATGAGCTTTTAGCAAACAGTGGAGGCCCTTATCAGACGCCGCATTCTGTGGTGTCTGATTTGGGTCTCCACTGTTTGCTAGGGTACCTGTTTTGGCCCCGATAGCTCAGTTGGTAGAGTGTCAGCTCCGGGGAACGGGAGGTCACGGGTTCGATCCCGGGCTGCGACATACCAAAGTCATTAAGAATGGTACTAGCTGCTCCTCGCTTGGCATTCAGATTTACAGGGTAGAGCTAGGACTGGTTGACCAAGTGTCAGGATAATGTGACTGGGTGTGGTATCATGCAATGTGTCTGGGACATGATACTTCAGTGAGGCATCACTATAAAAGTGAGCATTGAGCTCCCTGTTGCAACCAGGCACCGTCTTGATATGACTGATAAATTGTTGAAAGCGACGTTAAACCCGAATTCACGCACACACACATACCTGTTTTGGGGTTTCCAGTTTTGTTTGTTTGTTTGATTTGAGGTTTAATGTCCCCGTCAACACTTTAAAGGTCATTTTGGAGACATTGCTTCCAATTTTGTGGGACTTTTACCCAACATTGAGATGAAACTAGAATTTGTTTTTCTACAAAAACACAGATGTCTCCCCCGTTTTTGACTGCTAAGTATAACCTTGACATTGGAGGTATTGAGCTGGGTCTTGTGTGCAACACATCATCTAATGAAGATGAACATTTCTGCATAGTAACTTTAAAAATGTTCATAGAAAAATAAAAAAGTTATTGGCCGTAAACAAAAAAAGCACTTTTTTACCTTTGACCTCTAAGTATGGCCTTGACCTTTGCAGCACAACACATCGTCTCATGATGGTTAACATTTCTGCCAAGTAATTTCATAATCCATCAAAGAATAAGGAAGTTATTGACTGTCCTTTTTTTACCTTTGACCTCTAGGTATGACCTTGACATTGGAGGTATGGACCTTGGTCTTGCACATGACTCATGGTCCAACTTTCAAGCCTCTAGCTCCAACAGTTTTTGAGATATCTTGCTGACAAGATTTTATTAAAAAAAATTCAAAGGGCAATTACTCTTGAAAGGGGCATAATCCGGATGAGAAAAAAATATGTGTCAGCTTATTTTCCATTAGGAATGCATATATGAAATTTCAAAACCATAGCATACACAGTTCTAAAGTTATGCTATGCATCACTTTTAGGATTCATTACAATGGGCACAAATTACCAAAATGACAAAGGGCCACAACTCGCAAAGTATTTTTCGGAATTTTGTCATAAGTTAATCAGTTCATCTACTCATCACCAACAATATACTCAACAACTTTCAAGGCTCTAGCTCCAACAGTGTTTGAGATATTTTGCTGACAAGATTTTATTAAAAACATTTCAAAGGGCAATAACTCTTGAAAGGGGCATAATCCGGACGAGAAAAAAAATACCTGTCAGCTAATTTTTCATGAGGAACCCATATATGAAATTTCAAAACCCTAGCATACACGGTTCTAAAGTTATGCTATGCATCACTTTTAGCATACATAACAATGGGCACAAATTACCAAAATGACAAAGGGCCATAGCTCACAAAGTATTTTTCGGAATTTTGTCATAAGTTAATCAGTTCATCTACTCATCACCACCAATATATTCACCAACTTTCAAGGCTCTAGCTCCACTAGTTTTTGAGATATCTTGCTGACAAGATTTTATTAAAAAAATTCAAAGGGCAATAACTCTTGAAAGGGGCATAATCCTGACGAGAAAAAAAATACGCGTCAGCTTATTTTCCATCAGAAATGCATATATGAAATTTCAAAATTATAGCATACACCGTTCTAAAGTTATGCTATGCATCACTTTTAGCATACATTACAATGGGCACAAATTACCAAAATGACAAAGGGCCATAACTCACAAAGTATTTTTCGGAATTTTGTCATAAGTTAATCAGTTCATCTACTCATCAACAACAATCTATTCACCAACTTTCAAGGCTCTAGCTCCAATAGTTTTTGAGATATCTTGCTGACAAGATTTTATTAAAAAAAAATACAAAGGGCAATAACTCTTGAAAGGGGCATATTCCGGACGAGAAAAAAAATACGCGTCAGCTAATTTTCCATGAGGAATCCATCTATGAAATTTCAAAACCCTAGCATACATGGTTCTAAAGTTATGCTATGCATCACTTTTAGTATACATTACACAATGGGCAAAAATTACCAAAATGACAAAGGGCCATAACTCACAAAGTATTTTTCAGAATTTTGTCAAAAGTTAATCAGTTCATCTACTCATCACCATCAATATAATCACCAACTTTCAAGGCTCTACCTCCAATAGTTTTTGAGATATCTTGCTGACAAGATTTTATTAAAAAAAAATTCAAAGGGCAATAACTCTTGAAGGGGGCATAATCGGGATGAGAAAAAAAATACGCGTCAGCTAATTTTCCATGAGGAATCCATATATGAAATTTCAAAACCCTAGCATACACGGTTCTTTAGTTATGCTATGCATCAAAAGCGTAACGGACGGACGAACGGACGAACGAACCAGAACCAATATGCCCCTCAAACTTTTTCAAAGTTGGGGGCATAATAAGAAAGTTATTGACAGAACACAAAAAAGGCCCTTTTTTTACCTTTAACCTCTATGTATGACCTTGACCTTTCAGGTATTAAACTGGGTCATGTGTGCAACACATCATCTCATGGCGGTTAACATTTCTGCTTAGCTATTTCAAAATCCATCTAAAAATAAGAAAGTTATTGACCAAACACCAAAAAAAGGCCCCTTTTTTACCTTTGACCTCTATGTATGACCTTGACATTTTAGGTACCAAACTGAATCATGCATGCAACACATCGTCCCATGATAGTTAACATGTTTGCCAAGTAACTTCAAATTCTATTTAAAAATAGGCAAGTTAATGACAAAACCCGAAAAAAGGCCCCTTTTTTTACCTTTGACCTCTAAGTATGACCTTGACCTTTGAGGTAACAACCTGGGTCATGCGCGCAACACATCGCCTTATATTGGTTCACATTTCTGCCATGTGATTTCAAAATCCATCTCAAAATAAGAAAGTTATTGACCAAATACGAAAAAAAGGCCCACTTTTTTACCTTTGACCTCTAAGTATGACCTTGACCTTTGAGGTACCGACCTGCCTCATGTGCACCACACATCGTCTCATGATTGTTAATAATTATGCCAAGTAATTTTAAAATCCATCTCAAAATTAGAAAGTTATTGACCAAATACGAAAAAAAGGCCCCTTTTTTGACCTTTGACCTCTAAGTATGACCTTGACCTTTGAGAAACTGACCTGCCTCATGCGCACCACACATCGTCTTATGGTTGTTAATAATTATGCCAAGTAATTTTAAAATCCATCTCAAAATAAGAAAGTTATTGACCAAATACGAAAAAAAGGCCCCTTTTTTGACCTTTGACCTCTAAGTATGACCTTGACCTTTGAGGTACCGACCTGCCTCATGCGCACCACACATCGTCTTATGGTTGTTAATAATTATGCCAAGTAATTTTAAAATCCATCTCAAAATAAGAAAGTTATTGACCAAATACGAAAAAAAGGCCCCTTTTTTTACCTTTGACCTCTAAGTATGACCTTGACCTTTGAGGTACCGACCTGCCTCATGCGCACCACACATCGTCTTATGGTTGTTAATATTTCTGCCGAGTAATTTTAAAATCCATCAAAAAATAAGAAAGTTATTGACCGGACACGATTTGCCCATACATATATACATACCAACAAACTTCCAAGGGAGATAATTCAAAAAGTATAAATGCGAGAGTTATGGTTCTTGCGCACTGCACGTCGTCTAATGCTGATTAATATTCATACGAAGTTTCGTGACGATAGCTCTAACGGTTTTCAAGTTACAGAGCGGACACGAAAGTGTGACAGACGGACAGACGGACAGACAGACAGACGTACAGACGGACAGACAGACGCCCGGGGGAAAAACAATATGTCTCTCCGAAAAAAATTTTTTCGGGGGAGACATAATGACATCTCAAGCCTGCCACCCAAAGAAACCAAATGAGTTTATATAAGCATGGACGGGCCGACTCTTACCGCTTTGCCTAGGCAAGCTTAGATCCTCTAAGTGGTTTACCAGTACTCGTGTGCGGGTCGGTTTCAGCTCTGCATGGAAGCATCATGCAGCCGATCTATTTCTTCAAGCCCCGATGGGGGGGGGGGGGGGGGGGGCTGAATGGGGTTTCCAGTACAAATGGGTTAATTATTATGGTTAATATGCAAGCAGCTACTAATTTTATTGAAAGCTACTGTAACATCCCTAGGTAAGCCCCCGCCCATAGGGGCTTGAAGAAATATATGGGCTGCATGATGCTTCCATGCAGAGCTGATTCTGGCCCGCACACTAGTACTGGTAAACCGTTTAGAGGATCTAAGCCTGTCCAGTACAAATGGGTTAATTATTATGGTTAATATGCAAGCAGCTACTAATTTTATTGAAAGCTACTGTAACATCCCTAGGTAAGCCCCCGCCCATAGGGGCTTGAAGAAATATATGGGCTGCATGATGCTTCCATGCGGAGCTGATTCAAACCCCGCACACTAGTACTGGTAAACCGTTTAGAGGATCTAAGCCTGTCCAGGAACCGCGGTGCGAGGCGGACCGTCCATGCTAATAAACCGTATTGGTTTCATTGGGCGACAGGGCTTGAGATGTCATTTCATCTCAATGTCGGGTAAAAGTCCCACAAAATTGGAAGCAATGTCTCCAAAATAACCTTTACAGTGTTGACAGGGACGTTAAACCTCAAATCAAACAAAACATCCCTAGGTATTTGGACAGACAGGCCTGAGCAAACAGTGCAGACCCAGATCAGACTGCCCCTGAAGAAGCAAACAGTGCAGACCCAGATTAGACAGCTTCTGAAGGAGCAGTCTGATCAAGGCCTTCACTGTTTGCCATTCCATCTGTTTTTGGATGCCTTGCTGGATCTTGAAACAGAATCATTCAAAGTTTAGAAGAAATAAGCAAATCCTCAAGGTGTCCCAATTTTTAGGATTTTTACGGTTCTCAAAGTATCTGTGTATAATGTCAAAGATGTAGTTAATGCATGCAGTGTATTTTTTTTGTATTTTGTAGTACCGATACATGACAACAAAGTTACTTGCATGCCAGTTATGTCCAGTTTATAACCCACATGTGCATTAGAACTCCTTGAGTGTCATTTCACATGATTCTCGGTCTCCCAGGAATGCGAGGGTGAATTTCATAATGAAGGGGAGAATGACGCTGGGGAAAAGGTACCTTGCAGTACCAGCCAGTTGTTATAGTGATGTGGTAGAATGTTTGCTAATCCACTTGGTGGCCCAGGTTCAATTACCCAACAGGCTAAATGTGCTTCACAGTTTTTCATCTGTTAAGATACAGTTTTGTTTGTTTGTTTGATTTGAGGTTTATTGTCCCCGTCAACACTGTATTGGTCATTTTGGAGATGTTGCTTCCAATCTTGTGGGACTTTTACCCGACATTGAGGTGAAATGACATCTTAAGCCTGTCGTCAAATGAAACCAATAGGGTTTATAAATATGGACAGTCCGACTTGCACCGCTTTGCCTGGGCAGGCTTAGATCCTCTAAGCGGTTTACCGGTACTCGTGTGCGGGTCAGTTTCAGCTCTGCATGGAAGCATCATGCAGCCCATCTATTCTTTCAAGCACCGATGGGCGGGGGCTGTAGATACTGTACTTACTTGAACAGTTAACGTTTTCAACGCTAACAATCTCATTAAGCTAACAATACTCTGATCAACTTGAAACTGGGACTAACGACATTGTTATTTAACAAATCGTTTAAGGGGAATGGATACACCTTCAGGGGAGGCAACTCCTGCAAAAGTATGTCCATGTCAAAAAGGGTCAACACTTAAAGGAAAGAATTTGCTCCTGAGGAGCAAAGTCTTTCCTTTAAGAGTATGCCCCTTTTTCAGTGGGACAGGTCTTATAGAAAAGCAAACAGGAAGTCCCGAAAGTAGTCTCTCTTTGAAAAATGGCAGAAAAATCTGCCAGGTGTTCCCATTCCCCTAAGTGCTGATGCATGAAAAAGAATCAGTCCCTCAGAATCACAGTCAGGCATCAAGATGCAAGCCTTGTAATGCCTGACAGTGACCCTTGGGACGTTTTTGTGTTTGTCCATCCACCTTCACATACAAGACAGATTCTTTAAATTCTGTACACCAGATAGAGAAATACATGGTTTTAGCCTTGGACAGAAATTCTGTACCCCGGTGTTCTTACCCAGACAAACTACATATTTTGTGTGTGAAAAATAAAACATTAAATTAAGCAAAATGAAAATTTTCGGTGTTGGGCAAGAAAAAGAATCTAATTTAAGGGTTCTGTTGTAAATGAGCTTTTCAACCCTCAGGATGTCCATGCTGAGAGGAATATCAGCATAGCCTAGTTACGCTCAGCATGGTCATCCTTCAAGTTGGAAATGCCCATCTGCAAGAGAACCCCATATCAGATTCTTATACTATCACGTGGATGTGTTATTCTAATTTATCATACGACACTGCGTCTGAGAGTGTGATAATGCCATGGAATAAATTCGATAATCCACTAGTGAATTAAATATGCAAATTAATTAGATAGGCCCCGTAACATTACAGGTAGGACGTCCTTGACGATGTCACGTTTACTAATGGCAGAATATTGACATTTTTGTAAAAACTGGTGAATAAAATGCGTTTTAAATGTCATATGATAGACAGAAGCTTGCATTCGTGCTCATGTATTATTGAATTTATTAAACAAGTTGAGGAAAAGGGATAAAATGTGAGGATTTGCCTCACATTTTATCTCTTTTCCTCAACTCCTTTAATAAATTTCAGTAATACATGAGCACGAATGCAAAGCCTCACATTTTATCCCTTTTCCTCAACTCATTTAATAAATTCAATAATACATGAACACTCATGTAAGATCCTCTATATAATCTAGTTGCTGATACCTTAGTTACTGGTTGGTGTCTTTCTACAATCACAGAACTCATTGGTGGCGCAAGCACCTGACCACCCAAGCCCAGACTACCTCGCCCTGCGTCCACTTTGGCCGTAACTTTTGCTGATAGAACTTTACCTTTCGATGGTGCTACCTGTTTTGATGTCTGAAAGATAAAAAACATACTGCATCTAACCTGCATGCTATGTACAGGCCTCCTAATGGCCCACTTTGATAATATAGGTTTTTATATAGGTTCTTCTTACTCAAAATATAGGTTATTTACAGGTTTTTCAATAAAATACAGGTTAAAAAAGAGTCTTCCAAACTTACATAACGATTTAAAACTGAAGAAAAAATATTTGATGAATTTTTGTGCCACAATTACTCAGATAAAGTTGATCAAAATTTTACAAAGTCCGAGCGAGCGAAGCGAGCGAGGAAAAAAAAACAAACAATTTCTTGACAGTTTTCATCACTTTTTATGGGACTAAAACGTAAAAAATAGTAGTGTATTTTGAAGAAAAGTTAGGGCTGAGTAGAAGGTTCAAGAAGTGAAAAATATAGATTTTTTCCATGAAAATACAGGCTTTTTATAGGTTTTATGAACAAAATAAAGGTTTTATAGGTTTGGCACAAACTTATAGGTTATTATAGGTTTTATAGGTTTTGCTAGGAGGCCTGTATGTAGTTCCTTGATCAGTGGCCAGAGGCCTCAATGGTGTAGCGGTTACGGTACTCGCCTTGTAAACCAGGGATTGCAGGATCGATCCAGGGCTTCTCCAGACTTTCCGAGGAGTCTTTAAACCTAGGTCCCGTCTCCGTATGACCTTAGCTGTTGGTGGGACGTGAAACTTAAACACTCACTCACTTGATCAGTGGCTAAGCAAGATAAAATACACCACAGGGGCCAGTTGTTCAAAACTAACGATGTCATTAGTTAAAATATCGTTAAAGCTTTGATCATTGAATATGACAAATATACTGCTAGTTTGGCAGAAAAAATGTGAGAAGCTTTTGCACCTGCAAAAGCTGCCCACATTTTTTCAGCAAAACTACCAGAGTATTAGATATTGTTCTGACTAGAACAATTAACAATTTGTCAGCTAACGAGCTCGTTAAGCTAACAATTTTTTGCACAACTGGACCCTGATGGGCATGGAGTCCCCAAAACAAGCATTTTACAAGATATCATTACAATTACATGACCGTGCATCATAATGCATTTTTCACATCTGCAAAATGGCCAATTTTCTTGAAAAATTTGTGATATTATTCTTATTTATACTCAAAACATAGGTTGTGAGTACTCGTTGGAACCACCTCCTGGAGCAGTAATGTATACACCCAATAAACCCAAGTTTTCTCTATATAAAGTGGGGTTTAGTGGGGTGTTCATTTAACGCACTTGTTCATGTGATGGAACTTGAATCAGGGCCATAATTTGCATGAAAATTGGAAATAGAGAGAAGCCTCTTTGGTGTATCAGTTTAGCTTCTCGCCTCCTAGGTTCAACTCCGTCTTCTCCAGTCTTCTGCACCTGTCTTTAAACTGAGATGCAATCTCCATATGACCTTAGTTGTTGGTGGGACATATCACTCAAACACACACATATACAGTCCAGAAATAGAAATAGACCTGTATTTTATGATAATAAACCTGTAAATGAAATATGAATCCAATACATGTATACTATTTAACTATTTATACAAAAGGTACTGAACAAAAACCTTTTTGTTTCTAAAAATGAATTGAAAGAGCCATAATAACTGTCAGACCTATATTTTATGATTTTATAATATATATGTGTATAAAATATGACCCTTTTTTCAAAAGATATGGAACAATGACCAGGAACAAAATTTGAGGCAAGTTCAATCACAGCCTAAGAGTAGTACCTTTTGTGAATGGCATAATATATTCTGATTCTTGGTGGGGAATGTGGGATCACATTCCCTGGCTGAAAGCAATATTTGCCCGAGCAATAAAACCATCAGTTATAAAATATAAAATTTTTTGGTAAAAAGAGTCCAAAGGTACTACAAAAAGTATAATTTAAACATTTTAAAGGGAAAAGATAGGCCTACCTCGCCAGTTTCGAACTCATCTAAGCTTTTATCCCTGACTTATCTGTTTGTAAGTTTCAAGAAGATCAGATCAAAACTGAAAAGGCTACAGTGATGACAAGGTGAAAAATAAGCATTTCCAGCAAGGAAGGGTACATAACTGTGTGGGTAATCAACAGACATGGCTAGTTTACGAACTCATCCAAGCTTTTAACCCTGACTTACTTGTATGTAAGTTTCAGGAAGATCTTATCAAAACTGAAGGGGCTACAGTGATACAAGGTCAAAAATAGAAATTTTTAGCAATCAAGGGGAAGTAACTCTAGGATTAATGGGCAGACCTTGCCAGTTTTCGAACTCATTCAAGCTTTCATCCCCATTCTACTTAAATATAGGATTCAGAAAGATCCAATCAAAACTGAAGGTGCTACAGTGATGACAAGCATTTTACCATAGTAAGTCTATGGGACCTTGTGGTTGCCATAGCAACCAAAGTTTTCATTCAATTTCGATAAAAAGCTAATGTCATCAATGCCCCACCCAAGGCATGCTGCAGATAAGAAATGATTGAGATCAGCCAGCAGAGATATATAGTTCAAACAATTTGACCTGAGACTGGTGACCTCTATTATCATAATTTCACACCCGACTGAATGCATATATTTATCGTCGCCGTTTTCCGAAGAGGTCAATACTGTTATTTAATACATAGAGGTCAGTAAATGGGTCGCCATTCACCAGATGCAGAAAATTCATGAGAAGTTTACGAAAACTGATCTATTTAGGCAAAAACACAGACTAATTTATTATTTGCATAAAGGTCAGTCTCATGTCAAATTGCATCAACTATAATTGGTCAAAAGTCAAAACGGATGACGGACAGACTACTGACGAGGGAGTGACTACCACCTTTTAAGCTCCCCTGAAGCCTTCAGCCCAGGTGAGCTAAAAATATAACTAGAAATGTGTCAATACAACACAAATGCCTCCGCCCAGGGGCCTACCTCCCCCTCCCCTGCAAAAAAAAATGACATATTACAATAACACCTGTCCTTAGGTCATTCGCATAGATTGGTGTATGGCTGATTAAACCTTAAAAAAATAACTATCAACATACCAAATAGAAACTCAATCCATCAAATGGTTTGGAAAATATGAGCTCTTACAAACAACAAAAGTCTGCAACCTTGACCGTAAGGTCATGGGCAGGGGCGTGGTTATGGCTGAATGAAACTTTTGACCTGCATCAATCATCATTCCAAATATGTAGCAAATCCATCACATGGTTCAGGAAATATGGACTCTCAAAAAATATAATATGAAAAAATTTCTATGTCTGTGACCTTGACCTTTAGGTAAGGGGTGGGGGGTAAGGCTCATTGAAACTTTGAACCTGCAACTATTGTCATACCAAATATGAAGCAAATCCATTATAAAGTTTGGAAAATATAAGCTATTAACATACTTAAATTTGAAAAATTCCATGTCTGCAACCTTGACCTTGAAGTCATAGACATGGGTGGGGGTATTACTGAATAAAACTTTGGGCCTGCATCTATCATCAAACCAAATATGAACGAAATTACTCATAAAAGTTCAAGTTCAATGTGGTACAAATACCTTAACCAAAGTACATTTTGAGGTCATGGGTATGCGTGGGGGTATTGCTGAATAAACCATTGGACCTATATGTATCATCATACCGAATATGAACCAAATTTCATTACACAGTTTGGAAAATATGAGCTCAAGTTCTACCTGGTTCAAATACTGTAACCTGGGTCTAAAAAATTAAAAATTTCAAAGTCCACGACCTTGACCTTGAGGTCATGGGTATGGGTAAGGGTATTGCTGAATAAAACTTTGGACCTAAATCTATCATCATACTAAATATAAACCAAATCCATTGTATTGTTTTGAAAATATGATCTCAAGTTCTACGTGGTACAAATACCTTAACCTGGGTCTTAAACGTTAGAAATTTCAGAGTTCGTGACCTTGACCTTGAGGTCATGGGTATGGGTGGGGGTATTGCTGAATAAAACTTTGGACCTATATCTATCATCATACTAAATATAAACCAAATCTATTGTATGGTTTGGAAAATATGAGCTCAAGTTCTACCTTGTACAAAAACATTAACCTGAGTCTAACAGGATTACGTACGTACGTACACACTTTCGTACAGAAGGACGTACATTTGAACACCAGTAGACACGTACGCAAGTATGCACGTACCCACGGACGAACATACGGAAAACCGAAAAACTATAAGCCCCGGCATCATTCGATGCAGGGGCATGAAAAATTTCTAGGTTTCACCAAAACAAGAATTCTGCCTGTATGGTCTGGAACATTAGGATGAAAGTTAGGGTTGTCACAAATGAGCCTGGGCACGGCATTTTCTACAACTTACATATGTACCCAGCAAAGAATCAGATCAGCCTGCACATCCATATAGTCTAACCAGACTCTTCTTATGCTGCATGAAGGAGCATTAGGCCCTTAGCTATCCTTAGGGCGCACAACGAAGACTGATCAGACTGTGTGGATGTTCAGGCTGATCTGAGTCTTCGTTGAGTGCACATGTTGTAGTTTTTGTCGTGCCCTGGCTCAAATGTTGAACTCTTGACAAAGGAACAGACAAAGAAATGGATGGAAAAACCAAATTCCAACATTGCACACTGCATAAACAGGCAAGACAAAAATTAAGTTACAGTCAACCCTCTTTATACCGACATTCGTTATAATGACAATTTGAATGGAATGACTACTTAGGTAAAGGCTTAGCCTCGGTTCCGAGCGGTGTGGGCTTCCCTTGGGTTGGAAATGCACAAATTGAGTCCATAGTCATGAAGGGGTCTTGTAATGTAATACTCCGAAAAATGAATGTTATAGACATTTGTTAGAATCACCTCACCAAGGCGATTCTAACAAATGTCTGTAATATTTGTTTCATGGAGTAATAATGGGAAAAAGGCCTTTTATTACCTATCATACTCCTAACAAGGATTCTTTACAAGGGCAAATTATTTATAACGGCACAATAATAGGAAACAAATACTGTCGTTGTAACGAGGGTCCTCTGTATTAGAATGAATTTCATTATTGTGGAGTTTATCGACATATAAACTCTGGCAAATCACTCACAAATAGCATGTAGCCGAGTGATTCACCGGAGTTTACACATCAATAAAATCCACAAAAATTATAATTCCTTATTATTCCAACTTTGTCATCAAAGTATTAAAAAAGTCACCAAAATGGAATTTTTTCGAAAGCGTAAGAATGAACTTACCACTTGTCACAGCTGAATAATTAGTCAGTTAGAAGCTGCCATCTTTGAAAGAAACCGAAGCGAAAAAAAAAAGTTGTCGTAAATTCTGTTTATTTGTCTTCTAACATTTACATTTTCAATAGTTTCTTATCTTTTAATCGAGCGCTTTTGACAATACTTGCTGTAACACCTAGGTTCTAAACAGGTTTTTTTGGTGTCAAGTTATATTACTACCTGTCACTGTGTGAAACAGTTCTGAGATTCTTGCTCATGTAATTTATCTAAGTATAAAACTATTATTTCAACCAATCAAATCATTCCGAATTTACAGAATGATCGAGAATTGGAATTATGTGGGGTTGGGGGAAGCCCAAAACAAAATATACAGTCAAACTTCAATGGCTCGAACACCTTTGGGACCTCGAAAATATGCTCGAGACAGGGGTAGTTCGAGCCACTGAGGTTACTGTCAGGAGGCATAACGAGATACTTTTAGACATCTTTTCGGTGTTCTATTATGAAAATGTATGCTGTCTGTACTTATTAGAATCGCCTCATCGAGGCGATTCTAATGAGTACACACAAAATACATTTGGAAGATAAAAGACTAAAATATCCTTGATTATCCCCCACTATGTCTTAAGTAGAGGATTTCGCTAGGGGCTCAAGAATGGGTTCGACACATCAATGGTAAACGAGCCACCGGTGTTCGAGCCATAGAAGTTCTACTGTATGTTTGTTTGCCCTTACCAATGCCTTTGACTGAGTAATAGTTGCTGTACTAGATCTTGACCCTTGGCTTGTCACAACACGAGGGGGTGGAGCCTGTGTGTCTGACGGCAATGTCTTGGCACCATTGAAATCTTTCTCTGGCAAACTGTCTTTCATGTTTTCCATTATATCCTCAGACATTCTGCCACTTGGTACTGAAAGAATATCATAATTAGCGGCTTTTCCAAAGTAGCTTTTTCTTACAATTGTATTTTTGAAGTTTAACAGCAAAGTCAACCACTGTAAATGCTTTTTTCCAGTTGTTCAAAATATTGTAAGCTTAATCCTTGTCCTTCTGAGCTGAAATATGTCTAATTTGTATAACAATGTAGATCCAGATCAGATGGCTTCTCAAGAAGCCATCTGATCAGGCTCTTCATTGTTTGCCATTCAGTTAATGAATTTGTTAAAATGATTTGCATCAAGAAATCTGATTGGTGGATAATCTGTGGTGGGTGTGGCATATTTAAATATTCAGCAGGTCAAGGGTTAACAAGCTCATTTAGTGGTCAATATATTAAGTGCTCTAGCAAGTAAAAAATATAACACAGAAGTATTATTGCTGCAAAAACTGTGAGTAGATTTGCAAAAGTAGCTACTGTAATTTTTTTCAGTAGAAGATATAGCATATTTGGCGGACATTGTTAGCTCAACAAGATCATTAGAGCTCAAATTTTAATTTTTTTCTAGCAAGTGCAAATTGGGCCCATGCACGGCAAAACCTACAATAAGATATGTGCACCCAGCAAAAAATCAGATCAGCCTGCGCATCCATATAGTCTAACCAGAGACTTGTTGCATGAAGGAGCATTGGGCCCTTAGCTATCCTTAGAGTGCACAACGAAGACTCTGATCAGACTGCACGGGGGCGCAGAATAATCTGAGTCTTCGTTGGGTGCACATATCTTATTGTAGGTTTTGTCGTGCACTGGCTCATATCTAACTCGTATTCTAGTAATTTTACTGAAAAATGTGAGTTGCCTTTAGATTTTTTTTATTAACATTCCAAAGATGGTCATTCCCATGGCCCCAACAAAATGTCGGGCCTGACCTGACACAGCTTGACACCGATTGTATTCCTGAAAGATTTTTTTTGAAAAGTACAACATCATGAAAACCTGCCTATATGTTTTTGACCCCCTTGATTCCCACTTTTACATAGTAAAACTGGGGTTTACAGGGGTAAACCTTATTTTTTCTTATTTCTACTCTAAAATATAGACTGTGGGTACTCGTTTGAACTGCCTCCATGAGGGGGGTACTCGTTAGAACCGCATCAATGAGGCGGTTCTAGTGAGTACCACAATCTATATTTTGAGCAGAAATAAGAAAACTATCACAAATGTTCATCTTCAAATGTTTGTTTTTATGCCGGTAAAGTTTACTTTTCATTTATATAGGCCTATTTTCGTGATGAGAAAATTCAAAGACAATGAAAATATGTACAGTAGAACTTCGATGGCTCGAACACCGATGGCTCGTTTACCATGGATGAGTCGAACCCATTCTTGAGCCCCTAGCGAAATCCTCTACATAAGAAACAGTAGGGGATAATTAAGGAGATTTTAGTCTTTTATCTTGCAAATGCATGCTGTGTGTACTCATTAGAATCGCCTCGATGAGGCGATTCTAATGAGTACACACAGCATACATATTCATTATAGAACACCGAAAAGATGTCTTAAAAGTATCTCGTTATGCCTCCTGACAGTAACCTCAGTGGCTCGAACTCCCCCGAGGTCCCAAAGGTGTTCGAGCCATTGAAGTTCGACTGTATTGTTTTGTTTGTTTGGATTGGAGTTTAACGGCCCAGTCAACACTATTTAGGTCATTTTTTAGCAAGTCGGTTTACCTATCCATACTTTTCCCGGGCAGGCTTATACGTAAGCGGTAAACCAGTAAAGTGCACATTCTTTTACCAGAAACTGACAACTGCCCTTCTTGAATCAGCGGAAGGGAGAGAATGACCATAGAAAAGATTTCACGATCACTCTCCAGGAAAGAATGTTGCCGACCCCGGCAGGTATTGAACCCGCGTCCTCCTGATGACCGGTCAGACGTGTATCCAAATGAGCTACTGAGGCCGGCTGAAAGCATGCTTAACTGCCAAGCATATAAAGAGTTAATACTTACTATTTTCCTTCTGAGGATCTTCACCATTCTGAAACATGGTCATTGCCTCAAGATTCAGGGCACATACGCCTCTCATAAATGCCTTCTTCATCATTTCTTCATAGCGGTCTCTCTCCGAGTGAAGCTGAGTGACTTCTCTTCGTGCTGCCTCTAAAGCCTCGTTAGCCTAAAAAATATCAGATTTATGCAAAGCTCAATGTCAAGTTGTTCAAAGCATAAGGGGAATGGGAACACCTTTAGGGGAGACAACTCCTGCAAAAGTTTTTTTTTTTTTTTGTTTCCCATATCAATAGGGGTCAACTCATAAAGGAAAGAATTTGCTTCTGAGGAGCAAATTCTTTCCTTTAAGAGCAGACCCCTTTTTTGTGAGACAGGGCTTATAGAAAAGCAAACAGGAAATCACAAAAGTTGTCTCCCCTTTGAAAAATGGTGGATAAATCTGCCAGGTGTTCCCATTCCCCTTACTGAGCAAGTAAAAGGTCAAAATGTTAAAGTGTTCTAGCAAGTACAATATTCAATAGCACAAAAGCTGCACTATTTTTTCAGCACAAACATTAATGAATATTCACATTCCACAATCAAATTTTGAACAATATTTTTACAACTAATAAAGTTATTAGGTAACACATCATTGAAACTTTGATTATAAATTATGGAATATACACTAATATTTTTGCTTTTGATCACTAATTAGCTCCTTCAGCTAACTATACAGTCAACCCTCTTTATACTGACATTCGTTATAACTGCAAAACTCATTTTAATGACAATTTCAATGGAATGAATTCTTAGCTCAAGACCTAGCCTCGATTCCGAGATATGTGGACTTCCCTTGGGCTGGAAATGCCCAAATCGAATTCACTGTCATTAAAGATTCTTGTAATTTAATACCCCAAGAGACAAATGTTCTAGATATTTTGTTAGAATTGCCTCACTGAGGCGATTCTAGCAAATGTCTAATACATTTGTTTCTTGGCGTAATGATGTGAAAAAGACGTTTTATAACCTATCATACTCCTAACTTGGATTCTTTATAACAACAAATTCATTATGGGGAACAAAATTTAATGCTGTTGTTATAACGCGGGTCCTGTGTATTTTGAACAAATGGGTCTTTTTGTGAAAAAAAAAACTAAATAAATAGCATATTTCTTCTAACATTTCTTTTTTTCAATGAACAACACCATTAGTTTTAGTTAGGTTGTCAGTTAAAGAAAATTCCCTCCTGTTTTATCTGAATTTTTCAGATTTATAAGCATTCAAACTTTCAAGTGAAATAGATAAGGTGGGTATATGGTGTTACTTGAAGGATAATGTTTGTTAATTCTACATAAAAACCTATGTTATGGGTATTCATTAGAATCGATGAGGCTGTTAAAATTAATACCCAAAACACAAGTTTTGAGGGGAATGGATACACCTTTCCTTTACGAGTAGACCCCTTTTTCTGTGGGACAGAGCTTCTAGAAAACCAAACAGGAAGTTCTGAAAGTTGTGTCCCCATGAAAAATGGCGGAAAATCTACCAGGTGTTCACATTCCCCTTAAGAAAGAAATATAGAAAATAATCCTGCAGATATCATCAAGTATCATACTTATCCGATGCTATGTAATGAACATAAAAAAAAAAGTTATGTAACATTTTACCCTATTGACAGGCCTCATACTGACCAAGCTTTTCCATGCCTGAAAGACCCGATTTTGCAGCCTTAACCCTCATCCTGCTGAACACAGCAACCATTACCTTTGCAAACAGTGTAGATCCAGATCAGATGGCTTCTGAAGAAGCCATCTGATCAGGATCTACACTGTTTGTAATGCAGTTTCTGATTTGAACAAATACATTATATCAAGTAATTTGATTGGTGAATAGTCAGAAATGGGTGTAGCTAAATAATTTTATTCAGCAGGATAAGCGTTAAATAGTCATTTTAAACCAAATATAGGAGGAAAAATCAAAATCTAAAAAGCCTGAAATCATGAAAAATCAAGAAAAAATCAAGATCTAAAAGCCTGAAATCCTGCATATGCCTGAAAAATATGAGGCCTGATTGACCGTAAAAGCATTAGTAGTGCCATAAAACTTCATACAGAACTCAGGAGGACAAAAATGTTTAAATACTCACTGAGGCCAAACTGGATTCGTAATCATTGGTCAGTTGTATACAGACTTCCTGAGCTTTGTTCTGACACGCCTTTTCCACTCGCTGTCGCCACTTGTTCTCAATCACAGAGTGCCAGGCATCCCATACCCTCCTCGTCAACTGTCGCTGATGATGACGTCTTGCCAAGTTACTTGAGAATGCCTAGAAAATATAAATTTATCATGCAAACACACCTATATAATTTTGTCACTCTTGAACCTCACTTTTATATAGCAGAACTGGGGTTTACTGGGGTATTATCTTTCTTATTTCTGTTCAAAAACATATAGCTTTCTTATTTCTCTTCAAAAACATAGATTGTGGGTACTCGTTAGAACCGACTGGCTGAGCTGGTTCCAATGAGTTCCCATAGTCTATATTTTTTTAGCTGAAATATGAAAAATATCAGAATTTTTTATCTGATTTTTTTTTCAATTTTTTGTAAAACTTTCAATATATTTGAATAGGAAAGTTTTCGTAATGACATGACCAGGACTGCTGTGTAAATACCATGTCCTAACTGTCTTGTTTGTCCCATTATACTCGGGACAGGTGGAAGGATCACCATGTTAACAAGTCCATGTAAAGAACACCCCCATAACCCCATATGAGATGAGATTTGAAAAAGAAATAATAAGAAAAATGAAATAAAAAAAAAAAAAATAAACTAGAAGGGAGTATTCGATAGAATACAGATATCTCCCCTTACCTACCCACCCCCACCCCATACTTTGGCAAATCATGTTAAATCTAGCTCTTACACTGTAAATAAAGAATAAAAGGAGTATCCCTTAAGAACAATGAACGTATTTTTAAGACCAGAAGTGGGTCAGACTACGCAGTTTCGGCTACTAAAGCCTCATCAGTAACCTACCAGTTTTACATTAGTAATAAAACTTAATTTTTTAAAAAATCTCTTAATCTTAAAGAGGGCAGTGTTGCGCCTGCCCGGGCTTACTGGTAAGTCCAGGGATGTGACCTCATTTCAAGAGCACATGACCTGAAGTATATGCACATGACTATTATAGCTCTTATGATTACGAGTTATGGAAACAAATTCTTGGCTTGACACAATGGTGGACTCAAAGAGTTAATCTGTTAACTTATATATATTCTTATCAGCACAAAGCACTTGCAACATAATTGCATGCTCATTAACGTTGTTCTGTGGGATAAGTTGCTTCTGGATAACCAGTATGATATTAAAGTACCGGTAGGTATACCTTTGTCATGGTATAGTTCTACGGATCAAGGAAAGTGCGCGAAATGTTGTCGCTAAAAATAGGACTGACAAAATACCCGTTTTCCAATATCAATGTCATAGCTGAGTAAATAGATGTCGTTGTCAATATTTTCTCTACTCTGTTATCTTAAAAAATATCAGAACAAATAAGTCACATTTGTTTTAATTATTGGGAAAACTTGGATTCATTATTGTGCACTATTTTCTCTCACCGATTTTCAGAAGCAAGAATGATATAAATACGCGCTCTCGACTTGATTCTATATTAATACTCCGTAAATCATTCGACCGCGCCTGCCGTCAACCGGACGCAGACGGAAGGAATCGAAACCTCTACGACTAGCCTAACGGAGAGTAGGGAACATGAACGAAGCAAGACTCGTGAGCTATTTATAGATCTGAGTCAATTGGGAAACCGATGGTTTGGTTCCCGCCTACTAATACAATCTGCAGCAATTTCACCGGCTGAATGTTAATTAAATGAAGCAGTTAATCTTTAATTACTGGATAATTATCCACAAAGTGAAACATTTTGTTGTAATTGGTTCTATTCCAGATCAATACTCACAATTTGATATAAGCATTATATGAATATGTATAGCAGTTCGGCTCAATTTTGAGCTAAAAAAAAACGTGTTATGACAGAAAATGGCAAAGTGAAAACAATATAGCTCCCCTTACATATATGTAAGGGGAGATATAATAAATAAAAAAATTATATTGAACATGGAAAAGCTCCTTGGATGTACACTATAAACTTATATAGTGTGAGATTCATTTTATATGCATCAGTCAAGGAAGTTCCCAGCACGAAAATGTCTACTTGCTCTTGAACAGAGCTGCCTCCCCTGAACTTGTATTTGTTCATTCTAATAATTTCCAGCAGCATACAAAGTATAGTGTAATATGTATTAAATCATTTTTTTTTAATATAAAAAAAGTGCCCAGTGGGGCACGTATACCCCAGGCCGGTGCCATCACCTCAGCTGAAACAAGAACTACAAAGGGAAATAACTCTAAAAGGCCTGACCCCTTGGCCCTTATTTTCTTTCCCACAATACAACTAGTCATACTGATCATGTTTGCAAAATTTCAAGTTTCTATGTACAGTAGTTATTGAGAAATCTTTGACACAAAATAATTGTTTACGGACACACAGACAGATGGAAAAGACAAAAACTATATACCCCCATTGCATACTTCGTATGCCGGGGGTATAAAAATCTAAATACTGACTATACTGTATCAGTAGTATACAGAGCGGGGGTTCCGGGACACCCCCACATCGCGCACACATGCGCATGCATGTCGCCCTCCTCCCCAGAGCCCCCCAGAGGCCCCATCTGGCAAACATCGGCTCCCAGGCCCTGCCCGGCCACATGCCGCGGACCAGAGGAAGGATCACCATGTTAACAAGTCCATGTAAAGAACACCCCCATAAACCCCATATTATATAGAGAAAACTGGGGTTTACAGCGGGATACATCATGATAACCTGTGTAAATAGTGCCTTCTTTCATATCTTCATCACATGAACATGTCCGGGAAATGAAGACCCCCCTATACCCCACTTTATATAGAGAAAACTGGGGTTTCAGGGGGTATACTATAAGAATCTTATATGGGTGTGAGGGCTGGATTGAAAAATCCATCCCGAGGGACACTGTACGGCATCACGAGGCTTGCCGAGTGATGCCGGACAGTGATCCCGAGGGACAGATTTTTCTATCCACCCCTCACACCCATACTGGATTCTTTTTCTTGCATACCTTCCATTTCTATTGCGAATTTTTGATGCTGCTGTCACTTCGGTTACCGACGTCCGCCATTTTGTGATGACATAACAGGAATGTTTAGTGACGTCACGCATGACAACGCCGTGCATGAGGTTGTAATCAACCAGTGCATTTATCAAACACGGGATCATATTCGATTTGGGGTCAGAACATAAATTTATATCCCAGGGTAAAATCGCGAATTTCCTTGTCTGGTGTGTAAGAAACTATTTTTCTTATTTTTGCTCCAAGACATATGTTGTAGGTACTCGTTAGAACCGCCTCACTGAGGCGGTTCTAACGAGCACCCACAACCTATGTTTACAGTATTTATAAGAAAAATAGCAAGGATTTTCATCAAAAGATGGCCATTTTGGAGATGTGATAAAATGCACTATGTCGCAAAAGTGTGTTATGGTAATGGAGAATGTTTGATATTTTTTTTTATTATACTTCAAAACATTGGTTATGAGTGCTCTTTATATCCTCCACATTGATGCCGTTCTAAGGAGTACCCAGTTTTCTAGATATATAAAGTGGGGCTTAGAGGGGTGTTCTTTCCACGGACTTGCTATAGTGATGTATTATTTGTCTTATTCCCACTCAAAGACATAGGTTGTTGGTACACATTAGACCCCCTTGATAAGATGGTTCTTACAAGCACCTCCAACCTATGTTTGGAGTAAAAATATGAAATTTATTACAAAAAGTCTTCATTTTTGGAGATATGACACAATGCTTTGATTGTTTGACTTGTGGTTTAACGTCTCCGTCAACACTGTATAGTTCATTTTGGAGACATTGCTTCCAATTGTGTGGGTCTTTTACCCGACATTGAAATTAAATGACATCTCAAGCCCTGCTGCCCAATAAAACCAATAGGGTTTATAAGCATATGGAAGGTCTGACTCGCACCGCTTTGCAGGGGCAACATAGAATGCACTATGTCACACGGATGTGTTATTATAAGAAAGACAAGTGAAAATGTTAGGCATACTCTTCCAAAGACAAGTATAATGGAGACTTTTTATGATCATATTTGCAGAAACAGTTTTCCTAAGGTGAATAGTTAATCGTAAAAGCGAGTCTAATCTTGCATAAATAGATTCACTTCCTTTCTCTCCGAGAATATAAGAATCTTATATGGGTGTGAGGGGTGGATAGAAAAATCCGTCCCAAGGGTCACTGTCCGGCATCACGAGGCTTGCCAAGTGATGCCGGACAGTGATCCCGAGAGAGATTTTTCTATCCACCCCTCACATCATTATTGGATTCTTTTTCTTGCATACCTTCCATTTCTTAGCGCGGAATTTCAATGCTGCAGTCACTTCGGTTACCAACGTCCGCCATATTGTGTTGACACAACAGGAATGTTTAGTGATGTCATGGATCCTGCATGACGTCAACCTTAACGACGGCGCACACAAGGTCGTAAACAACGAGTGCATTTATCAAACACGCGATTATATTCGATTTGGGTTCGGAACACCAGGGTCAGAACATAAATTTCTATCCCAGGGTAAAATCGCGGATTTCCTTGTCTGGTGTGCAAGAAAATGCTTTCCTTTAAGATAAGCTCAATTCGAGAATGGATTCAAATACTCTTTTGTATAAAACACTGAAATTTAAGGGAATGACTAAACCTTCAGGGGAGACAACTCCGGCAAAAGTATTATTGTCTCCAATGTCAATGGGGGTCAACTCTTAAAGGAAAGAATTTGCTCCTAAGGAGCAAATTCTTTCCTTTAAGAGTAGACCCCTTTTCCAGCGGGACAGGGGTTTTCAAAAAGCGAACATGAAGTCCCGAAAGTTGTCTCCCTTTGAAAAATGTTGGAAAAAAATCTGCCAGGTGTTCCCATTCCCCTTAAGCGTTCAATGAAACAGTTTAAGTCTCAGTTCCCAGCCCATACTCAGCAACAATCGACCATCTGATGCTGTCAGTACTTTGATTAAATTTGGCTTTACAGTTTTATTCACTGGTGTCTCTGATGGGAGCTGTGGGTTAATTTTATTGATTCCTGATCATTGTCTTCACTTCTATTTTACAGTTTTATGAACTGAATACACCCCTTACATCTCTCTAGACATTGTTGTGTTTAATTTTTCAATCACACCCCTTACCTCTTTCTAGAGATCGTTGTGTTTAATTTGCTAATCACACCCCTTACCTCTCTCGAGAGATTGTTGTGTTTAATTTTCCAATCACACCCTTTACCTCTCTCGAGAGATTGTTGTGTTTAATTTTCCAATCACACCCCTTACCGCTCTCTAGAGATTGTTGTGTTTAATTTTCCAATCACACCCCTTACCACTCTCTAGAGATTGTTGTGTTTAATTTTCCAATTACACCCCTTACCTCTCTCTAGAGATCGTTGTGTTTAATTTTCCAATCACACCCCTTACCGCTCCCTAGAGATTGTTGTGTTTAATTTTACAATCACACCCCTTACCTCTCTCTTGAGATCGTTGTGTTTAATTTTCCAATCACAGAATTTTCTCATCATCTCCGTTTTGTCTTTCTGTTTCTGTAGAGCGTTGGTTAAGTTAGAGATAACTTGATCTTTCCTCTCTATGGATTTCTCGTAGGTGTTTAGTAACTCTTTTAGACTGTTTATTTCTCCAAGAAGGTGCGTCTTTTCTGATGCATGCCTGTACAAAATACATTTTAACATTATTATGAGCAGAAACATACAAATCTCGCACACCAGGGGCCAGTTGTTCAAAGCATCGTTAGTTTAACGAGCTCGTTAGTGGTCAAACTGTTAACTGTTCTAGCAAGAACAATATCGAAAATTTAGTATTTTTGCTGAAAAAATGTGAGCAGCTTTTGCATCCGCAAAAGCTGCTCACAATTTTTCAGCAAAAATTTAGCATATCTGCCATAATAAATGATCAAAGTTTTAACTATACATTAACTAACGATGTCGTTAGTTTTGAACAACTGGCCCCAGATAAGAAAAAATCCTGGTCTTAACCCTGGTATAGAAATTTATATCCTAACCAGGTTATCCTACTGAAGGATAGCATAAAATTTGAGAATTTTCACGTGTTTGATATGCACTGGTTCAATAGCATGTTACCTTCACCGTCATTAAGTTTGACATTAGGGCATGTGCAGTGACATCAAAAACACAGCAATTTTATCATCAGAATATGGTGGAAGTCGACAATCAAAGTGATGCCTTATAATAAATCCACTCTCATAAAAAATGGTATGCAAGATAAAGAATCTTACATGGTTGTGAGGGATAGATGGAAAAATCCATCCCTTGTAGTCCTCGGGAAGGATTTTTCCACACACCCCTCACACCTATGGAAGATTCTTATATTCTGTCACAGGGCTATTACCTTTGGTCATGGTTAGGCCTATGAAAGTGTTGTGCCATTGGGGACCGCTCCCCAGCAAGACTGACATAAATGTGTTTGTTAGTTGTACGGCTAACTGGGACTAATTCATTCTACTTAAAATTTCATGAAATTCATTTTTTTTTAACACAAACACAAGCTATTTCTGAGCATGTGAAATGAACACCCAACTAAACCCCACTTTATATAGAGAAATATATCATATTTTTCTTATTTTTGCTCCAACACATAATATATGGGTACTCATTCATACGTGATAATTTTTTAACTGTATGACTGAGATTTGCCATTGTGATGAGGGAGATGTAAAGAATATAAAGGGAAATTCTCACTAAAATTTAGAATAAACTGGGCCAAAATTAGCATCAAAATGAGGGAGTCTCCCTCCTGATGAGGGAGGTATCACAAATATTTTTAAAATGTTTGCAAGACGATTCTGCAGACAACAACTGCAGGTGCAAAATTATTTTTTTCCTTCAAGTTGCATCCAACATCCCCCTGTGCTAACTATCAATGATGTATTGTGAAATGTGAAAAATTTTTACTGACTGCAAACATTTTAAAAATACTTTTGCATACACTAGTACAGGCAAACATTGTGGACCTTGATAAGACAGCTGCTGGAGGAACAGTCTGGTCTGGGTACACACTGTTAGCAATAATGACTTTTAAAAGTAACCATCATAAAACAAAACAGTTGACAATTGTTGTGACTGACATCATGTATAGAGGATCTTACATGAGTGCTCATGTATTATTGAATTTGTTAAACGAGTTGAGGTAAAGGGATAAAATGCGAGGCTTTGCCTAGCATTTTATCCCTTTTCAGCAACGTGTTTAATAAATTCAATAATACATGAGCACGAATGCAAGATTCTATTTACCATATGACATTTGAAATGCATTTTATTCACGATTGTTTAATAAAAATGTCAATATTCCGTCATTAGTAAAAGCGAAGTCATTAAGGACGTCGTACATGTAACGTTATGTGGTGTATCTGACTAATTTGCATATTTAATCCACCAGTGAATTATCAAAAATATTACATGGCTTTATTTCACTCTCAGACACGACGTCATATGATAAAAAATAATCTTGCACCTGCAACTGTTGTCTGCTATAACTTCTTGCAAATGTTTCAAAAATACTTTTGCATACACCAGTACAAGCAAACATTGTGGACCCTGATAAGACAGCTGCTGGAGGAACAGTCTGGTCTGGATCAACACTGTTGTCAATAATGGCTTTTAAAAGTACCATAAGAAAACAAAGCAGTTGACAATTGTTGTGACTGACATCATATAATTATAAAATTATACAGTCCCTCTTCAGTCAGCATCTGCAAATAAGCAAATAATTATGCGCTTGGACTATATATCAGGGCTCAGTTTTTCAAAACATCGTTAGATTAACAAGCTCGTTAGCGGACAAATTGTTAATTGTTCTAGCAAGAACCACATCTAAAATTTTGGTATTTTTGCTGAAAAAATGTGAGCAGCTTTTGCAAATGCAAAAGCTGCTCACATTTTTTTTCAGCAAAATTTAGCATATTTTCCATATTAAATGATCAAAGTTTTAAAGATACGTTAACTAACGACGTCGTTAGTTTTGAATAACTAAGCCCTGGTGCAGGCATTTGAATACAAGAATAACCAAACTTATGTTATCTTCCTGCATGATTAATATTAGTGACATGGTGCAATACGAAAACACGCCTATATCAATACATTGTAAATTTTACCGCGCAAAACCGAAAATTTTCAGATAAAAATTTGCGATATTTTTCTAATTTCTACTCGAAAAATAGATTGTGGGTGCTTGTTAGAACCGCCTCATTGAGGCGGTTCTAATGAGTACCCACAATCTATATTTTTCAGCATAAATAAGAAAAATAATGTTTACCCCTGAAAACCCCAGTTTTACTATATAAAAGTGGGGTTCAAGGGGGACAAAGTTATATAGGCATGCTTTTGTGATGAAAAATTCAACGTACACAGAATGGTGTATATTAGCTGTGAAATCAAACCTGTTTCACATACCACGAACCAGTTCTTTGAAAGTAATGATATCCTTCGTAAACCTAACTTTAAAGCTTTGCCTATTTAATATGGCAAATGTTCTTATACTTTTGCTGAAAAAAATCGGAGATGCAAAAACAAATTAATGCTCATCTGACTGGCATATCTCTATATTATCCGCAAAGTTCATATTTTAACCCATTTTGTACCGGACACCCCAAAACGGGTACCCTAGCAAACAGTGCAGGCCCAGATCAGAGGCCACATTCTGCAGCGTCTGATCAGGGCCTACCCTGTTTGCAAAAAGTTCAGCCATTTTCCAAATAAATTTTGAAGAAAAACACAACCTGACATCCCTAAAGGACGGGTTACAATTTAGCCATATTTGTGCCTACGATGGATCTGGATGAAACTTATATGCAATATAGTCCAACATATGCGCGTTCATATGACAACAATATTTAATTAAACCATGACATGTGCAGTCATGTGACTTCCGTTTTTCTACAAGTGGGGTATTTGTCAGTATTTGTTGATTTGCCAAAGTAATAAGACATTTTTTAACAATTAACCACTTTAAAGCGTGTTAATTTACATGTCCATATCAAAATCTATGTTTCTTGTATCCCGTGACACAATATTATGTACAGTATGTGCATAAGAAATTTATACTGTTTTGAAGTTATATGTATTTAGTATAATATGTTAGAAGTGCTTAATAATACGGAATGCATTTCGATTCTGAAATATATATTTAAAATGTTGGCAGAAAGAAAACAACAGTACAATATATCATTACAACATACAACAGATTTGATTGGATTTTGGTGACCTTGACCTCATTTTTCAAGGTCACAGCAACCCAAACACCGTCATTTTTAGGTCAAAAATGGCTTGTCTGTACTCTATCTCAATAACGAATTGATTATTTTTAATCAAACTTGGAACAATATATCATTACAACATACCGGGAATTTGATTAGATTTTGGTGACCTTGACATTTTTTTCAAGGTCACAAGCCCCCCAAAACACTCAATTTTGGGCCAACAAAGGCTTGTCTGCACTCTATCTCATTAAAGAATGACCAATTTTTCGTCAAACATGGTACAATATATCAATATAACATACCGCAGATCGGGTTAGATTTTGGTGACCTTGACCTTTTCAAGGTCACAGGCCCTCAAAGACAATCAATTTTGGGCCAAAAATGGCTTGTCTGCACTCTATCTCATTAATAAATCGCTTAATTTTAGTCAAACTTAGTACAATATAACATTACAACATGACGCAGATTTGATTATATTTTGTCGACCTCGACCTTTTTATCAAGGTCACAGGCTCCCAAAAACAGATGATTTTGGGACAAAAAAGGCTTGACTGCACAATTTCTCATAAACAAATTAATTAATTGCATTCAAACTTGGTATTATATACCATTACAACAAACCTCAGATTTGATTAGATTTTGGTAACCTTGACTTTTTTCAAGGTCAAAGCAACCCCCCCCCAAAAAAAAACAGTCAATTTTGGGCAAAAATGGCTAAGGATAACCCTTTCTACAATTTATTTAACGTAACTGCAGCTGGTTTCTCGGAATGTGTGGCCGCCGTAAAAGTCCCCCTGCCCTACATCATAGTGTAGTTTACATTTTCTTGTCCTTTTGGGATCACTGATTCCATTGTTGAATTTTGAAAATATTTTTGGGTCACTGATGAAGCCAAATTGGCCAAAACTAGCTAGTGTGACCCGGAATACATGTACACTCCATATTTTCCAGTTCTGTTGTGTATTCCTTACTTCCAAAGGATAACCCTGTCTGCAACTTATTGTCTGCACTCTAAGGCCAAGGTCTCACGAAACCTGTTCTTTTAGGGCCAATAATGGCTTATCTGTAACCTATATCATTTAAGAATTCATGAATGTTGGTCAAAACCGGTACAATATTTAATTGCAGTATACCAAATTTGTCTGGTGATCTGAGCTTTTTAATGATTGTTTGTTTTTTAAGGTCATAGGCTCCCACAAAAACTGTCAGCTTTTGACCAAAAGTGGCTGGTTTGCAGCTTACATTTTGTTGACGTTAATCTAGTTATTAAAGTCAAATTGGTGTTTAAGATACATTTATGGTGAAGAGACATTGTTTTCCTCTGAAAACATTTTTATTTATACCAGCATTCAGGGTACATCTGCAGAAAATATGAAATGTTTCATACCCTGTAAACAATATAAGACAGAAACTGGTAATGGAAGGTAAACATGAATGTATGTCATACAAGTAACATGCACAGCATGTGACAGCAGTTACATGATAGTCCTTTAATTCATCAATGAATAGCATTCCCGTTTTCCCAGCAAGGAATGATGGTCGTGCTCATACAGATGGCCAGCCGCTGTCCTTCTGTATATGTAGACTATATTGACTTTTTCCGGAGTATGCACATTACTTTGTTTACATTGATTTTCTCACCTTATTTTATCGATAAAAGTTTATTTTTCAACATCCTCCACATCGTTAACCGCCAAAACATCAGCATTTTTGAAAGCATTATTGTTTCTGAAATTAAGTGGTGTGTAGTTTTCTCTGGTTAACGATGTGGACGACCATGCAATTTTCCTTTGAACACCACAGGGGTCTTCACTTTTTCCATAGGCGCAATGTTACACATGGCAAGTAGTGCATGTATTCAACCGGAAATTTTGTTAAGAAAATGCATGCGGATGAAAAAGTAAACATTTGTCCAACAAACAAGAGATATTTGGTCACCTAATGAGTGTATTTTGATCAGTTTTTTGTTGACTTCAAGAATTAGCTCTTTCAGTAGGCACTTTGCAATAGAAAACTGTAACCCGTCCTTTTGAAATGGACTCCTGGTATATATAAGGAGGAAGATTTCATTTGGTACAAAAAGGGTTAAACTGGAGTGCTATACACACAATGAAGTGACTTACTTTTCCTGCTCTTTGATTAACTGTTGTCGCCCTATTTCCACAATTCTTATTTTAGATTGACTGAACTCTGCCTGAAAGTATGAAGAAAGAGTTATTAAAATATCAATTAAAATGCTAAAATACATTCCCATTACTGTAACAAATGAGTCAGCACATGACAAAATCTACAATAAGACATGTGCGCCCAAGGAAGACTCAGATCAGACTGCGCGGATGTGCAGTCTGATCAGAGTCTACATTGTGCGCTCTAAGGATAACTAAG
The DNA here is from genome assembly GCA_963580285.1 of Lucinisca nassula. Classification (NCBI taxonomy): domain Eukaryota; kingdom Metazoa; phylum Mollusca; class Bivalvia; order Lucinida; family Lucinidae; genus Lucinisca; species Lucinisca nassula. The sequence goes on along the minus strand of OY757027.1, from coordinate 41,938,849 downwards.
GGTTCAATACTCCTTCATGCAGCAAGAGAAGTCTCTGGTTAGACTATTTGGATGTGCAGGCTGATCTGAGTCTTCAATGGTCTCACATGTCTTACTGTAGGTTTTGTCGTGTGCTGGCTCAAATCTGTAAAACAAGCCAGCGCAAATCTGTAAAACATAGTGCAATCTTTCATTTCTCTGAAAGGGTTAATTTACTTTATGAAAATTTGTGTTTTTTTTTACTTATTTATGCTCAAAACATAGCTTGTATGTGCTCATTAGAACTGGCAAATTGAGGCTGTTCTAACAAGAAACCACAACTTTTGTTTTGGAGCAGAAATAAGAAAACCAATCAATACCCCTGTAAACCTGTTTTATAATATGTTAATGTGACGAAACTTCAAGGGCAGAAATACTCTGTGGGAAAATGAAAATTTGTTTGACACTATTGTCATGTACATGTATAGAGGGACAAAATTTTAACTGATCATGAAACATCACGACCAATTTTCGTACTGAAATGGTCTTAAGCATTGGGACAGGCAGACCTAAGCAAACAGTGCAGATCCAGATCAGTCTGCTCCTGCAGAAGCAGTCTGATCAGGGTCTAAACTGTTTGCCATTCAGTCTGCAGTTTTTGGATTCCGTGCTGGATTGTGAAACAAACTGTCCTTTGGCTTTCCGCTATTGATGTTTCCAATAGGGTCTGGATGTTTCGTGTTTGTGCTTAAAACTGGGGAGTAACTTTTATCATATAAGCCCCGCCAAGCGAATTTGTGTCTTCGAGCATTCCTTCATGACAAATTTTAACTGCGCATGCCCAGCCATTTAGAGGGGCCAGGGATATGGGTTTCTGTCTGACGGTTCCTCTTGATTCACTGCTTGTATGAGCGAGCAGCGAAGGTTCTGGCGAGACTGCGCAGATGCGCAGGCACGCTTGAACCTTCGCTGCTCGCATAGGCGAGAAATACCAAAATCGCTTGACGGGGCCCATATGATTTTGGCCGGAACTAGCTAGTCTGGCCCAGAAAAACTTGTACACTCCAAATTTTCCATTTCTGTGATGTACTCCTTGCTTCCAATGCAGAACATATTTAACATCACTACAGCTGGGGTTAAGAGAATGTGGCAGACGTAAAAAGTCTCCCTGCAATTCATCAAAGTGTAGTTTATATTTTTTGTCCTTTGGGGTAAATGATCCCATTGTGGAATTTTGAAAATATTTTAGGGTCACTGATGAGGCCTAATTGGCTGAAACTAGCTAGTCTGACCCAGAAAAACTTGTACACTCCATATTTTCCATTTCTATGATGTATTCCTTGCTTCCAAAGGATAACCCTTTCACAGAACATATTATTAGAATCACTACAATGATTTGATTCTAATAACTACGCACAAGTAGGGCTGACACGATTAATCGGAGAATCGATTAACTGATCGATAAATTCAATTAAAATTATTATCATTACTGATTTGCTTGTAATCGATTATTTGATCAGTACAATTGACTACCAAAAGTTGTGTCTAAAATAGCTGGATGAGTGGCAAACAGTGCAGACCCTGATGAGACGCTGCATTCTGCGGCGTCTCATCTGGGTCTACACTGTTTGCTCAGGCCTGTCTGTTCAAATACATATGGTTGGAGTTATGCTGAGACAGGAAGCCGGACAGGTAAAATTATGACCAAATCTTTAGTGATTACTAATCGATTATCTATCACAATTGCAGGACTTATAATCAATTATCTTTTCAGCTCCGATTAGCCAGCCCTATGCACAACATATGTTTCCAGCGAGATGTTAGAAAAATATCCCTTGATATGTTTTATGATTCCTATTTATCTGGCACTAATGGGCCATCAAGTTGGCTTGTTTGGATTTTAATGGCCCAACTGACATTATTTAGGTCATATTCAGCTGATCAGTTAACCGAATCACATTTCTCCTAGGCAACTTTTTTTTAGCCCCCGCCCATAGGGGCTTGAAGAAATATATGGGCTGCATGATGCTTCCACGCAGAGCTGAATCCGGCCCGCACACTAGTACTAGTAAACCGCTTAGAGGATCTAAGCCTGTCTAGGAACCGCGATGCGAGTCGCACCGTCCATGATAATAAACCCTACTGGTTTCATTGGGCGTCAGGGCTTGAGATGTCATTTCATCTCAGTGTCGGGTAAAAGCTCCACAAAATTGGAAGCAATGTCTCCAAAATGACCTTTACAGTGTTGACAGGGATGTTAAACCTCAAATCAACCAACCAACCAACCAAGGCAACTTTTACATAAGCGGTTAACACGTATAGTGCACATTCTTTCAACAACTTGGAAGGAACAGTTAGATGCCCTTCTTGAATCAGCAGAAGGGAGAGAATGACCCAAGAAAAGATATCACATGATTAATCCACACACTGTTGGCCTTTTGGCTTTGCATCAGGTTAACAAGTCTATGAAATGAAGACCCCCTCTGACCCCTTTCTATAGAGAAAAGTGGGGTTTACAGGGGTATTCATTATTTTCCTTATTTTTGCTCAAAAACATAGATTGTGGGTACACCACAACCTCTTTATAACACTATTTGTGGGGTCCAAAGCCAAAACCGTGTTAGTTAAACAACCGTGTTATATCCAAACACAAATGTATAGATTATGTAGAAAAATGACCATTTTACGGTCATTTTTCTATATAATCTATACATTTTTGGGATCCATCTTGTAACCGCATTATATCCAAAACCGTGTTATAACGAACCGTGTTATTATGAAGTTGTGGTGTACTCATTAGAACTGCCTCATTGAGGCAGTTCTACCGAGCACACACAATCTATATATGGACTAGAAATTAGAAAAATATCATTTTCATCTGATAAAATATTTAATAGTTCTAGAGACAAGTGAGTGAGTTTTAGTTTTTCGTCCCACCAACAGCTAAGGTCATATGGAGACGGGACCTCGGTTTAAAGACTCATCCGAAAGTCTGGAGAAGCCCGGGATCGATCCTGCGATCCCTGGTTTACAAGGCGAGTAGCGTAACCACTGCACCACGGAGGCTTCTTTCTAGAGACAAGACAGAACCCATTTTGGAGCATGGGTGTGTTATAATAATGGCTTGGTTTGAAGTGAACATTACTATGGTAATGTTTGAGCTGGTCAGTTTACATAACTACACTTTTCCTGGGCAAACTTATATATGAGCCAGCGCAAGACAAAATCTACAAGAAATCTTGAGCGACCAGCAAAGACTCAGAGATCAGCCTGCGCATTCGCGCAGTCTGATCAGAGTCTTTGCTGATCGCATGTACCTGCTATAGGCTAATATCTATGCAAAGAGACATAAGCAAAAGGTTTTGTCAGAGTGGATGGGTGCGCAGGTTGATTTGAGTCTCTGCTGGTCGCACCATTCTTATTGCAGGTTTTGTCATGCGCCGGCTCGTATATAAGTGCATAACCAGTAGAGTGCATATTCTTTCATCAGAAAAATACTGCATACCACTAGCTACTCAGGTAAGATGACCTGTCAAAATATTGTTGTAATAACACAAGTGCTTCTACCCACCAGAGAAGCCTTCGTGGTGAGTGGTTAGGCTACTTGCCTTGTAAACCAGGGATCGCAGGATCGATCCCGGGCTTCTCCAGACTTTCGGATGAGTCTTTAAACCGAGGTCCCATCTCCGTATGACCTTAGCTGTTGGTGGGACGTAAAACTAAAACTCATACACTCACTCACTCTACGCACCAGAACATTTCTTTTCAAGTCTAAGCACCACTGGTCCATTAAATTTTCCATTTTGGCAACATCTGGGTCAATGGTTGCTGTGTAAACCCGCTCATATTCTCCCTTCTTCAAATCTGTCTCTTTCTCCAAAGGAGATTCTAGGTAGTGACTGGGTATTGGGTCTGAAACACAAGAACATATACACCACAACCTCTTTATAACACTATTGATTGGGTTCAAAGCAGAAACCGTGTTACTTAACCATGTTATATCAAAACAAAAATGTATAGATTATATAGAACTAGAAGTGCGTCCATAGGACACGGATGCCCCCACCTGAAAATACATGTATGTCTATGTTTGTATTAATCAATAGAAAGTTATTGACAGTGTTTAAGTTTTGGACCCTTTTTTAACATTTGACCTCTAAGTATGACCTTGACCTTGGTGGTAAGGACCTTGGTTTTGTGTTAGCCAGATTGTCTCATGATGGCCAACATTTCTGACAAGTAATTTCAAAATCCATCCAGAAATAAGAAAGTTATTGACTGCATTTAAGTTTTGGACCCTTTTTTAACATTTGACCTCTAAGTATGACCTTGACCTTGGAGGTAAGGACCTTGGTTTAGTGTGAGCCAGATTGTCACATGATGGCCAACATTTCTGCCAAGTAATTTCAAAATCCATCCAGAAATAAGAAAGTTATTGACTGCATTTAAGTTTCGGACCCTTTTTTTGACCTCTAAGTATGACCTTGATCTTGGAGGTACGGACCTGGGTTTTGCACATGACACACCGTCTCATGATGTTTAACATTTCTACAAAGTAATTTCAAAATCCATCCAGAAATAAGAAAGTTATTGACTGCGTTTAAGTTTCGGACGGACAAACGAATGGATGAACCAACGAGAGGACGGTCAGACAGGGGCAACGCTATATTTATGGTCATTTTTCTATATAATCTATACACTTTTGGGATCCATCTTAACACCATGTTATATCCAAAACCGTGTTATACTGAACAAACAGTATTGTTGTCATGAGGTTGTGGTTTATATACACAGAAATCCCCTCTGTTAGGCCAAGAAAAATATATGTCGGTAAGTTTAGGTAAGGATAGAAATAACACAACTAGGCAACAAAGTACATGATGTAGATTTTTTTTTTTCTCATTTCTCCTAACAACATAGAGTTGTGGGTGCTCGTAAGAACCGCCTCACCGAGGTGGTTCTAACAAGTACCCACAACCTACCGACTCACCGAGGTAGTTCTAACAAGTACCCACAACCTATGTCTTGGAGGGTAGTGGGTGCTCATCCATGCAACAAAGTAAACTCTATCAGATCTCAAAAGGCCGGCCTCGGTAGCGCATCTGACTGGTGTCAGGAGGACGCGGGTTCGATACCTGCCGGGGTGTTCAACATTCTTCCGTGGAGATTGATCATGAAATCTTTTCTATGGTCATTCTCTCCCTTCCGCTCAAGAAGGGCAGTTGTCAGTTTCTGGTGGAAGAATGTACACTGTACTGGTTAACCGCTTACGTATAAGCCTGCCCAGGAAAGTGTGGATAGGTAAACTGACCGGCTCACAAATGACCTAAGTAGTGTTGGCTGGGCTGATAAACTCCTATACAAACAAAATCAGATCTCAAAAAAGGTAAATTTTCTGGTGTAGATTCTTTTTTCTACTCAAATCATAGGGTTGTGGATGCTCGACAGAACTGCCTCATTGAGGCGATTACCCATAATCTATGTTTTGGAACAGGAATAAGAAAACTATACACCCTCGTAACCTCTACTTTTCAGTGTAAAGTGGATTTGTTTGATTTGAAGTTTAATGTCCCCATCAACACTGTAAAGGTCATTTTCGAGACGTTGCTTCCAATTTTGTGGGACTTTTACCCGACATTGAGATGAAATGACTTCACAAGCCCTGCTGCCAATGAAACCAATAGGGTTTATAAGCATGGACGGGCCGACTCGCACCGCATTGCCTGGGCAGGCTTAGATCCTCTAAGCGGTTTACGAGTACTCGTGTGCGGGTCAGTTTCAGCTCTGCATGAAAGCATCATGCAGCCCATCTATTTCTTCCATCTATTTCTTCCCTGATGGGCGGGGCTTATATGTAAAGTGGAGTCTACAGGGTTTTCATTACACAGAATCGTTCACATGATGAAAAATTACAAGCTCAAACAACCTGGTAATGTGAAGTTTGTTTGAGATGGACAAAATTTCAAATGATATGAAGAGACAAGATTTATAGGTTATTGACTTTATATTGTGAAATATTCGGCACGAGTTCATATGGCGAAGGACGCACGAGCTTGCGAGTGCGTCTTCGCCATATGAACGAGTGCCGAATATTTCACAATATAAAGTCAATAACCTTTTTATTATATACCCAAACTTGGACTCTGTGCCAGAATTCAGGATTGCCTGGCATGGAGATTTGAACGCAAAAGAAGATTAGACATCTTTAAGTGCTTTGAAATGGAAAATAATGCACGTCGTTAAGTGTCTTCCTACACTATGAAAAACCACGCCCAGTGGCGCCAAAGTGAAGACGTCGTTAACGTCGGTTGACGTGACGTCATTAAAAACATTAACGTTTCTTAATGCAGGACGCCATGTTTACAGAAGTGTAAGTTTTGTTTCTTTCAAAATACTCTTGATTTCCTAAAAGAAATTATTGAATATCTGAACAGATTGCAGGTAGGTGATATTTGCTAGGATAAAATGCGCTTTATGTACCCTGGAACAGCCTATATTCATGTTGTTTTAGGTTATTTCAATCGATACGCACGACAAGATGGCTGCCGATTTTTAGTATCGAAGTGGACAAATTTGAAAGTAGTTCTATTTTGAACGTGACTGCTTATCTACGGGCAATATGAACTTGACTACGGGCAATATGGAAAAATATTGACCGGTAACTTCTGTACAAAGTAAACGGGACATTTTCTGGGTATATAATAAACCTATTCACAGACCTCAAAATACTCCAAACATAGGTTGTGGCTGCTCGTTAGAACCGTCTCACCGAGGCGGTTCTAACAAGTACCCACAACCTATGTCTTTGAGCAGGTACAAGAAAACTGTATACCCCTATAAACTTTGCTATTCTCTACATAAAGTGGGGTTTACAGGGATGTTCATTACATAGACTTGATGGTTAACAAATAAACAAATGTCATCAGACAGCTTAGCTCACCTAGATGCCAATACCAAGGATAGTGCAATAGCCATTCCTGGATTTTGCCAGGCCAACCTAATTTGTTACATGATTATATAGAAAAATCACCATATAATTTATGGTCTTTTTTCTATGCAATTTTTTTAAAAGTTTTTGCTTTGTTTTGTTATGGTTTTACGGTCTTTTCAGCATTATTTCACTTATTTCGAGCTGATTGTTAATCAGAGGTGGACGAAAAATGGAGTACCTGGAGAAAAAAAACACTTGCTGACTCACATGTGGCCCGAGCAAGGACATCTTTGAAATCCAACAATAGTGTTGTAAAGAAGTTGGGGTTTAAACCATTTTGTACCAGAAACCCCACAATGGGTACCTTGGCAAACAGTGCAGGCGCAGAAAACGGTGTCTCATCAGGGCCTACCGGTACACCATTTGCAGAAAGTTCAGCTATTTTCCAAATCAATTTTGAAGAAACCACAACCTGTCACCCCTAAATTTAGAAATAGACTCCTGCTATACATGAGGAGGAAGGTTCCATTTGGTACAAAAAAGGTTGACTGGTGTTTACCGTGTGGTCTTTTCTCATCCTCTTCTTCTTTCCTGATAGGACTTTGTCCACCAAAGTCGGGTAGATACTCATCCTGTTGTCTGATCTTCACTACTATTGGTGTTGTATCAGAATTCTCTGATCTATCCACTGAAAAAGACACATCCAAAGTCTATGTCATACGACACACACATTAAAAGGTTATTTCTCTCGTTTTCACTTAAGAAATAGATCAGCTCTAGCTGTGATTTGTTGAGTAATAAATCACAGTTTGGAGGTCAGTTGTAAAGTAGACAAATCACGAGCGCGTAGCGTGCGTGATTTGTCTACTTACAACTGACCGCCAAACTGTGATTTATTGCTCAACAAATCCCAGACTAGAGTTGATCTATTTCGATTCTAACACCCTGAAAACCGGCAATAATGTTGTTGTTTCCTTCAAAATCTCACAACTTTTCGCCATTGTTAGAAGAAATCCCGCTAAAATTATCGACTGAAACATATGCATTTATATCCTTTTATAACGTTTTCGATGAGAGAAAATGACATTACACCGTCTAACGTCAAGGAATTCGACTAGTGACGTCATGTATTTTCAGTTTTTAATGACGTCACTCGTCACGCTCTGCCGAGCTGTGATTTGTTGCAGAATAAAACACAGTTATTTTCCGTTGACTATATAGGCGTACTGTGTTAGAATGGTGGGCAAAACAGCTTCCGGTTCTGTACTCTGCCGTTGATGCAGCATGAAAGATATTCTGTAATAACTACTGTTTAATCATCTTCTTTTTGAAATTATTTGCCACAAATCATTTTGGACATTCAACTGTTTCTTTTTCCATTTTGGACATTCAACTGCTTCTTTTTCCATTTTGGACAATCAACTGCTTCTTTTTCCATTTTGGACATTCAAATGCTTCTTTTTCCATTTTGGACATTCAAATGCTTCTTTTTCCATTTTGGACAATCAACTGCTTCTTTTTCCATTTTGGACAATCAACTGCTTCTTTTTCCATTTTGGACAATCAACTGCTTCTTTTTTTCCATTTTGGACAATCAACTGTTTCTTTTTCCATTTTGGACAATCAACTGCTTCTTTTTCCATTTTGGACAATCAACTGCTTCTTTTTCCATTTTGGACATTCAAATGCTTCTTTTTCCATTTTGGACATTCAAATGCTTCTTTTTCCATTTTGGACATTCAAATGCTTCTTTTTCCATTTTGGACATTCAACTGCTTCTTTTTCGTATAAATTTAGACAGAAATTATATCTGCTTTAATCTTATTTCCAGTCATCAAATAAGGAGCATCAAATACATTTCGTCATAATGGCCAGTGGATTTATAAAGCTTTTTAGACAATAAAATGTCAGAAGAGACTTGATCTATATCATTTACAACATCGGAAACACGAATTGTCAACGATTAGAAATTTTATGAGGAAGAAACGAGTTTAATTATAAGATGAATATTCGAAAACCTCATTGACACTAAACGGAAACATGCTCGTTTTGCCAACCAGATAAAAGAGTTACTCTAAAGGGGAGGTAACTGGTGCGTGCACAATGGCATGTAAGCAAGGCCACATGTCAAAACATTGGATCTGTCTATAGAATATAGATATAACCCTTTTAACCCTTATCCTGCTGAATAAGTTAATTTAGCCACACCCATTTCTGATTATCAAACCAATTGATCTACTTGACACAATGTGCTTGTTTATTTCACTAACTGCATATTCAACAGTGTAAATCCTGATCTGGATCTACACTGTTTGCAAAGATAGGGTTGGTGGTGCTCAGTGGGATATGGTTTTTTATAACACTTTATTTCAGAAATGGATTACCTCCAGTATCAGTCAAGTACTGAATTGTTAACTAATAATATGATGTCATTACCGGTAATCAAGTAATTTCGTTTTGGACCAGTTACAGGTCCAAGGTCTGCTGTATTGGCCCCCGAGGCCAAAGGCCAATGCCAATACAGCTGACCGAGGACCAGGCACTGGAACAATACAAAATTGCTTGCTTAATGACAGTTTTGTTAATTGACGCCATTAAAAATATGATTATTGATTTCTGACCTCAATGTCAAAACGGATGACCTCCGAACAATACAGGACTTTCAATTAATAAACCACAGTTAAAACACCACTTGTAAAGCAGATCAAATCACTCAGAGCAGAGTGCAAGTGATTTTCTACAAAACTGTGATTTATTACTCAACAATTCTGATCTACATGCATTTCCATACTAACAATAAAGATCAACATTGAGCCAGCGCATGACAAAATCTACAAGAAGGCTTGAGCGACCAGCAAAGACTCAGATCAGCCTGCACATTTTTGCAGTCTGATTAGAGTCTCCGCTGATCGCATGTACCTACTATAGGCTAATATCTATGAAAAGAGACATAAGGAAAAGGTCATAGTGGATGGGTGCGCAGGTCGATTTGCATCTCTGCTGGTCGTCCCGGTCTTATTGTAGGTTTTGTCATGCGCCGGCTGAATTTCATTGTTTGCATCAAATTATGCCAACCTTAGTCATTGCTAGAAGAAATCTTGGCAAAATTATGGACTGCAACACAAGCATTTTAGATCTTTTGTAAAGTTTTTGATGTAAGAAAATTATGTTTTATTATCTAACGTCATAGAATATATGAGTAATGTCATAAAATGGCATCTGTTCAAGCCATGCTGGCCCGCCAAGTGAATTATTGCAGTATAAATCACAGATCTCTTCTGTTTGCTTATACAGGTGCAGTGTGATGGAATATTAATCCAAACACAGCATGCCTTTAATTAAGGCAATGGGAAAGAACTGTGTTTTATTATACAACAAATCAAGGTTCAGAAGAGCATGACGACTGATGTCATTAAAAGCTGCAAATATATGATGTAACTCGCAGATTCTTTGACATTAGACAATGTAATGTCGCTTTGAGCACTTTCTCGCACTGATTTTTGTTACAAAAGAACATAAATGCATGTGTTACAGTCAATAATTTTTTTAGGATTTCTTCTAACAAAGCTGAAAAATTGTCAGATTTTGAAGGAAATAACAAAATTATTGCCGATTATCGCGTGTTAGAATCGAAACAGATCAGCCATAGTCTGTGAATTGTTGAGTAAAACATCACAGTTTATTGGTCAGTTTAAAGGAGACAAATCACCCGCGCTATGTGCTCATGATTTGATCTACTTTACAACTGACCTCCAAACTGTGATTTATTACTCAACAAAACACTGCTAGAGTTGATCTATTTCTTAATTATAACACATTTATAACAATGTATGCACTTATTCTGATGTAAGAAATATTTATAAAATATTCTAACACAGCGCGCCTATATAGGCAATGGAAAATTACTGTGTTTTATTCTGCAACAAATCACAGCTCGGACGAGCGTGACGAGTGACGTCATTAAAACTGCCAATATATGACGTCACTAGTCGATTTACTTGACGTTAGACGGTGTAACGTCATTTTCTCGCATCAAAAATGTTAGAAAAGGACATAAATGCATGTGTTTCAGTCGATAATTTTAGCGGGATTTCTTCTAACAATGGCGAAAAGTTGTGAGATTTTGGAGGAAACAACAACATTATTGCTGATTTTCAGCGTGTTAGAATCGAAATAGATCGGCTCTAGTCTGTGATTTGTTGAGAAATAAATCACAGTTTGTCGGTCAGTTGTAAGTAGACAAATCACGCGCGCTACGTGCTTGTGATTTGATCTACTTTACAACTGACCTCCAAACTGTGATTTATTACTCAACAAATCACAGTTAGAGCTGATCTATTTCTTAATCAATAGATGCTTCATGTTTAAAAATATGGTTAACTTTTTGACTTAATTGATATTATAAATCTAATTACCTCAAAAAAGGTACATTTAATACACCACAACCTCATTATAACACTATTAATTGGGTCTGAAGCAGAAACTGTGTTAGTGAAACAACCGTGTCATAACCAAACAAAAATATATAGAATATGACAAAATGACCATTTATGGTAATTCTTCTATACAGTCGAACTTCAATGGCTCGAACACCTTTGGGACCTCGAAAATCTGTTCGAGACAGGGGTAGTTCGAGCCACTGAGGGTTACTATCAGGAGGCATAACGAGATACTTTTAGACATCTTTTCGGTGTTCTATAATGAATATGTATGTTGTGTGTACTCATTAGAATCGCCTCATCGAGGTGATTCTAATGAGTACACACAGCATATGTTTGAAAGATTAAAGACTAAAATCTCCTTAATTATCCACCACTATTTCTTATGTAGAGGATTTCGCTAGGGGCTCAAGAATGGGTTCGACACATCCATGGTAAACGAGCCATCGGTGTTCGAGCCATCGAAGATCTACTGTATTCAATAACTTAAACATTTTGGGATCCATCTTGGAACAGTGTTATATCCAAAACCCTGACATAATGAACATCGTTATATGAGGTTGTGGTGGTGTACTCCCAAACATCTTCATAATTCATGATGCTATTGCTGAGGTCCACAGCTGAAACCATGTTAGTTAAAGGCATTTATTCTTGATTATTGAGGACTATCATTTCATTACATAATATTATGTAGCCCTCAGTGCTGACTGAAGTGAAGTCCTCTGTCTTCAACAGGTAAGGGGCCTCCCTGGGGAAAATCAATAACTTACTAACTGTTGACTAGAGTGTACATTATTGATTTTCCCCATAAGTGCCTCAGTCAGGGGATTCAACAACTACTAATCACCCTATTAAGGGTCGCCTTTGATCTGCTATAGACAGTATAGCACAGGGGGCAATAAAACAATTATGAAATAGACAGTATAGCACAGGGGGCAATAAAACAATTATGAACACGTGGTGGTCCAATTGTATAAGAATAAATGCCTTTAAATAACAGTGTTATATCCAAAATTAGTATACATGTAGATTACAAAAGAAAATGTTAATTATGGCCATTTTTTACCATATAATCTCTACTGTTTATGTTTAAGATTCAGCTTTAATACGTGTTATATAAAAAAAAAAAAAAAAAAAAAAACTTTGTGCTCAAAGAACAGCCTACATGTATAATGATATAAACAGCTGGTGATGCATTTTAGAAATCACTTTCCTTGTCAGTGATGCATCATAATGATCCTAAGTATTGGGACAGACATCCTTGAGCAGGCAGTTCAGACCCAGATCAGACTGCTCCTTAAGGAGCAGTCTGACAGATCAGGGTCTACACTGTTTCAGGGATACTGACAAACAGGCGCCCAGTTGTCCATTTTTTCCCGGGTGCCTAAGTTTTGAATAAAAATGCCTAATAACTTAATGTAAAATTTGGATTTATGGCAGTCTGGGCGCCTGAAGCAAAATGCTTAGTCTGCATCCCTGTGTTTGCCAATCCATCTGCACCTTTTGGACTCTTTGCTGAATCCTGAAACAAATTTAAATTTGTTAAAATTTTAGGCGAATTACAGCAAGCCCTGAAATTGTCTGAATTTTTAGGATCATTATGTGGGCCGCATCAAGCGATTTTGGTACTTATCGCCTATGCGAGCAGCGAAGATTCAGGCGAGCCTGCGCACCCGCGCAGTCTCGCCAGAAACTTCGCTGCTCGCTCATACAAGCAGTGAATCAAGAAGAACCTTCAGACAGAAAGCCATATCCGTGGCCCCTCTGAGTGGCTGGGCATGCGCAGTTAAAATTTGTCATGACGGAATGCTCGAAGACACAAATTCGCTTGGCGCGGCTCATGTAGTGTTTACATTACAGATCATACCATCTTTTTCTCGTGACACTGATATCAGTGTCTCTCTAGTTGGAGTCACACTTCCGTTTCTGCCGCCGGGATTTCCATTCTTTTGGAAGAACGAGTCTCTAGCATCCGTCAGGGTATGCTGCATAGAACTGGGGTCATACTTAGGAACAACCACGGCAAATTTCAACAACTCATCATACTCCTCCTGCAGGACAGAGAAAGCTGACATTAGAATAACACTCCCACATGAAATAGTGGAGAAATGATTCATTGAAATCGTATCATATTGTGATGCTTTTGCTGACGATACGCATATCTTATCGTGGGGCTAATATCGCGATACCCATTCATACGCCAAAAAAGTAAAATTTCCAAAGTAAATGACAGCTTTAATATATTTCAAGATCATTTTCATAACAATTTACAAAGATCTTAATTGTTACTGGGATACATTGATCACTTCTATGACAAATATGGGCATCTTACAGAGCCTTAGTTACACAATATTGAATTTTGAGATGGTTTTGAGCCAGTTTGAAAATAAAAGCACGCTAACACTGCATGATACCCCACCACTGCAAGATAATATGGTTATAGCCTTGCCCATAATAGTGGTACTTTTAAGTGTTATAGTTATCTGTAAAACTTCACTAAGGCATTCAATATAGTAAAGGAACTACATACATGTATATCAAAAGGGCAGATAATACAATAACCAGAAAAGCAGAGTGACTGTCCTTGGCAATAATATGTGTCCTTTAGTGTTTTAAAATTTGAAGAAAATCCATGAAAAGATTCTTAAGTTATTGATTGCAAACTCCAAAAAAAAATTGTGAGAAATTTATCAAGTTATCAGTCGGAAATGGTGTGGATGCACGGACGAACGGACAGACACCGGAGGGTATATTATAATACCCCAGCACTATCGTGTGATGGGGTATAACAACAAGAGGGCCCAGAGGGCCCTGGTTCACTCACCTGATCCAATGTATAATAAGTGAGCCCCAGGCAGAGTCAATTTTGGCCCTAGGGCTATAATTTGAACAATCTTGGTAGAGGTCCACAAGATGAAGCTTCATATCGAATATGAAAGACCTGGGCTTTGTGGTTTCAGACAGGAAGATTTTAAAGGTTTACCCTGCATAAAGAAGTCTATGTAAAACAAGATTTTCCCTAAATAAGTCTATGTAAAACCAAAGGGCCCCAGAGCGGGGGCATTTTTGGCCCCAGGGCTATAATTTGAACAATCTTGGTAGAGGTCCACTAGCTAAAGCTTCATAACAAATATCAAAGACCTAAGCCTTGTGGTTTCAGAGAAGAAGATTTTTAAAGATTTTCCCTATATAAGTCTATGTAAAACCAAAGGGCCACATGGCGGGGGCATTTTTTGTCTCAGGGCTATAATTTGAACAATCTTGGTAGAGGTCCACTAGCTGAAGATTCATAATATATATCAAAGACCTAAGCCTTGTGGTTTCAGAGAAGAAAATTTTTCAAGATTTTCCCTATATTAGTCTATGTAAAACCAAAGGGCCCTTGAGCAGGGGCATTTTTGGCCCCAGGGCTATAATTTGAACAATCTTGGTAGAGGTCCACAAGATGAAGCTTCATATCAAATATCAAAGACCCGGGCCTTGCAGTATCAGAAAAGAAGATTTTTAAAGATTTTCCCTATATAAGCCTATGTAAAACCAAAGGGCCCGGAGGCGGGGGCATTTTTGGCCCCAGCACTTTAATTTGAACAATCTTTGTAGGGGTCCACTAGATGAAGTTTCATACCAAATAGCAAAGATCTGGGCCTTGCAGTTTCAGAGAAGAAGATTTTTAAAGATTTTCCCTATATAAGCCCATGTTAAACCAAAGGGCCCCCGGGCGGGGGCATTTTTGGCCCCAGCATTATTATTTGAACAATCTTGGTAGGGGTCCACTAGATGAAGCTTCATACCAAATATCAAAGACCTGGGCCTTGTGGTTTCAGAGAAGAAGATTTTTAAAGATTTTCCCTATATAAGCCTATGTAAATTCAAAGGGCCCCGGTGCGGGGGCATTTTTATCTCCAGCACTATAATTTGAACAATCTTGGTAGGGGTCCACTTGATGAAGCTTCATACCAAACATCAAAGACCTGGGCCTTGCGGTTTCAGAGAAGAATATTTTTAAAGATTTTCCCTATATAAGCCCATGTTAACCCAAAGGGCCCCGGTGCAGGGGCATTTTCGGCCCCAGCACAATAATTTGAACAATCTTGTTAGGGGTCCACTAGATGAAGCTTCATACCAAATATCAATGTCCTGGGCCTTCTGGTTTCAGAGAAGAAGATTTTTTAAGTTTTCGGTGAAAAAAATCTATTTTTGGCTCCTGTGACCTATATGTGCAACGGACCGGAACCATTTGAACAACTTTGAAAGGGGACCACCTAAGGATCATTCCTGTGAAGTTTGGTCAAAATCTGATCAGTGGTTTAGGAGGAGATGTCGTTTAAAGGAAAAGTTTACGGACGGACGCACGCACGAGACGCACGGACGCACGACGGACAAAAAGTGATCCCAAAAGCTCACCTTGTCACTACGTGACAGGTGAGCTAAAAAGAAGAAAAGAAAAAAAGTCATTCCCGATATAAACATGTAGGCACAATTTGAAAAAAAAAATGTGAAAAATTAATCAAGTTATCGGTCGGAAATGGTGGGGATGGACGGACGGACAGATGGACGGATGGACGGACAGACCCACATTTTGGGTTTGTGTGGCTGCACCTGTCCATATTTTATGGGGCTAAAATTTTTATGTGGCTAACGGTTTATGTGGCTATAAGACACACAAATCTGTACATCTAATGTGGCTAGCCACACAAACTTTGGATATCAGCCACATAAAGGCTGTCTGTACGAAACCGTCTTTGTCTAAACTTATGTGGCTACCAGAGGTTGTGATATCTAGCCCTCTAAAGGTAGAACAGAACTTTCTTTATAGTGCATTGATACATCTTATGGGTCTAGCTCCTCACATAGAGGAACTTTTTCCTACTGCAGCATTCAGCCCCAGGACAGCCAGTTAAATTTATGTGGCTCAGCCCCATAATCTCAAAGTTTAGCCTCATAATCCTGGACATCCATGTCCAAGGATGTCCAAGGTGATGGACATAAATTTATGTGTCTTTTTTTAATTTGATTTTTCTAGTCCCCCTGAACCCCTCTGTACTAACAGAAAAATGGGTTTGTGAGGCTAGCCACACAAACCCATTTTGCCACACAAAACCCTTCTGTAGCTACAAGAAGCCACATAAACCCATTTTGTAAGAACGGACAGACACCGGAGGGTATATTATAATATCCCAGCACTATCGTGTAATGGGGTATAACAAAAAGAAGAAAAGGAAAAAAAAAAAAGGTAAAAAAAAAGGAATGAAAAACAAAAAATGAGAAAAAAAAAACGAAAAAAAAAAAAAAAAAAAAATTCATTGCAAAAAGAAAGAAAAGAAAAATAAACGGAAAAAAAGAAAAGAAAAAACGAGAAAAAAAGGAAAAAAAAAAAGAAAATTCCATTCCTCCACGGGGGTTTGAACTCACTCCCCTCAGATTCATAGCACAAATTAATCCAGTTATTGGTCGGAAATGGTGGGGACGGACGGACGGACAGACACCGGAGGGTATATTGTAATATCCAAGCACTATCGTGTGATGGGGTATAACAAAAAGAAGAAAAGGGTGAGAAAAAAAAAAAAGGAATGAAAAACCAAAAATGAGGAAAATTAAAAAAAAATAAAAAAAAATAAATAAATTCATTGCCAAAATGAAAAAGAAAGAAAAAGAAAAAAGAACACACACACAAAAAAAAAGAAAAAACGAAAAAAAAAAAATTTCCATTCCTCGACGGAGATTTGAACTCACGCCCCTCAGATTCATAGTCAACAATAGGATTTGTAGTCCAGCACTCTAACCACTACACTGGCAGTGATAATCAATATATTTCATAAATTAAAGGAATAAATGCGCAGAAACTATTTAATGGGAATTGTTAACGACCAATTTTTCGTTAAATGTTAACGCATTTTGTGTATTCACAACACAAAACCTGCTTATTATGGTCGTTTATACATCAGTGCAGTTTCATCCAAATATTCCATATAGTAAAGGAATAAGTCCCCAAAAACCATTTAATCGGAATTTTTAACGACCATAATTCCGTTAAATGTTAATGTATTTTGCCCATTTACAATCCCAAACCACTCATACCCAATGCCAATGTGTATACAAAATTTGAAGAAAATCCGTGAAAAAATATTCAAGTTATTGATCGGAAACGCCCCAAAACCCCTTATTTTGAACTAAAAAGGGCCATAACTCTGTCAAATGTTAACGGATTTTGCCCATTAACAATCCCATACCACTCATTCCCGATATATACATGTATGCAAAATTTGAAAAAAATTCGTTAAAAATTACTCAAGTTATCGATCGGAAATGGTGCGGACGGACGGACGGACATACGGACGGACGGACAGACACCGGAGGGTATAACATAATACCCCGCCACTATCGTGTGGTGGGGTATAAAAAAACTAGACAAAAGTGCCCAGTGGGGCACGGATACCCCCGGCCAGTGCCATCATCTCAGCTGAAAATTTGACACAAAATAAAAATATACACTATTAAACAGCAAGAACTACAAAGGGAAATAACTCTAAAAGGCCTGACCCCTTGGCCCTTATTTTCTTTCCCACAATACAAGTAGTCATACTGATCATGTGTGCAAAATTTCAAGTTTCTATGTGAAGCAGTTCCTGAGATATCTTTGACACAAAATAATTGTTTACGGACACACAGACAGACAGACGGAAAAGACAAAAACTATATACCCACATTGCATACTTCGTATGCCGGGGGTATAAATATGTTATGCCTCCTTATCTGGAGTTATATTACCTGAAGTCTCGTAGAAACAGAACTTCCCGGTGACAGCGGTGGTTCATCAGGCAAACTCAGATCACTCACTGACGATGACATTGTTTATTCCACTTCAGTCTGAAAAAAAAACAAGAGGCCCATGGGCCACAATGCTCACCAGAACTCAGGCGGACACTGCCCACTGGCAGCCATGTATGGTTTCAGGTTTTAATTTATTGCTTATAAAGTCTCCCAAACAAACCCCCATTTCAAAATGAGCACCCATGTGGACTCTGTATCTGAAATATTAGGCCTTTTATGAGGAGGAAGGATGAGACATGGACCCAACAGAGCCCTGAATGGTATCACTGAATCCATCTTATCATAAGGCACATGAATATATATGGTTCAGGGGTTGGGATGTGTACTGTTCCTGAGTTATAAGGCCTTTTAAGCTGCGAAGGGGTTGGAGCATAGCCCTGGCAGACCCCAGGAAAGCCAAGATTGTTGTCAATGAATGTGTCTTATAATAAGGACCAAGAAAATATATTGTTTAGAGGTGGGGATATGAACAGTTTCCAAGATATGAGGCCCTCTTATGAAATGATGAGGAGAGGAATGGCCCCTGTGGACCACCAAGTTTGTGTGACTGAATGTGTCTAATCATAAGAAACAAGAATATATATGATTATGAGGTGGGGATCTTAATGGTGTCTGAGATATATGGCCTTTTATGAAGTAGAGGCGTGGGCCATGGCATCAGCATGTTGCCCTAGCACATAGACGCATTGATGTGAGTGAATGAGTCTTATTATAGGGAACACAAATATACATATTTTAGGGGTGGGGATCTGAACAGTTTCTGAGATATATTGCATTTTATGAAGTGGAAGGGTGGGGCATAGCCCCAGCACACCCCCAGAGACCCCTAGGTTGGTATCACTGAATGTGTCTCATCATAAGGAACAATAATATATATGGTTTAGGGGTGGGGTTCTGAATGGTTTCTGAGATATTGAGCCTTTTACGAAGTGGAGGGGGTTGGGCATGGCCCAGGCACATCCCAGAGGACCCCCAGGTTGGTTTCAATGATTGCGTCTTATCATATGAAACAAGAATATATATGGTTTTGGGATGGGGATCTGAATGGTTTCCGAGACGTATCACCTTTTTTGAAGTGGAGTTGTGGGGCACAGCCCCCGTGCGGCCCGGGAGACCCTTAGATTGGTATCACTGAATGCGTCTTATCATAAGTAACAAGAATTTATATGCTTTAGGGGTGGGGATCTGAATGGTTTCTGAGATATTGGGCTTCTACTAAGTGCAGGGGGTGGGGCATAGCCCTGGCACATCCTAGGGGACCCCCAGATTGGTGTCACTGAATGCGTCTTTTCATAAGAAACAAGAATATACATGGTTTTGGGGTGGGGATCTGAAGGGTTTCCGAGATATATCGACTTTTATGAAGTGGAAGGTTGGGGCATAGCCCTGGTGCAGCCTGGAAGATCCTTAGGTTGATATCACTGAATGCATCGTAGCATAAGGAACAAGAATTTATATGGTTTAGGGGTGGGGATCTGAACGGTTTCTGAGATATTGGGCCTTTTATGAAGTGGAGGGGTCGGGCATAGCCCCCGTGCGGCAAGGGAGACCCTTAGATTGGTATCACTGAATGCGTCTTATCATAAGGAACAAGAATTTAAATGGTTTAGGGGTGGGGATCTGAACGGTTTCTGAGATATTCAGCCTTTTACGAAGTGGAGGGGGTGGGGCATAAGCCCCGCCACATCCTAGGGTACCCTCAGATTGGTGTCACTGAATGCGTCTTATCATAAGAAACAAGAATATAATAGTTTAGGGGTGGGGATCTGAATGGTTTCTGAGATATATGGCATTTTTGAAGTGGAAGGGTGGGGCATGGCCCCAGCGCACCCCAGAGAGACCCCAATGTTGGTATCACTGAATGTGTCTTATCATAAGGAACAAGAATATATATGGTTTAGGGGTGGGGATCTCAATGGTTTCTGAGATAAATGGCATTTATGAAGTGGAGGGGGTGGGGCATGTCCCCGGCACATCCCGGGGGGAACCCAAGGTTGGTGTCACTTAATGCATCTTAGCATAAGGAACAAGAATATATATATAGTTTAGGGGTGGGGATCTGAATGGTTTCTGAGATAAATGGCATTTTATGAAATAGAGGGGGCAGGGCATGTCCCCGGCACATCCCGGGGGACCCCCAGGTTTGTGTCACTTAATGCATCTTATCATAAGGAACAAGAATATATATGGTTTAGGGGTTGGGATCTGTAAGGTTTCTGAGATATAAGGCATTTTATGAAGTGGAGGGGGCGGGGCATGGCCCCGGCACAACCTAGGGGACCCCCAGGTTGACATAAAAGCATTATAGCTGAGAGAAGTTTACTCAAGGAACATGTTTATGTAAGTTTTGTCAAAATATCTGCAATGACTTGGCAGTAAATGTCATTTTTCAGTTTTCCCAATTATAAGTCAATGGAAACTCTAAGTTGCCATAGCAACAAAACTAAAAGGCTAAATTTCATAAAAAACACAAAACCTGTAAAGGTAAATATGGTGAATATTTTCATACAGTTTCGGCCTCCTAGAGCATATGGTTTCTGAGGAGATGATTTTTTAAGTATTTTTTGTCTATTTTTTTATTTTGGTTTCCATGGCAACCAACAAAAATGAACAGAAGGCCTAAAATCATAAGGCAGATAGTAGAGTGCCTATGGAACATTTCTATGCAAGTTTTGTCAAAATATCTGCAGAGGCTTGGCAATAAATGACATTTTTCAATTTTCCCCATTATAAGTCTATGGAAACTACAAGTTGCCATAGCAACCAAACTATTGAGCCGATTTTCATAAAAAACACAAACTTTCAATCCCCCAGCCCAAGGATGCTATAGATAAAATTTGGGCCCAATCGGTCCAGTGGCTTCAGAGGAGATGTCGTTTGAAAGTGTTGACGCCAGACGACATACGACAGACAGACGACGACGGACAACTGCCTATCCTATAAGCTCCCCCGGAGCCTTCGGCTCTGGTGAGCTAAAAAATTGATAGTGATACACATTGGCCCTAATCCTGCTGAATATTTGAATTAGCCACATCCAATCTGGAACAGCTATCAGCCAATTAGATAACACGCTATATATTTTTTTTTTCATTGAAATGCATAAACTGAATGTCAAACAGTGTAGATCCTGATCAGATGGCTTCTTCAGAAGCCATCTGATCTGGATCTACACTGTTTCCAAAGGTAGGTGTTGTGTGAACAGCAGGATAAGGCTTCTTCATATTTGAAAAAGCCATATCCATTTCAGAATAGCTATGAGCCAATTGCATTACACACTATACAGTCAACCCTCTTCATAACGACATTCGTTATAATGGCAAAACTCGTTATAACGGCAATTTGAATGGAACGACCACTTAGCTAAAGGCTTAGCCTCGGTTCCGATCGGCGTGGGCATCGCTCGTGTTTGAAATGCACAAATCGAGTCCATAGCATGAAATGATCTTGTAATCTAATACTCCAAGAAACAAATGTTATAGGTATTAGAATCGCCCGGCGAGGCGATTCTAACAAATATCTTTAACATTTGTTTCTTGGAGTTATGATGAGGAAAAGGCCTTTTATTACCTAACATACACCAAACTGGAATTCTTTATAACGGCAAATTCTTTATAACGGCACAATAATAGGGAACAAATACTGTCGTTATAATGAGGGTCCTCTGTATATATATATTTTTCATTCAAATTCATAAACTGAATGTCAAACAGTGTAGATCTGCACTGTTTCGTGAACAGCAGATAAGCCATGCTGCACTGATAAGAATCTTCCTTTTTGGGGTCTATTGTTTACCAAATCATAAGCATATCATTTATTTGATTTCTACCTTACGAAATAAGGTAAATAGACTATAGTATACATGTATTGTATTCATGCATTTCATGTCATCAGCCACAGAAGAAAGTTTGGTTTCATTTCCATCTACAGCTGCTAGCTCAGTCAGAACAGGCCTCTCTGACCTAATTGGTAAGAGCTCTGACTCTTAATCATAATGTCTCTCAGCCTCACTCAGTGAGTCTCAGTCACATGTGAGATGCAAAGTTTTGCAATGGAAATTCAGGTGTTTTTACTCTGGACAGGTACCCTGGCTTTCGCCCAGCTCTGATTAAAAACTGGCTCAAAATAAGTGAAATAATCTTGAAAGGGTCATAAAACCAAAACCAATAATAAAAATTATCAAGAGCACTGCAAGTGGGTGCTATGCTAAACTCTGTTCAGAAAATCTGAATCATCGATTTTTTCGTTTCTTCCTTTAAATACTCATTTTAGCCCATACATCTCTGTGGGAAAGTTTTAGACCTGACCCTCCGCCGACTTCTCCAACAGGTCATATGCCTCTGCGACAGTCAGGGAAGGCTGTGATTATTTGGAGAAAATTGCAAAACAAAGAAATGAGACCACAGACTAAGTCCATTTGACGATGATTGTCAGGTAAAATAATAAATATTCAAATCCATGTGATGCACTTTATAAATAGATATGCAGTTACGACACACCTTACATTCGAATGGCTAGATAGAGGCTCACTAGGAACGGGGAGCCACTAGCGTAATGTGCTGTCAACAGTGGTCAAAAAGAAATATACCGATATCGGATGTGGTGTCACAGCTAATGATTTTCCATGAATTGATCGTGCAAATAAAACATATACGCCCTTGTAATTTACAAGAGCAGTAGCCACTTCTATATATGGTTTAAAAGGGTGTGTCGAACCTGTCAGAATGTCTTAGTCTGTGGAAGAAAATTTAGATTTTGCAATTTTCTCCAAATAATCACAGACTTTCCTGGCTATCGCAGAGGCATACGAATTCACTGTCGAATTGCTGGAGAAATCGGCGGAGGGTGAGGTCTAAAACTTTCCCATAGTGATGTATGGGCTAAAATGAGTATTAAACGCGAGAATCGAAAAACTCGATGATTCAGATTTTCTGAACGGAGTTTAGTCTGTTTTTTTGTATGTCACAAAGGGAGATAATTCAGCCAAATTGCATGATAGATGTTGGAACTTGGTCAGAATGTAGCTCTTGTGATCATACAAATTTGTGTTCAGTTTCATGAGACTAGGGTAAATACTTTTGGAAATTAAGGCCAAGGTTAAATTTATTGGTTGCATTTTCTAAAAATAGGTCCAAGTTCAAAGGCCATGTCACAGGTCAAAAATTGCGGTATCAACCGAAAGGTCTGGTCCCAACGACATCCGTGTGAAGTTTAAAGGCTGTATTGTTAGTGGTATTAAAATAAGTGATAAAAGCGTTTTTGTTGTTGTTTTTATAAAACAGAGAAAAGGGGAGATAATTAAGTCAAATTGCATGATAGTGTTGTGGAGTTATGGAACTTGGATAGAATGTAGCTTTTGAGATGGGGAGTATGTGTGTGAAGTTTCATGATTTGTTTGATTTGATGTTACGTCCCCGTCAACATTATGTAGGTCATTTTGGAGACGTTGCTTCCAATTTTGCGGGACTTTTACCCGACATTGAGATGAAATGGCCTCTCAAGCCCTGTCACCCTATGAAACCAATAGGGTTTATAAACATGGGCGGTCCGACTCGCGGCGCATTGCCTGGGCAGGCTTAGATCCTGTTAGCAGTTTACCAGTACTCATGTGCGTGCCGGACTCAGCTCTTTGTGGAAGCATCGTGCAGCCCATTTATTTCTTCAAGCCCCAATGGGCGGGAGCCGTGAAGTTTTATGAAGGTACCGGTAGGTCAAATACTTTTGGAAATAATTATGATCAAGGTTAATTAAAGTTTTTGGTGAAATTTTCGAAAAAAAGGTCACAGTTCAAAGGTCACAGGTCAGAATGTTGGCTATCAATGGAAAGGTCTTGTCCTAAGGAACAGCCATGTGAACTTTAACAAATCAAGGGTTTTATCTTGCCGGGTGGGTATGTTTACTACTTGGGTCAGGCAGTGATCTTTAATTACATGTATGTCCAAAAGTTGTTGTTGTGTCTGCCTTTTAGACACCCCATGGGGTACCTGCATGCTGCTCCATTCTATATCTCCACAATTGAAGTCTCCTCCAACCAAAATTTGAGCATTTGCATTTGACATTACTAGACAAAGATGAATTGAACGCCTCAAGATATTCTGGATCAATCTGATCTGGTGGACGGTAAAAGGAACCAAGGTACAGAGTCCTACATCCAAAAATGTTCAATTTACACCAAACAAATTCACAGTTGGTGTCCAACTCCGGAGATTCAGTGCAGAGTAGGTCTCGCTTAAAAGCTACAAAGACACCATCATGTGCATCCCCAACTCTGTCTTTCCGGATTGCGTCAAATGATTCTGGGAAAATTTCTGAGTTTTTAATCTCTGGGGTTAACCCTGACTCATTCCCCAAAATGATGTCTGGTTTTGCCGAGTCAATAATTGTTTGAATTTCAGCCTTTTTATTCTTTATTGACTGACAATTCATAATCAATATTCTAAGGGGATGGTTAAGGACCGCCTTTTTGGTCTTTGGTTTAGCTTCTTTAGACTGCTTCATGATAGGCGAAGAAGCTGCAGTGGGTGGGCCAATATTGTCTGGTATCGGGCTGTCAGGCTCGGACAGGGATAATAAAGGATCAAACTGATTGTAGGTATCTATGGAAGATGAAGTGTCAAACAAAGATGTGGAAACGTTTGACATTCCACATTTCATACAGTCCCATGCAACATTTATATTCGATGATTTATTATAAAGGCTATACATAGTTGATGACATGCCTTGACAGCTTATGTGGTACCAGACATTACATGTGTCACAGCAAATTCCTCGGTCTTCCCAACCAACACTTTTAAGACAGAGCCCACAAGGGAAATGTGTACTGTCATTCCGGGAATTCGGACCGGGATTTGTTTTGATATCCCATGCATTACCTACATGTATAACGACTGCAAATATGTACAAATAATGAAGTTTATTTGATCCAGGAAATTTCCTAAACCTGAGAGATTTCTTTAAAATTGAAACAGTGCACAAAATGGGGGACATGGAACATAAGGTTATGATGATTAGCTGTTGTTCCATTGAAGTCTGCATAAACTGGGAAGAAGTTGAGTGGAATTTCCTGTAGGTCCAGTTCTCTACTATTAAGAAGTGAGGTCAAACATGTTGCCAACAGCAAGCAACACACTCCAAACAGGATGTCAAACACAAAGTGAACTCTTATCATGATTGAGTGGAGTTGTGACTTCCTTGGATAAGAAGGGCTAATACCAATTAGTGTCTAGGAAAGTCTCCTGTGATGGGCAGTTTCAATGAATCACTGTTTGTTACTTAATTTTGTTTATCTAATTGTTTACATTCTCCGCTGGGCAGGAACCGGAACTACTTCCGGTGCGTGGGTAGAAAATACCAAGGCAAATTTGACCAAGTTACAAATATACAAAACTATCTGAATGACAATGAATAACCCTGAAAAAGAATAAGTTATGGAATAAAGAAGTTTGATTAAGCAAAATAGCAAAAGAACTCATCCAGGATGCTTCTAATAAATCAAAAAAAAAAAAAAAATACTTAGGTTCCGTCGAATTCGGAAGTGCACATTCGTGCGCATGCGCACCCAGTCAAGCCTCGAAGGGAATATCTAATGTTCCAAGGTAAAAATACAGCAAAACGTTAACCGGCCCTGATTGCTCAGTGGTAGAGGGTTCGCTTCGGAAATGGGAGGTGCGGGTTCGATCCCCGGCCGCGCCATACCAAAGGCGTGAAAAATGGTACTAGAAGCTCCCTTGGCTGACGCTCGCATTATCAGGGGTAGGGTCGGGTATAAAAGCCAAGGCCGATCCAAGCCATAAATGCTGATCCGAAGATTTTATATTTCGTCTTTTGTTATAATTAAGATGTATATTGTAGTCAGTTGGGTATCAAATTATTATAAATAACATATTTGATAACTGCACGAAGGTTTATCTCTCTACATTGTTTAATTTTCTTGTAATAACTGTTTTTCTGAAATCGAGGGGTATAAAAGCCAAGGCCGGGAAAAATTATATTATTTCTTAATTTCTTGCAAATTTACAGGTTAAAGTACTTCTTTTTGTCCTGAAAATATTTGAATTTGATTATTGTCATCATTTGTCCATAGAAAAATATAGCAAACATATAAGATTACCTTAAATTATCAACTTTCTTACTTTTTAATTGTTTCTATTTTTAGATTGACTTAATTAAAGAAAACGACCGAAAGGGCAGAATGTTTTGCTTACTGCTAGCTTGGATTAAAGAAAAATAAAAAATAACATTTTTTCTTTGTCATTTTAATTTACACATACATGCTAACAAATAAAACAACCAATTTTTATATTTCTTTAATTCCAGCTAGCAGTAACAATACTTTTTTACCTTTTCGGTACATTTCGGTTGTTTCCTTTAGTAAAGTTAATCTAAAAATAGAAACCATTAGAAATTAGATCATTTAATGTGATTTTGATATGTTTATTATTAGGGCTGGCTAATCGGAGCTGAAAGATAATCGATTATCAGTCCTGTCATTGCGATCGATAATCGATTAGTAAGATTTTTGTCATTATTTTACCTTTCTGGCTTTCTGTCTAGGCATGACTCTTACCATATGTTGCACTTTACCATATGTATATTTGAACAGACAGGCCCGAGCAAACAGTGTAGACCCAGATGAGACGCTGCATAATGTGGCATCTCATCAGGGTCTGCACTGTTTGCCACTCATCCAGCTATTTTAGGCATAACTTTGTGTAGTAAATTGTATGTATCAAGTAATTGATTAAAAGCAAATCAGAAATGATAATCATTTTTGTGGTATTTATCGATTGATTAATTGATTATATGATTAATCGTGTCAGCCTTTATTTATTATATTTTCTATATTTACACGATAAAAATAATCAAATTTAAATATCATCTGGGCTCAACAAATTTCTTTAACCGATAATATCGTAAGAAATATTTCCATTTTTTCCCGGCCTTGGCTTTTATACCCCTTGGTTTCGGAAAAATAGTTAATACAAGAAAGTAAAACAATGTGGAGAGATGAACCATCGTGCAGATATGTTATTCATAATAATTTTATACCAAACTGACTACAATATATATCTTCATTGTGCCAAGAGACGATATATAAAATCTTTGGATCGGCATTTTTGGCTCGGCCCGGCCTTGGCTTTTATACCCGACCCAGGGGTAGTCCTAGGAAGATAAATGAAGGCAGGTAAGTATTTGATAAGGGTACTTTGTGTGTCGCAATAAAAGCTCTACAGAGCTTATGTTATTTGTTTCGGATATGCGACGTTAAATAAAGCTTCTTTATCTTTATCTAACTGACAATAAATTGGAAGGGGAATGCAAGTTTGGACTTGTATAGAGTCACTGTGGATTTCATTATGACAAGGCAATAAAATAGTAAAATAGTATTTGCATTGTTTTGTGGCTTAAGTATTTCAGCATAAAATCACCAGGGTGTAAGTATGTAGAGTTAAAATGGCCCAATTCTTACATTTCAAGCCTAGACTTCTAATAATCTGTTCACTTTGCCGCCATCTTGTAAATAGAAACTAGGAATGTTTAAAAGAATCTACATCATTGGTTAAAAATAATTGTCTCACAATTTTTGATTGGACAAGATTAGAGCACTACGAATCGCCGAAAAGGGTGGGGAACAAGACAGTTCATCGATGGTTCATATAAAGGCCCGGATTACATTGTACTGAGTGCGCGGCGCGAGGGGTAGCCCCTATGTGCCCATGGCGCCCGGTTACCTTAAAAACATCTGTCAGTCAGTACTGAGTGCGTCTTGCTGTGCCACTATGGAGCTAGTCCGTGGGACCATGGAGACGTAAAACACCAGAACATTACTACTACTATTACTTGAACTGAGTGCTTCAAGATTGAAGGTTATACAATGTTTAATTCAAGCACGAACATTGGTAGAGGTATATTGCTATATGTCAAGGAGTCCATAGGAGCTTCTGACTACTAAGTATATGAACCATTCCAAGAACACATTTGGTGTAAACTGTCTTTGAGGAGGGGTGACAATCTATTAATTTTTCTTTCTTCCGATACTTCTAAACCTCATAAGAGGACAGCAGAAGGGTATCCGGTATACCAAGTGCTAAAGGGGGTTAGCTGAAATAAAAGGTAAGCAAAGTAGGTGAAATGAGTTTATACAGTGCGAAAAGAAAGTTAGTATAGTTAAAAGATAAAAACAGAATCTGGTGGCTTAGGGGGACACATGCACCACCTGGCAGACAGCATGACAGAACTGTGCCAAGGTTGGTAGCAAAACAATATAGGCTGGAAGAGCGTTCCAGTGTATAACTGATCTTGGGAAGAAGCTATACTTGTGATAGTTGGTCTGGGTAGGGATTTGCTTGTATGCCAAAGGGTGGATAAATTTCGACTCTCTGCGATTGGGTGTGAGGTAATCTGAGACAGGGATTGCAACAAGGTCATGCGTGATCTTGTATAGCATGATAAGGCGATTATCGATGCGTCTCTGATCTAGTGGACGCCATTGGAGTTTTCCAAGCATAGCTGTAACACTTGATGTGTACCTATAGTCTCGTGTGGCCCACCTGGCAGCTCTGCGTTCGACAGATTCAAGTTTGTAGATATCTGTAGCTGTATGGGGTGACCAGACACTGGAAGCATATTCCAATTGCGGTC
Organism: Lucinisca nassula; assembly: GCA_963580285.1. Classification (NCBI taxonomy): domain Eukaryota; kingdom Metazoa; phylum Mollusca; class Bivalvia; order Lucinida; family Lucinidae; genus Lucinisca; species Lucinisca nassula. Next base: position 41,910,052 of record OY757027.1, on the reverse strand, counting down.
GGACAAGGGTTTTGTATGCTGTGGACTTAAGGTCTTGGTTGTGTACTTGTAATTGGTTGTATATATCGTAGTCCGCATAGCAATGCTGGCAACAACCAGAATTTGCACAATTTGCTGAGAAATATATGTGCTCGGAAACCTTCTCACATACTGATTTTAGGTGATTTTAATTTTAAAGAAATAAACTGGGAAAATTTTAGCTGCGAAGTCAATGAAACTCACCCGTCATACGAGTTTTTAGAATGTGTAAGAGACTGTTACCTTTTTCAACACATCAAGAAGCCAACTAGGTTCCGGATTAGACAAGAGCCGTCAATTTTAGATCTAGTATTTACTAATGAAGAACACATGATTAGTAACATAGCTTACTTACCAAGTTTAGGAAAAAGTGACCACCTAGTTCTAAGTTTCAAATTTACATGCTATACACAACAACAGGGAGAAACATTTAGAAAGGTAAACTATTTCAAAGGTAATTATAAAGAAATTGCTAGAGTGATTGAAACTGTTGATTGGGCGTCAGATTTACAGGGACTTAATTTGACAGAATCATGGGATACCCTTGCAGACAAAATTATCAAATTAGTAGAAGTCAATGTACCAGTGCGCAAGACCTCCAAGGATACTGTCAATAAATGTCCCTATGTAAACCATCAATGTTTGCAAGCCATAAAACAAAAGCATTCAAAATGGACCAAATATCAACATTGCAAAACAGATACAAATTACGAGCAATACAAAAAAAAAAACTAGAAACTTCTTAGTCATTTCGGAACTAAGGAAGGCTAAATATTACCATGAAAAAGACCTTGCTACAAAGATTAAAACAAATAGCAAACTCTTCTGGGGGATATGTGAGGTCAAAACTTAAAACTAAATCAGCCATAGGGCAACTTGAGGCACCAAATGGGTCGATTATTGATAAAATAAAGAGAGAGCAAACCTGCTGAACAACTATTTTGCTAGTGTCTTCCTAAAAGAGGAATCTCTACCACTCCCGCAATTCACCGATAGGCAATTTATGCAGGAATTGAACACAATTTCTATAACTGAAGAAAATATTCTCAAGGCCATTGACAGAATAAAACCCACAAAATCTCAGGGTCCTGACAACATCCATCCGATGCTAATAAAGGAATGTAAAAAATCACTATTGAATCCATTGAAATTGATATTTGAAAAATCAATCGAAGAAGCTACTTTACCGGAAATATGGAAACTAGCGCATGTTACTGCAATTTTTAAGTCGGGAAGTAGATCTAAACCTGAAAATTATAGACCAATAAGCCTTACTTCAGTGCCTGTGAAAATACTGGAAAGATTAATACGGGATGAAATTGTCGACCATATGAAAACTTACCAACTGTTTTCAAAATCCCAACATGGATTTCTAGCCGGGAAATCATGTACAACCCAACTGTTAAAGTTTCTGGAGGACATTACCACGGCCTTGGATCAGGGGGATGACGTAGATGTCATTTACCTTGACTTTTGTAAGGCCTTTGATAAGGTCCCACATAGACGACTACTGAAGAAACTGTGGGGGTACGGAATAAGAGGAAAAATACACGCTTGGGTAAAAGATTTTTTGACCAACAGGACACAGGTAGTAAAGATTAATGGTATAGCATCTGAGCCAGTAAATGTCACAAGTGGGGTTCCCCAGGGCAGTGTCCTAGGACCAATTCTCTTCTTGATATATATCAATGATCTTCCTGATACTATTGTGGCCATCTAGAAACTTTTTGCAGATGATGCAAAAATCTATAAAAGCATCTCAACAGTGGAAAATGTGCACGAAGTTCAGAACAGTGTAGACCAATCAGAAACCTGGGCTGAAACCTGGGAAATGTTTTTAACCTACAAAAATGTAAACATTTATATATTGGTGCTCGACAACAGCCAGCCACATATACCATGAAATCAGGCCAAGAACAATTTGAGATCGAAAAAGTAACTAGTGAAAAAGATTTGGGTGTTATAATAGACAAAGCTTTAAACTTCAGTGAACATATTAGTAGTAAAATCAATAAAGCAAACCGTAACTTGGGGATCATTTTTAGAACATTCTCATACATGGACCAGGAAATGTTTCTGAACCTTTATGAAAGTCTTGTTCGACCACAAGTTGAGTATGCCGTCACAGTATGTACACCTCTTTGTAAGAAAGGTATGGTTGCAATAGAAAATGTGCAAAGGAGAACCACAAAGCTTGTCCGAACGATAAGCCACCTAACTTACCAAGAAAGACTAAAATGCCTTGGACTCCCATCCCTTGAATATAGGAGGGAGCGAGCGGACCTTGTTGAAGTGTATAAGATAATGAACGGCATTAACAATATAGAAAATGACAGATTCTTCAAACTATCCACTTACCATGCAACACGAGGCCACTCAATGAAAATTAATAAGAGACAACATAGGTTGAAAGTTCGGGCAAATAGCTTTAGTATCAGAGTCATTGACTCATGGAATTCACTACCAGAAAGTGTAATAATGGCACCCTCCCTGAACTGTTTTAAGGCTAGACTAAACTCATTTTGGAAGTTCCATCCATACAAGTTCAATCCCTGGTGCCACGACCCCGGACCAAAACCCAGAGATTATTACCAGAATGCACCTTCAGAGGCTAGATAGCCTGTTCCGGTGTTCCAGTTATGTGAGTTATGTACTACTATACAACACTTGGATGGATGCGTGTCTGACTGGTGATCAGGAGGACGCGGGTTCGATACCTGCCGGGGTCGGCCACATTCTAATTTTAATTTTAATTATACATAGAGACTTCTTTTTAATTGTACATAGAGACTTCTTTTTAACCTTTGGAATGTATTTGGCCAGACTGACGGAACTTTTCAACGGATGTATTGTTCCTTCCCGGATGTGTCACAACATAGCATAATCTTCAGAACGTTGAAGGAGGCTATTAACTGGCAGAAGCAGAAGAAGAATTCTTTCGTGGAGATTGATCATAAAATCTTTTCTACGGTCATTCTCTCCCTTCCGCTGATTCAAGAAGGGCAGTTGTCAGTTTCTGGCGAAAGAATGTGCACAATCTATCTATCTATCTATCTATCTATCTATCTATCTATCTATCTATCTATCTATCTATCTATCTATCTATCTATCTATCTATCTATCTATCTATCTATCTATCTATCTATCTATCTATCTATCTATCTATCTATCTATCTATCTATCTATCTATCTATCTATCTATCTATCTATCTATCTATCCATCCATTTATCTATCTATCTATCTATCTATCTATCTATCTATCTATCTATCTATCTATCTATCTATCTATCTATCTATCTATCTATCTATCTATCTATCTATCTATCTATCTATCTATCTATCTATCTATCTATCTATCTATCTATCTATCTATCTATCTATCTATCTATCTATCTATCCGATAGACCTTGTTGCAGAAGATAGATAGTTTGTTTGTTTGATTTGAGGTTTAACGTCCCCGTCAACACTGTAAAGGTCATTTTGATGACGTTGCTTCCAATTTTGTGGGACTTTTACCCGACATTGAGATGAAATGACATCTCAAGCCCTGTCGCCCAATGAAACCAATAGTGTTTATTATCATGGACGGTCTGCCTCGCACCGCAGTTCCTGGACAGGCCGAAGAAGATAAATAGATAGATAGATAGATAGATAGATAGATAGATAGATAGATAGATAGATAGATAGATAGATAGATAGATAGATAGATAGATAGATAGATAGATGATAGATAGATAGATAGATAGATAGATAGATAGATAGATAGATAGATAGATAGATAGATAGAAGAAGGGCAGTTGTCAGTTTCTGGCGAAAGAATGTGCACTGTAACTAGTTAACCGCTTTTGTATAAACAACAGAAGTGTGGGCAATGATCAGGAGTCGATACAATTAACCCACAGCTCACATCAGAGACACCAAAGGGAAAGAAACACAAACATGAAACAACAGACCCTAATGGAAACATCAATAGCGGAAAGCCAAAAGGACAGTTACTTACCCACAAAATGGCCAATAGGCTATCCAAAATAAAGTAATATAAGCGACACAAACACCCAAAGACAAGCCATAACAAAAATAAACCGCGACAGAAGAACCGCCTTGGCTTTGAACGGTCAGCGGGAACGAATTCCACTGGGGGGGGGGGCGCTTAATTGAAGACTCATCAGTGCAATATGTCCGTGAACACAAAAATCAAACAACCACAAAGATGAAACAACGGTGAGGAATCGACAACAAGAAACCACGGAAATGCTGGAGCAAAAGAAAACCACCAGCTAGACTCCGATGGGCCCGACCAGAGACAGAGCATCTGGTACCGACCAACCATAAGCCTTTACGCTGGAACCGTCATAGAATCTGAGGCCTGACCCAACGGCGAGCAATTAAAGAGGGAAGCAAAATTGTCAACCGTGATTGGGTTAACTGCCATTTTTGTTCCTCCTATTTCTGCTACTCGCTCACATCTGAGCATTACGAGCATGATTTCCTGGGTGGTAACCAGTACTTTTGCTGGGTGGTAACCAGCACCACGCATGCAGTCTGTCGTATAACATTCATACTGTACCCAATCTTTTTATATCGAAGAACGATTTTACGAAATTGGGTGCTGAAGTCATTGCGGTTAAATATTTTTCTGAATTTATATACTAAGTCACCATAAAATTCGAGTTCCGATAGACCTTGTTGCAGAAGAGATTTAAGTCCAATATTGAATTTTGAAATTAAATCAGAATGACCTCTATAAAATTTTGAAAATGCTTTACGTAGTTTATGGTGCCGATAACCCTGATTAAGAAGTATAGCCGTTAACAATTTATTACGAGTGTTGAAGTCAGTTGCATGACTACACACTCTGGCAAATCGAATTAATGGCGCACGAGGAACATCACCATCCAAAAAAGGAAAAAATTACAATCTCAAATTCAAAATCATCGCGTTTATCATAAATTTTGCAAGAAACAAACCCATCTACAATTGATAGAAAACGGGCCTCGGTATCAGAAGAATTTGCTTATTTAACTGAAGTTCTGGGGGTGGGGGGTGGGGTGGGGTGGGGGTAAATCTGACTGATCAAACCATCGGTATAGGTATTATCAATATTTAATAAACCATCCAAATATCTAGAAGTGGAGCTAAAATCTTTAATTATTTCAGACTGGTTTTCAGCAGAAAGGGATATCATGATGTCTCTCTCATAGCAAAACAAAAACAGATCAGCCACAAGTGGTGCGCAATTAGTACCCATCGAATTACACACAACTTGTCTAAATAACTTAGTACCAAATCTTATGTAAACATTCTCAAGTACAAAGGTGAGAGCTTCACACACTTTCTGACAAGACCATAACGTATAATTTTTATGCTCTTCAGAAGTGAAAAAAAGCATTCCTTACATTACATGCAAGATAGAGGGAGTCTTCCCAATGAAATGTCCATTCAATTAAATCATTAAATTTTTCTTTTATAAGATTATGAGGACGTGTAGTGTAAAGGGTAGAAAAATCATAAGTAGAATGACTTGAAGCACGAAAACGCCTGGATTTCAATTTATTTAAAACTTCATTAGATTTTTTTTATAGACCAAAACAGATTTCTACCTGATCTTTCGAAGACTTTGTCGCAATATTTGATCACATGTTTTTTGATGGCAGTCAAACATGAAGTTAATAATTTGGAGAGTTCAGTGGCGGTACAAGAGCTTGAATTTGCAATAAATCGTGCTTTGTATGGTCTTTTATGAAGTTTAGGTAACCAATATAACGTAGGAAACTTGTCTTGGCCTTCTGTAACACAGACAGCAAACATGGTGGCTGAATGACAAATGTGGTCATCAGCTAAAGCCCTCTCTACAACTAAAGGCTGAAGTTCATAGGCCTTAGTACCACCAAGTTCTTGCCGAAGAGTGTTAACATAGTGAAGCCGTCAAACAACGACCATATTAATTGTTAGCGGCCTTATCAGCTGGAGCCAAAACAAACTTCCTATGAAATTCTTGAATACCTAGTTTAAGGTGACGTAAATGTGTCTTAGGTTAAGGGGATAATAAGTTCGTATTTTGCGAAAAAACAATGCGTTTGTTGACTAATTTCAGAATGCTAATTTTCCATTTTTAAGAGCTTTATGCCCAGCATACTCTTGTTTACACTATCGATTACCAAATTCATTCGAGGCAGCAGCGAAAAGCCTGCCCAGTAAAGGTGTGGATAAGTAAACTGACCGGCTCAAAAATGACCTAAATAGTGTTGACTGGACCGCTAAACTCCACTACATACAAACAAAATACAATACTTAAATACACACACTTGGCACATGACGTTTAGGCAACGTTGCATCACGGTTATGCCTTATTCTAACACAGCGTGCCTATATAGGCAATGGAAAATAAATGTGTTTTATTCTATAACGTCATTTTGTCGCATCGAAAACGTTAGAAAAGGATATAAATGCATGTGTTTCAGTCGATAATTTTAGCAGGATTTCTTCTAACAATGGCGAAAAGTTGTGAGATTTTGAAGGAAACAACAGCATTATTGCCGATTTTTAGCCTGTTATAATCGAAAAAGATCAGCTCTAGTTTGTGATTTGTTGAGTAATAAATCACAGTTTGTCGACCAGTTGTAAGTAGACAAATCACGCCGGCTACGCGCGCGTGATTTGATCTACGTTACAACTGGCCTCCAAACTGTGACGTATTACTTAACAAATCACAGTTAGAACTGATCTAACTCTTAAATGTAAGAACCACCGATAAAGATAAAGAAGCTTTATTTAACGTCGCAGATCCGAAACAAATAGCATTAGCTCTGTCTTTATTTATCTTCCTAGGAGTATCCCTGATAATGCGAGCGTCAGCCAAGGGAGCGCCTAATACCATTTCCCACGCCTTTGGCATGGCGCGGCCGGGGATCGAACACGCGGCCTCCCATTCATGAAGCGGACACTCTACCACAGAGCTATCAGGGCCGGTCGAAAGAGCAGTCGACTACTCCATCACCCCACTGGTAGTTAGCACCGTTGATTTCCTGTTCTATTGTCCAACAAAAGTATTTTTTTTTTATTTTTTTTATTTATTTATTTATTTGTTTTGTTGTTTATTTTCCGAAAAACAACTGAAGGATGTGTAATAAAATTTTACTTCTTGATAAGTTTGATACAGTAGAACGTCGATGGTTCGAACACCGATGGCTCGTTTACCATGGCTGAGTCGAACCCATTCTTGAGCCCCTAGCGAAATCCTCTACATAAGAAATAGAGGGGGATAATTAAGGAGATTTTAGTCTTTTATCTTGCAAATGTATGGTGTGGGTATTCATTAGAATCGCCTCGATGAGGCGACTCTAATGAGTACACACAACATACATTTTCATTATAGAACACCACCGAAAATATGTCTAAAAGTATCTCGTTATGCTTCCTGACAGTAACCTCAGTGGCTCGAACTACCCCTGTCTCGAACAGATTTTCGAGGTCCCAAAGGTGTTCGAGCCATTGAAGTTCGACTGTATGTGGTTTATGAGATAAACCGCATTACGATAACATACCCGTGTGTTAAGATGGCATCTCTCTATCTTTATTTACCGAGTCGGTCAAATTTTGCCATTACCTCAGTTAGGATAACACGTCCGTGTGACAAAGTGCAGTCTTTCATTTGAATCAAAACGGATATTGTTCTGATGGAGTTAGTGAGTGAGTGTTTGAGTTTTACGTGCCACCAATAGCTAAGGTCATACGGAGACGGGACCTCGGTTTAAAGACTCATCCGAAAGTCTGGAGAAGCCCGGGATCGATCCTGCGACCCCTGGTTTACAAGACGAGTAGCGTAACCACTATACCACTGAGGCTTCTTTCTTCTGATGGAAATGTGTAATATCCATCACCAAAACACGCCTATATAATTTTGACCTCCTTGAACCCCACTTTTATATAGTAAAGCTGAGGTTTACAGGGGTAAAGTAGAAGTAAAACAAAGATCAGGAATCGATACAATTAACTTACTCCACCCACCAAAGACACCAAAGGGAAAGAAACACAAACATTAAGCGACCAGACCATAATGGGAACCTAAACAAAGGAAGACCATAGGGACAGTTACTTTCCCAAAAAATGGCCATATGGCCATCCAAAATAAAAAGACACAAGTGATGCACACAGTAAGTAACAAACAACAGCATAAATAAATCGCCACAGAAGAACCGCCTTGGAACGGTCAGTGGAAAGGGGCTTAAATCGATTTTACGTGGCCACAATCCTCGCCCTTACTTCCGTCGCGATTTAGACAAATAATTTGTTCAGTCCGCATGAAGGCCTCCTAACTCATCAGTGCAACATCTCCAAGAACACAAATAATCAAAGAACCACAGAGGTGAGACAACGGTGAGGACTCGACGGCAAGAAACCACTGAAATGCTGGAGCAAAAGAAAACCAACAGTTAGACTCCGATGGGCCCGACCAGAGACAGAGCATCAGGCACCAACCAACATTACCTTGAATTAGATCTCTCTAATTCTCAATAAGCCTTTACGTTGGAACCGTCATAGAATCTGAGGCCTGACCCACTGGCGTGCAATTAAAGAGGGAAGCAAAGTTGCCAACCGTGATTGGATTAACTACCATGCATGCAGTCTGTCGTATAACATCCATGTAGTACCCAATCTTTTTATATCGAAGAATGATTTTACGAAATTGGGTGCTGATGTCATTGCGGTTATATATTTTTCTGAATTTATATACTAAGTCACCATAAAATTCGGGTTCCGACAGACCTTGTTGCAGTAGAGATTTAAGTCCAATATTGAATTTTGAAATTAAATCAGAATGGCGTCTTTAAAATTTTGAAAAGGCTTTGCGTAGTTTATGGTACCGATAACCCTGATTAAGAAGTTTAGCCTTTAATAATTTATTACGAGTGTTGAAGTCAGTTACATGACTACACACTCTAGCAAATCGAATTAATTGCGAAATATAAACCCCATAGGATGGCGCATGAAGAACATCACCATCCAAAAAAAAGGAAAATTTACAATCTCAAAATCAAAGTCATCGCGTTTATCATAAATTTTGCACGAAACAAACCCATCTAAAATAGATAGATGTAAATCCAAAAACGGGGCCTCTGTATCAGAAGAATTTGCTTTATTTAACTGAAGTTCTGGGGGGTAAATCTGACTGATCAAACCATCGAAATAGATATTATCAATATTTAATAAATTATCAAAATATCTAGAATAAACCTTATTATTCTTATTTTTGTTCTAAAATATAAATTGTGGGTACTCGTGGGAACCGCCTCGATGAGACGGTTCTAGCGAGTATCCACAATCTATATTTTGAGAAGAAATAAGAAAAAACATCACAATTTTTCATCTCAAAACTCACAATTTTTCATCTGAAAACTTTCATTTTTTCTGCGATAAAGGTTACAATGTATTTGTATAGGCGTGTTTTCGTAATGAAGGAGCCTGACAGCTCAGTGGTTAGTGCACTGGCCTCTGATGCCGAGGCCCCAGGTTTGATCCCCGGCAGCGTTGATAAAATGTCGGTGTCCGAACATGCTCCATTGGCATCCATTGCAGAGATTAATGCCACAAAGTGCAATGTAATTCGAATCGGGCATTAACTGGAGACCCCAACCCCACCCCTGTGCAGGGAGAATCATCCCCTGTGCATGTTAACGATACAAGACTTCTGTGTTGGCTTTCATTCTGCAGACATAGAGTGTATGTAATGTACAGCTGCGATTAATGGTCAAATGTGATCGATCGCAGTATAAGAAGAAACGGAGCAAAGATTGTATATCTTTTTTTTCTACTTCAAACATAAATTGTAGGTGCTCAGTCGTTAGAAACGCTTCAACTGAAAACTGACGGACGGGATCACGACGTTACACATCACTCCCCATGTGTTATTATACGTGTGGACATATGATTTTAGATAGATAGATAGATAGATAGATAGATAGATAGATAGATAGATAGATAGATAGATAGATAGATAGATAGATAGATAGATAGATAGATAGATAGATAGATAGATAGATAGATAGATAGATAGATAGATAGATAGATAGATAGATAGATATCCTTTATTTTCTTCAAGGAGGAGAGTTAAATACATATAAGGCATGTTGCATCATTGTGCTTATATGGCAATGCATCTTTCATGTTTCTAGACACAGCAATTTTCAGATGAAACGTTTTGTCTTATTTCTAATCAAAACATGTATTTATTTTCCCGTCACATGTTTTCTTTTTATTAGCAGTGAAGGCTCCAGTGAGACTGCGCATATGATTTTTTTTTTCGAATTAGTCTTGGTACATGGGCCAGCCACAATCGAGTTTAAAAAGTTTCACTGTATATAGAACAGTTGATTTCGACAGTCCGGCACATGTGGATGTTGTATTTTTTATTATTATTTTTTTTAATTGCCCATGATGATGTGATGACCTGGACAAGGAATATAGATATAATATTGTAAGAAAAAAATCGTCAAAAAGCAATGCTTCTTGGACTTGTGTTCTACCCCCAATATGTGCAGACATTCTATGTTGGGGAAGGACACGTTAACCAGTCCAAGACGGTTGTCTCGCGAAGTCTCGCCGCGATATAACGTTATTGGACCATGAAAACAAAGTTCCATAGGCAAGTCAAGTTGTTATAAATGTGTTAATCTATAGGCGGCCATGAGCCGCGAGGTCCTGCGGGCCTCGGAAGGCTTCGGCATCTGCTTATGTCCGAAGTATTTTGCTTACAAGTTCACGGACCAAAAGTCAAACACTCTACGTACTGATCAGATTGCTATCTAATCTGTATCTATACTCTTTAACTGTTAGATATTCACAGGAAGCCATCTGATCTGTATCTACACTGCATTACGATAACACATCCATGCGGCATAGTGCATTTTTTTTCACATCTCCAAAATGGCTACTTTTCTGACGAAAATCAATGGTATTTTTCTTATTCATACTGCAAACATAGGCTGTGGGTGCTCGTGAGAAAGGTTCTAACGAGTACCCACAATCTATGTCTTGGAGCAGAAATAAGTCTAGGATTTCCTTGTCAGATATGCAAGAAATACATGTACATGTATATGTTCTGCGCAAAGTGAGAATCTATAAAATTCCGGAATTGTCCTGCGTAAAGTAGGAATTCTCACTTTGCGCAACGAAGTGGGAATTCTTAATTTGCGCAGGACAATAACGAAATTGCACCGATTCCTACTTAGTGCAGAACATATATAAGACTCCAACTCTCACCAGAGAGGAAAACTTATTCTACCAACTCTATCATAATTGCACGTTTTGTTTTTAATGTTTCATTTAGAATTAATACGCTAACATAACACATTCTTACGCCTCTTTGTGCATCTTCTGAGGCGTAAAATGCGCTCCATTACAGCGGTAAATGTCATCTTTAACATGCCTGACCCGTATCTATCTATCTATCTACCTATCTATCTATCTTCTGATACTGCGTCGATCACATTTGAGCATTACCGCAGGTGTATATTACATACACTCCAGGTTTTGCAGGATGAAAGCCTACACAGTAATCATGTAATTACGGTAGGGATCTTTAACCTGCACAGGGGGTGGTTCTCCCTGCACAGGGGGCCTCCAGTTATCGTCCCGATCTGAAGGACGGTGCACTTTTTGACATTCATCCCTGCAAATGATGCCAATGGAGCGTGTTCGGACACCGAAATTTTATCGCCGCTGCCGGGGATCGAACCCGGGACCTCTAGCATCAGAGGCAAGTGCACTAACCACTGAGCTATCACGCTCCACTATCAAAGCGCGACATTCCTTTTGCGTTGAATTATCAATTCATGAATTTAGATAAATAAGGAATGCTGATTGACAAATACGGAATAGATTTAAGTTCTACTCAGTGGGTTGTGACATTGAAAGAGCTTCAGTTCCGATCCGTTTATTACGAAGCACGTACTACAAAAATTTGAGCCCCGCCAAGCGAATTTGTGTCTTCGAGCATTCCGTCATGACAAATTTTAACTGCGCATGCCCAGCCATTCAGAGGGGCCAGGGGTATGGCTTTCTCTCTGAAGGTTCTTCTTGATTCACTGCTTGTATGAGCGAGCAGCGAAGGTTCTGGCGAGACTGCGCGGATGCGCAGGCTCGCCTGAACCTTCGCTGCTCACATAGGCGATAAGTACCATAATCGCTTGACGGGGCCCATATCATTGTTAAATCCATCAGTACAATTTAATTAAACCGATTTCTTTTGATCAATTTGCATACGTCTCCCACGCGTGATATTTCAAAAGTGTTATAAGCAGTTCTGGAAAATATCAATAGGACTTTGCCTCCAAAAACATCCTATTATATGAGTCGTGTCACCGAAGAAATCTACTGGAAGGCCTTTTGAACCATTATACTGAGACCGCCGTGAAGGCAGCACGTGCGGGCGCATCCAGTCATTCCGTTAGACTGGGTATTCACTCACACCGAAGAGGCTACATATAAATGGGTCATACGAACAGCAGCAACTTAGAGCAGCATGCGCATATGTGAAATATCGCTTGCCATCTACGGATTCTGTAGTTCTGTTGTGCACTCGCTTATATTTGTACTTTTCTTACCATATTTCTCAGACTATTAGGCCTAAAGATAACTGAGTTTCCACAAACAAGCTGACAAATGTAGGACTGGTAGTCGAAGAAAACCTATTTCATTTGTCCCTGTGGATCGACTGACAAACATAGAATTTCTTCAGTGCTAATGATCACGTAACTACCACTGATTTGTAGGAAATCCAGATACACGTAGCTTATTAAAGGGCTTGGTAAACAGTGTAGACCCCTAATCAGACGCAGCAGCACGCGGCGCGTAATCAGTGTGTACACTGTTTGCTTACAGTACAGCAATTTAAGGGTCATACGCCGCAAAACACAGCGTCAGATAAGGGATTGTAATTAGGCAGTGAAAATGGCATTTCTCTAAAGCCCCAGTCCCACAGACCTTGCGACTGCGATGCGACCTCTCTGCAACTGATTTCGTTGCAACTGGCCCGCGATCTTTGCAACTGTTGCAACTTAATTTGCTCCGTAAAAAAGATCGCCGACTAGCCGGCGACCGATCACCGAACAATCGGCGATTAATGTTGCCCAAAGTCGGCGACTGATCAGCTCTTTCTCGCCGAAGATTCGCCGTATGATCGGCGACTGACTTGCAACAAGTGAAACATGATCGGGTACTAGTCGGCGATCAATCGGCGACTCTTCAGAGACTGGATAAAACCGATCGGCGACTTGACGGAGACTGTTTTGCGTTTTTTTTTTTTTTGACACAGACAAAAATAAACTAAATTTTCGACTGCTGAGAGTCTTCTCTGGGCTGCTGCAAGTCCTCGTCATCCGAAATTGGTGTCCGAGCCTTGCTTCCCGTATTTTTTCGACTGCGCCGCCGTTTTCTTTTGCCCGCCTCTCCGAACCATGTTGCCTCTTTGAAAGCTGTCGTCGAAATGATGCTAGGATGTTAACAGTTTTTTATTGTAGTTTGCGCTATAATCGTTCCGTGGTTTTATCAACTTTTTACAGCTTGTCGGCGACCAGTTGCAGATCAATCGCAGATCAATCGCCGACTTATCAGTGATCAATCTCCGATCGATCGCCGACCGATCGCCGATTGGTCGTGGATCGATCGCAGATCAGTCGGCGATTAGTCGGCGATCGGTCTGCGACCAGTCTCCGATAAGTTGTAATAAGGTTGCTAGAATTTACAGCCAAATTTGCATAAATTCGGTCGTGGATCGATCGGTGACTGTTCGGCGATCGATCGGAGATTGGTCTGCGACGTCTAGAAAACCATTGCAACTAGTCTGCGATCAAATCAGTCGCAGCCAGTCTTTTGTGCATGCACAAAAGACGATCGGCGACTTAATTTGATCGGCGACCTACCCGCGACCTTGCTGCAACCTTTATAAAACCTCTCTGCGACTTCTGCAAGAGCTCCGCGATAGCCAGTATTTTTAGTCGTGGAGAGGTCGCATTGCGGTCGCAAGCTCTGTGGGACCGGGCCTTAACAATACACTTGCAGGTAAACTGCGGGTTGAAATGTAAACTTTATTTTTCTTGACATAAAATCGGATTTACAAGGGCTTTACATGAGCATTTTAACGTGATGAAAATAAAATTTGTTAAAACTAGCCAGTATTATTTGTTGGAATGTACATAAATAATAACAATACTGTTAATGATAATTATAATAATTATTATGATACTACTACTGCTCGGCCCCCGCCCATCGGGCCTTGAAGAAATAGATGGGCTGCATCATAGTGATGCTTCCAAGCAAAGCTGAAACCGACTGAACACGAGCACCGGAAAACCGTTTAGAGGATTTCAGCCTGTCCAGGTCAAGTCCATGCTTATACACCCTATTGGTTTCATTGTGCGACAGGGCTTGAGGTGTCATTTCAACTCAATGTCGGGTAAAAGTCCCACAAAATTGGAAGCAACATCTCCAAAATGACCTGTACAGTGTTGGCGGGGACGTCAAACCTCAAAACAAACAAACAAACAAACTACTACTGTATACTACTACCACTACTACTGATAATTATTTTGATAAAAAACGATGATGATAATAATTATACTGTTACAACATTCTCTTGAAGAAATAGATTGAGCTGCATCATGCTTCCACGCAGAGCTGCTACTGACCGCAGATGAGTACAGGTAAACCGCTTAGGGTGTCTAAGCCTGCCGAGTCAAAGTGATGTGAGTAGGACCGTCCCTATATATAAATCCTTTTGGTTTGTTTCGGCGGCAGGGCTTGAGATGTCATTTCATCTCAATCTCTCCTATGTCATTCACCTTCATCTGCTTTCTTCTTTTTCCCGTTCTCTTGGAGACGACACATCACGTGAACAAGTCCGTGAAATGAACATCCCCTAAACGCCACTTTATATAGGGCAAACTGTTGTAAACGGGGGTAAATATTAGCTTTCTTATTTATGTTCCAAAACATAGGTTGTGGGTACTCGTTAGAACCGCCTCGATAAGGCGGTTCTAACGAGCACCTGCAACCTATGTTTGCAGTATAAATACGAAAAATATCACGTATTTTCTTCAGAAAATAGCCGTTTTGGAGATGTGAAAAATGAACTATTGCGCACGGGTATGTTTGTTTGTTTGTTTGTTTGTTTGATTTGAGGTTTAACGTCCCCGTCAACACTGCAAAGGTCATTTTGGAGACGTTGCTTCCAATTTTGTGGGACTTTTACCCGACATTGAGATGAAATGACATCTCAAGCCCTGTTGCCCAATGAAACCAATAGGGTTTATTAGCATGGACGGTCTGCCTCGCACCGCGGTTCCTGGACAGGCTTAGCTCCTCTAAGCCGTTTACCAGAACTAGTCTGCGGGCCGGATTCAGCTCTGCGTGGAAGCATCATGCAGCCCATATATTTCTTCAAGCCCCTATAGGCGGGGGCTTCGCACGGGTGTGTTATCGTAATCACAAAATGACGCGTCTGACTGGTGATCAGGAGGACGCGGGTTCGATTCCTGCCGGGAGCGGCAACATTCTTTCGTGGAGATGGATACTGAAATCTTTTCTACGGTCATTCTCTCCCTTCCGCGGATTCAAGAAGGGCAGTTGTCAGTCTCTGGCGAAAGTATGCCCACCATACTGGTTAACCGCTTATGCATAATATGTTCTATAAAAGGTGCTGAGCAAAAAGGGTTATCCTTTGGAAGCAAGGAATACACAACAGAACTGGAAAATATGAAGTGCACATGTTTTCTGGGCCAGACTAGCTAGTTTTGACCAATTACGCCTCATCAGTGACCCTCAAATATTTTCAAAATTCCAAAATGTAATAAATGATCCCAAAGGACAAGAAAATATAAACTTCACTATGATGTAGGGCAGAGAGACTTTTTACGGCCGCCACACATTCCCAGACACCAGCTGTAGTGACGTTAAAAGAGTTCTATAAAAGGGTTATCCTTTGGAAGCAAAGAATACACCACAGAACTGGAAAATATGAAGTGCATAAGTCTGTCCAGGAAAAGTATGGGTATGTTAACTAACCGGCTCAAAAATGACCTAAAATAGTGTTGAGGGGGCCGTTAAACTCCAAAACGAAACAAAACAACAAAACATGACCCATAAGGGTTGACGTGTCGTTAAAACCAAAACAATCAATCAGTCCTTTCTCCTTTAGGTCGTTTATAAATGAAGAATGCCTTCGCTACTTGGACAGGCCTGTTTGCATTTTTCCTGAAAATATGCAAATTTCTATCTACCAGGACAAAAATGATTATAATTCAAAACTCTGTAACTGGCATTCTTTCAATATAAGCCATTCCACGAGCAAACGTTACCAGGACAAAAATATTTTTAATTCAAAACTCTGAAACTGGCATTCTTTCAATATAAGCAATTCCACGAGCAAACGTATCATAGTAACTTATTCAACCCTTTTAGTACCAAATGGAATTTGTATCAAGAAAAGTCGGGTTTACCAGTCTTAAGAGGATATCTGGTTCTTTTTTTTGCTCCAAATCACAGATTGTTTTGTTTGTTTGTTTGATTTGATGTTTAACGTCCCCATCAACACTGTAAAGGTCATTTTGGAGACGTCGCTTCCAATTTTGTGGGATTTTTACCCGACACTGAGATGAAATGACATCTTAAGCCCTGTCGCCCAATGAAACCAATAGGGTTTGTTAGCATGGACGGTCCGCCTCGCACCGCGGTTCCTGGACAGGCTGAGATCCTCTAAGCGGTTTACCAGTATTCGTGCGCGGTCGGTTTTAGCTCTGCGTGGAAGCATCGTGCAGCCCATCTATTTCTTCAAGCCCCGATGGGCGGGGGTATGCTTGAATGAGCAGAAATAAGGAAAATAATGTACACTCCTGTAAATCCCAGTTTAATTATATAAAAGTGGGGTTTAAGGTGGACAGAATTATATAGGCGTGTTTTCGTGATTTCGGTTGAACAGGTCTGCGCTAATCAATTCGTGTGTGTAAAAATATATGTAACCATTAGAAATGAATATTTTTTTTTGTACATGGACAATCACAATGCTTTCATTATACATGTTTGTTTGTTTGATTTGAAGTTTAACGTCCCCGTTAGCACTGAAAAGTCCATTTTGGAGACGTTGCTTCCACTTTTGTGGAACTTTTACCCGACATTGAAATGAAATGACATCTCAAGCCCTGCCGCTAATGAAACCAATATGGTTTATGAGCATGGGCGGGCCGACTCGCACCGCATTGCCTGGGCAGGCTTAGATCCTCTAAGCGGTTTACCAGTACTCGTGTGCGGGTCGGTTACAGCTCGTGTGGAAGCGTCATGCAGCCCATCTATTTCTTCAAGCCCCGATGGGCGGGGGCGATTATTATACATGTTCATGTATGCAACAACACATCCGATAAAAATGTGACACGTTTTCAATGATACTGAGTATATTAAAATCTGTTAAACATTTGAATGAGATTTTCTTTTTTATATATGAGCATGTGCACTTTTATTATGATAACCTTTTAAGGTAATTCGGTATTAGCATTTATATCGAAAAAGTACTTGCAACACATGTAAAGATGGAATTCGCCGAGCTTTAAGGTTGTTTTTTCTTCTTCTCAAAAGTGCATATAAAATAGGTTTTCTACGGAACCCGGGAAGGGACATGATTTTTTATTTTTATTATGTTGTGCGAACAAGATAATATCTTGAGCGGACAAGATATTAACTTGTTCGGACAACATATTATCTTGTGCGGACAACATATTATCTTGTGCGGACAACATATGATCTTGTTCGCACAACATAATATCTTGTGCGCACAAGATATTATCTTGTTTGCACAACATATATCTTGGGAAGTTGTGCGGACAAGATATTATCTTGTGCGGACAAGATATTGTCTTGTCCGCACAAGATAATATCTTGTGCGGACAAGATAATATCTTGTGCGCACAAGATCTATGTTGTGCAGACAAGATATTATCTTGTGCGGACAAGATAATATCTTGTTCGCACAACTTAATATCTTGTGCGGACAAGATAATATCTTGTCTGCACAAGATAATATGTTGTCCGCACAAGATAATATCTTGTCCGCACAAGATATTATCTTGTCCGCACAAGATATTATCTTGTCCGCACAAGATAATATCTTGTCCGCACAAGATAATATGTTGTCCGCACAAGATATTATCTTGTTCGCACAACTTATAAAATAAAAAAAAATCATGTCCCTTCCCGGGTTCCGTAGTTTTCTGCTCTACTTGAATGTTTTATACGGAATACTGCACAAACCTTTACAAAAACAAAGCGCTAACAGCACTAGTGCTTCAACTGTTGCCATCACGAAAACATGCCTATATAATTTTGACCCCCTTGAACCCCACTTTTATATAGTAAAACTGGGGTTTTCGGGGGTATACCTTATTTTTCTTATTTCTGCTCTGAAATATAGATTGTGGGTACTCGTTAGAACCGCCTCAATGAGGCGGTTCTAACGAGTGCCCAGAATCTATAATTTGAGCAGAAATAAGAAAAATATCACATTTTTTCATCATAAAATTTTCATTTTTCGGCTATAAAGGTGGCAATGTATTTGTATAGGCGTGTTTACGTAATGCTGTGACTAGACTAAAATATATGATCCTGAACTCAAACTGTTTCGTTTAACCCCATTCCGAAAGCGCGCCTGTATAGTTTGACCAAAAATTATTGAGAATAATAAATGCTCAAAGTTGACCATTAAAACAAAAATAAATGCAGCTCTGAACTTTATACACAACAGCCACTTACCTTAAGGTATTGTGGCTACTCGTTAGAACCGTCTCGGCAAGGCGGTTTCGGCGAGGCGTTCTAACGAGTACCTACAATCTATATTTTGAACAGAAGTAAAAAATATCATAATTTTTCGTCTTAAAATTTTCATTTTTTCGGCGGTAAGGTTTACAATGTATTTGTATAGGCGTGTTTACGTAGTGATATAATTGCCTTTGAAAACACCAGGGTTACAATCATGATAAACAGTATTTTGTTTTCTTAATTTTACTCAAAAACATAGATTGTGGGTACTCGTTCGAACCGCCTCAATGAGGCGGTTCTAACGAGCTCACAGTCTATGTTTGGAGCAAAAGTACGCAAAATATGCGTAGAAAGCTGATTCTAAAGGTATCAAAGACGCCATTTATCACTGAGAATGTAATTACGCCATGTAATATATTCGTTAATCCACTAGTGGATTAAATATGCAACCTCTGTTTAGGTTAGATACGCCCCGTAACGTTTCATGTACGACGTCCCTCCCAACGTCGCGTTTACTAATGGCGGAATATTGCCATTTTTGTGAAACAATCGCGAATGAAATGCGTTTTACATGATATATGACAAATAGAATCTGGCATTCGTGCTCATTTATTATTTACTTTAATAACCTCGTGAGGGAAAAGGGATAAAATGCTCGGCAAAGTCTCGCATTTTATCCATTTTCCTCAACTGTTTTAATAAATTCAATAATACATGACTACTACATGACTACTCATGTAAGATCTTCTGTGTCTTCTTAATGTTGTGCGCATGCGTAAACTGCAGCTTCTCATATGGAGACTTTTATTCATCTGGACAGGGAATATTCATCTTAGTGAACATACGACAAACCTGTAACTCATCACGAAAACACAACCGTTGAACCCAACTTTTATATAGTAAAACCGGGGTTTACAGGGGTAAATAAAAATAAAAAATGAGTTCCTTTAAGAGCAATGAAAATATTCATAAGAAAGAAG
The DNA here is from genome assembly GCA_963580285.1 of Lucinisca nassula. NCBI lineage: Eukaryota > Metazoa > Mollusca > Bivalvia > Lucinida > Lucinidae > Lucinisca > Lucinisca nassula. The sequence continues at coordinate 41,890,255 of OY757027.1, read as the reverse complement.
ATGGGTCATACTACGTAGTTTCGGCTAATAAAGCCTCATCAGTGACCCTGTAATGATCCGGCAAAGAAAGCCAAAGGAAGCATACGGCAATTTTGAGAATTTCGAATAGGCAGTCGATTCAAAGACTGATATAAATCAAAATGAGGTCCAAATAATTAAAAACCTGTCTAGAATTTGAGTCTAAACTAATAATTTATTTCTGATTTCTCAGAATACTCACGCTGATCTCAAAGGACCAAAAGTAAAATATAAACTGCACTATGGTTGATGTACGGGGAGACGTTTTACCGCCGCCACACGGCACAACACCAGCTGCAGTGAAGGCAAATAAAATTCAAAAATGAATGAAAATATTCATAAGAAAGAAGATGGGTCATACTACGTAGTTAAACCTTATTTTTCTTATTTCTGCTCTAATATATAGAATGTGGGTATTCGTTAGAACCGCCTCATCGAGTACCCACAATCTATATTTTGAGCGGAAATAATTTCATCTAAAAGTATTCATATTTTCGACGTTGAATGTACAATGTAGTTGTATATATTGAACAACACTTTTTTTCAAAATGTACGCACAATTTATAGAGCGCAATGTTGCATCATACTTCGCCCTCGCAACGCACTGAACAACAAACGCGCGAAGTAAGTCGGAAAGAGAAAAAAAATGTTGCGGTTATTATAAAGAGACATTTATTTTACAAAGTGGTCGTTTACAGCACTCAGGGTGCCCGGACCGACCGAATCTTCGGTTTGAAACAGTCTTTCCATGGCAGGAGTGCAGGTTTTTTTTTTTTTTGTTTTTGTTATTTTTTTCATGACGTAGTATTTCTCTCTTGACATACATTGAGTTTTGTTACGTGACGATTATGCTGTTAAAATTACAAACAACAAAAAATGCCGTATAGTGTTTCAATTTCCTACAACAATAATGTGACCTCGTACAAAAATATCGGCCTTTGAAATATATCTGTGTCGCGTAAGTGCATCTGATGGCAATCGGCCCCCGCCCATCGGGGCTTGAAGAAATAGATGGGCTGTATGATGCTTCCGCGCAGAGCTGACACTGACCGCACACGAAAACTGGTAAACCACGTAGAGGATCTAAGCCTGCCCAGACAAAGGGATGCGAGTCGAACCGTCCATGCGTATAAACCCTATTAGTTTTATAGGGCGACAGGGCTTGAGAGTTCATTTCATCTCAATGTCGGATGAAAGTCTCACACAGTTGGAAGCATCGTCCCAAAATAACCTAAGCAGTACTGACAGGGACATGAAACCTCAATCAAACAAACGTCTGATGACACTAATTGATCAGTTTCTTGTTTTAGAATACACACTACTACATAGGTTGTGAATGGTCGTAAGATCCGCCTCATTGATGCGGTTCTAACGAGAAGCCACAGTCATTGTTTTGTGCAGAAATAAGCAAAAATGCGCTGCTGCAGAACTGGCCATGAATTGTTTGTTTGTTTGATTTGAGGTTTAACGTCCCCGTCAACACTGTAAAGGTCATTTTGTTGACGTTGCTTCCAATTTTGTGGGACTTTTACCCGACATTGAGATGAAATGACATCTCAAGCCCTGTTGCCCAATGAAACCAAAAGGGTTTATTAGCATGGACGGTCCGCCTCGCACCGCGGTTCCTGGACAGGCTTAGATCCTCTAAGCGGTTTACCAGTAGTAGTGTGCGGGCCGGATTCAGCTCTGCGTGGAAGCATCGTGCAGCCCATATATTTCTTCAAGCCCCTATGGGCGGGGGCGCAACTGGCCATGAATAGACAATGAATTACCCATGAAATGTCCACACATGAAAAGCGACAAAATTAATGGCAATTAATTAACCATTACTTGTCCATTATGTACTACGAATTTTTGTGGGTAAAAATGAAACTTTTATAATGGACATTAGAAAAGCACATTCAATGGCCGTCTAAACTGCCTGTCATCCTGTTAATGAATATTGGCTAGACTCTTGTTTAGGTGTTCTTCTTGCAAAAACTGATTTATTTTGTTACACTGTTTAAAGTTACATTTTAATTTCTTTTTCATGTTTTATGTTTTTTTCCTCTCCTGAAATCTTTACATCACGATAACAAGTCCGTGAAACGAAGACCCCCCTAAACCCCATTTTATATAGGGAAAAGTGGGGTGTAAGGGGGTAAACATTATCTGCCTTATTTTTGCTCCAAACCATAGATTGTGGGTACTCGTTAGAACCGCCTCATTGAGGCGGTTCTAACGAGCACCCACAATCTATGCCGAAAGCAGAAATTAGAAAGATGCTATCATTTTTATCTAATATATTTGACTTCTGACACCATGTTGGACGCCATTATTTCACACGGCCATGTTTTCCTAATGAATTTGTGGAGCGCTGTGGTGCAGTGGTTTTAAAAGCATCGGATTTGAGATCGAGAGGTAACCGGTTCGATCCCCGCAAGCGCCACGTGTTGTTTCCTTGAGCAAGAAAGTTTATCCACATCGAACGGATAGTACTTGTTCCTACCCAGGAAAAGAGGGCCACATGGAATATTAGTACTTGTACTAAATGTGTTACCCTCTATAAATAAGGTCGATTATTATTATTATTATTATCTTATATCTAGTTATTCACTACTCTTCCCAGCAGGCACATGTCGCTAGGGCAACGTCAAATCAACATCGGTGCAAGACGTTGCACCGACGTAGATGTGACGTTGCATAAATGTCATGACGTTGTATCGACGTTGATGTGACGTCACAATTCAAAAACGATTTTCTAGACGTGACACAACCATTTGTATGGAGTAAAGTGTTGTTTAAGTACGCTAAAATGCAAAAATAAAGAGAAAAAAATATTCCAGAGATTAGTTTTGGACCATCCGCTCTACTAACCGCAAGAAAGCTCTACTGACCCCAAGCATCTGTGGAAAGGAGATAACGAAGTATATATTTCCATGGGTGTGTGTGATTGTGGGTGGGGTGCATTAGTAGGCTTTGGATATCTCTTCTGGAACTGGTACTAGAAGACATTTTCAGTCGCCCTCCCTAATGCAAATTTTATCATTAGTATTAGTTGTAGAAATATTTTATTACTCATTATTATACCAGGCGTAGAAAAATAGCTGTGTTTCCACTAACATGCAAAAAAAAAAAAAAAAAAACAAAAAAAAAAAACAAAAAAAAAACCGGAGTACAGATCAAGCCTTAATGTGATACATGTGCAAAACCTGCACGCGATGATATCTACTGTTATAACTTTTATGTTGCATAATATATTTGTCTGCCTGAGATATTAGTTTATTGATTATGTCTCCCCACCTCCACCGGAGGTGAGGGGGACATATTGTTTTGGTGCGTATCCCGTTTGCTTTTGCGTTGGCATCGCCGTTTTTTTTTTTTTTTGAATTGGGGTTTAACGTCCACTCAACACTATTTAGGTAATTTTGGTGGCGTTGCTTCCAATTCTGTGGGACTTTTACCCGACATTGATATGAAATGACATCTCACGCCCTGCCGCCCAATGAAACCAAAGGTTTACATGCATTGAACGATCTGATTCACACCGCTTTGCCTGGGCAGGCAAATTTTAAGATGAAAAATTGGGATAGTTTTCTTATTTTGCTCAAAATATAGATTGTGTGTACTCGTTAGAACCACCTCGATGAGGCGGTTCTAACGAGTACCCACATTCTATATTTTAGGGCAGAAATGAGAAAAATAAGGTTTACCACTGTAAACCCCAGTTTTACTGTATAAAAGTGGGGTTCAATGGGGTCAAAAAATATAGATGTGTTTTCGTGATGTGAAAGGCTAATTGGACGGATGGCTTTACTGTGCTGCTGTATTTTGTATTAAGTATAAAATACAATGTCGTAACACTTTAGAACTAAAGTTGGGTTCAAGTTTCTTACTATGTCGACCCCATAAAATTACATTGCATACCTGATATCGCGTAACACAATTCCATTGGTGATTATTCACTGTAGGAGATAACGCACAGAATGAGTAGACCGTCTGAATACAAATGAGGTCTGCATTCGCACCACTTTGGTCTTATGTAAGGTTTTATACTCCTTCGCTATTTTACATCTACATGCTCGTAAGAATACATGTGGCGATCAGTCGGCGCTTCGGTCAAATGTGGTCTGCGATTTTCCGTCAGCGGACCCAAATATTTATTTCTATATTTAGTAAGTCAAACATATGTACTAAAAGTAAATTAATATCCGTGTGGTATGGAATTTCGGAAGGTCTGGCCAAAACTGATGCAATTCAAATGTACTTTTCGGTATGTGCTGTGACCGTCATACGTTTTGGCAGGTTGTCCAAGGTAAAGGAACAAATGCCACCCGCACATTACGAAAGCACGCCTATACACATACATTGTAACATTTATCGCCGAAAAAAAAAAACAAAAATTTTAATATGAAAATATGTGATATTTTTCTTATTTCTGCTCAAAGTATAGATTGTGGGTACTCGTGAGAACCGCCTCATCGAGGCGGTTCTAATGAGTACCCACAATCTATATTTTAGAGTAGAAATAAGCAAAAAAAAAATAAGGTTTACCACTGTAAACTCCAGATTTACTACATAAAAGTGGCGTTCAAGGGGGTCAAAATTATAAAGGCATGTTTTCGTGATGACACGCATTTAAATTCGGATTCTATGTCGAGATCGTATAAGTACAGTTGGAATTAAATGTGTCTGACTCGAACGCATTTATGAGTCCCTGGGCAATAATTCCCATTATAGAGGATCTTGCATGAGTGTTCATGTATTATTGAATTTATTAAACGAGTTGAGGAAAAGGGATAAAATGCGAGGCTTTGCCGAGCATTTTATCCGTTTTCCTCAACGAGTTTAATAAATTCAATAATACATGCGCACGAATGCAAGATTCTATTTATCATATGACATTTAAAACGCATTTTATTCACGATTATTTACAAAAATGTCAATATTCCGCCGTTAGTAAACGCGACGTCGTTAATGGCGTCGCACATGTAACGTTACGGGACGTATCTAGCTAATTTGCATATTTAATCCACTAGTGGATTATCGAAAATAATACATGGCGTTATTACACTCTCGGACGCAACGTCATATGATAAATATGATTCTAATCGAACCCTTTGGCTGATACCAAAAATGCACCACTGTACTGGTTGACTGGTTATGTATAAGTATGCCTAAGTGGACGTGATAGCTCAGTGGTTAGTGCACTTGCTGCTGATGCTAGAGGCCCCCGGTTCGATCCCCGGGGGAGGTGATTATTTCGGTGTCTGAACACGCGCCATTGACATCATTTGCAAGGATGAATGCCAACAAGTGCACCGTCTTTCGGTCCGGGACTGGAGGCCCTCTGCGCAGGAAGAGTCAAAGCCTTAGCAGGTTAAAGACCCCTACCGTAATTACATGGTTACTGTGTAGGATTTCAACCCTGCAACCAGGACTGTATGTAATGTACACCTGCGAGTAATGGTCAAATGTGACCGATCGCAGTGTAAGTAGAAAGAAAGAAAGAAAGATAGACAAGTGCTTTGCGTCAGCAGATTGACTCGATATTATCTAAATACTATTCATTCTACCATTGAATTCCAAAATCAGAATATACAAAGACATGTAAACAAACAGGCAAAAACAAAAGGAATGTTTATCAAGAATTCCATTTCACAATCATTATGCACATTTCGAGCGATTTGATTGGTTTAAATGAAAGTTTTATACTTGAACTATTTCACACAGAGACATGTACAATATAACGTTACGTCAAAGAGCACGACTAGAATCCGCGCGTTACGTCATTGTTTATGAAAGGACGCCCACTGCGTTCGGCTAAAAGTTTGGAAACTTTTGAAAACATAAATGTTAGAAGACAAAAAAGAAACAGAATTTAAAGACTTGACGTCTTTTTCGCTTGGGATCCTTTCAAAGATGGAATAAGTATTCCGCCGTGACCGTTGGTAAGTTCACTCTTACGCTTTCGAAAGAATTCCTAAAATTTTCCATTTTGGTGGCATTTTAAATATTTCAATGAGCAAGCTGAAATTATAAGGAATGCATTTCAAATTCCTTGTTTTTATGGGGGGTGGGGTGGGTCGGTGGGTTGGTTGGGGGTGGGCGGGGGCGGTGGGGGTGCTTTATGCTAAGTTTGTGAGTGATTCGCGGAGTTTACAATCGATAAAACCCACAAAAATGAAATTCATTCCATTATTGAAAGTATATGCTTTTTGTACTCATTCGAAAAGCCGGTTCGCTCCTTAAACCCTTGTGGGGGGCTTGAGATGTCATTTCATCACAATGTGGGGTAAAAGTTCCACAAAATCGGAAGCAACACCTCCAAAAATGGCCAAAATACTGTTTACGGGGACAAAAAACTCAACTCAAATATATAAGTACTAGTCGAATCTACTCATCGAATCACTAGAGACTTAACGCGATAATATTTCATTTCATAGACGGTCGATATGGTATCCCATAATGATCCTAAATATGAGTCATACTCATAACATGCATGAATTCTAATACAGCGCGCCTATATAGGCAATAGAAAGGAACTGTGTTTTATTTAAGAAATAGGTCAGCTCTCACTGTGATTTATTGAGTAATAAATCACAATTTGTAGGTCAGTTGTAAAGAAGATCAAATCAGAGCGCGTAGCGCGCGTGATTTGTCTACTTACAACTCATCGACAAACTGTGATTTATCACTCAACAAATCACAAACTAGGGTTGATCTATTTCGATTCTAACAGGCTGAAAATCGGCAATAATGCTGTTGTTTCCTACAAAATCTCACAACTTTTCGCCATTGTTAGAAGAAATTCCCGCTAAAATTATCGACTGAAACACATGCATTTATATACTTTTCTAACGTTTTCGATGCGATAATATGACGTTACACCGTCTAACGTCAAGGAAATCGACTAGTGTCGTCAAAAATTGGCAGTTTTTAATGACGTCACTCGTCACGCTCTTCCTTGTCGTGATTTGTTGTAGAATAAAACCCAGTTATTTTTCATTGTCTATATAGAAAATCTCGGGGCGGAAGGAAGTACCTAATGACGTTATTAAAAGCTGCCGATTTATGACGTCACTCGCAGATTCCTTGACTTTGGACGGTGTAACGTCACTTTCTCGCACCAAAACGTTACAAAAGGACATAGATGCATGTGTTACAGTCAATAATTTTTTTGCGGGATTTCTTCTAACAATGGAGACGATTCTAACAAGTACCCACAATCTATATTTTAGAGCAGAAATAAGATGAATAAGGTTTACCCCTGAAATCTCCAGTTTTACTATATAAAAGTGGGGTTCAAGGGGGTTAAAATTATTTAGGCATATTTTCGCGATGGTGTACAAGCCAGAAGATTCCATTTAGGACCAACGGGTGAACTTATGAGAAGATAAATAGTACCCAACATTGTTGTGGGTGAGTGTTTGAGTTTTTAAATTTGACCCTGGCGTGAAATAGGTCAGTAGGTCAATGTCACCCAAACATCAACAGCTGAATAAAATTGGTAGGGCACCGAGTCCCTGATACTGCACACCAAGTGTCACGGTAATCTGCCTTTTGGTTCCTGATGAGAAAATTTTAAAAGGTTTTCGCCATATATGGACATGACGGTCATTTTGGTCATGTGAATCCAATGTTATACGAATTAGTTTTCATTACCTCACCTCATCGTGGCTTTACATGTAATTTGGTTTCAATCAGTCCGTCCGGCATTTTATGAAGAAGATAGAAATACTGAATATGGGCCGCCGTGACCTTTGGAATTAAATAATTTTCCTTTTAGCTGATTGCAAATATTAATTCTGATACCACAACAACACTTGGATCAGACAAAATCTATTTTTTGCTTGTTTCCAATACAAATGCTCAAGTGACCAAATTTGACCTTGACGTTAAACAGGTCACGGTCACCAAAGGTCATCATTTGAACAAACTTAGTAGGGCCCCAGTCCTCGATGCTGCATAATTTAAAAGTTGCATGATCATCCGGGTTTAGGTTCTTGAGGAGAAGATTTTTAAAGGGTTTTACCATATACGGGCATGGCGGCCATCGTGATGATGTGACTCCAATCCCACAAATTTCTTTTGAGTAGAAATAAGAAAAATATCGGATTGTTTTATTTGAAATTCTCATTTTTTGGTGGTACAATTTCATGTTGCAGAAATAAGAAAAAATATCGGATCTTTTTATTTGAAAATTCTCAGTTTTTGGTGGTACAATTTCCAATATATTTGAATAGGCATGTTTTTGTAATGCTTCGCTTCCAGCGAGACTGAACACAAAGATATCTCGGTCGCAAAGCTATCGGTTATATGAGAAACATATACATGTATGTACTTTTCTTTTTGCTTATATGCCATTGTACTATACGATTTTTTTTCTCAAAAAGGTAACCTTGTGTCGTATATGACTGATATCATTCAGCTTTTCCATGAAACAGTATTACTTTTTGTCATACTTTTCACATCTAGGTTATTATACTTTGAACTTGTGAAAGAAAATAGCACACTTGTGACAAAAATAGAACGAGAAAGTACATTTTATTTGCAAATGATTCAACAATTTAAAGCATTTCTTTCACCTTTACAAACTGATACTTGCGCTCGCTCCAAATGAGCCGGGCACAGCAGTTCCTAAAATTTACATGTGCGCCCAGCGAAGAATCAGATCAGCCTGTGCAGTCTGACCAGAGACTTCTCTTGCTGCATGAAGGAGCATTGGGCCCTTAGCTATCCTTAGAGCACACAACGAAGACTCTGACCAGACTGCGCAGAAACGCAGGCTGATCTGAGTCTTCGCTGGGCGCACATGTAAATTGTAGGAAATCCTGTTCTCCGGCTCAAATGTCTTTATGCTATTGGTAAGTCAGACAAATAATTATCATCAATCTTTCCATTCACCGTTTTTTCTTCCAGTGTTTTTTACCTGAATATATATATGTTTTGTTTTGGTGTCATCTGCGCATTTTATTCGCCTATGTTTAATTACTCACGTATACATTTTTTTTACATTAAATGAGCGTTTATCATATGGCGTCGCTCTTGAAAATGTGATAATGCCATGCATTAAATCCGATAATCCACTAGTGGATTAAATATGCAAATTTTCCCCGCAACGTTACACTCACGACGTCCTTAGCTACGTCGCGTTTACTAATGGCGGAATATTTGCATTTTTGTGTTACAAAATCACAAATCTTGAATCTTGCATTTTTGCTTATGTATTATTATGTACATTTCAGTCGTTGAGGAAAAGACTTAAATTCTCGACAAAGCCTCGCATTTTATCCCTTTCCTAAACTCGTTTAATAAATTCAATAATACATGGATACATAGTATTTTTGCCTTTCCCTCGAGTTAAAACATCATTTTGAAAACAAGCCTGTATAATTTTGACCCCCTATGACCATGGTAAACCTTATTTTTCTTATTTCTGATCTAAAATATTGATTGAGGGTACACGTTAGAACCGCCTCGATGAGGCGGTTCTAACGAGTACCCACAATCTATATTTTGGGCAGAAGTAATAAAAATATCACATAGTTTATCTAAAATTTTAGTATTTTTTCTGCGATAGAGTGGTTAGGCGTGTTTTCGTAATGTGAAAGGTACTCTATTTAAAGGCATTTATTCTTGAAACAGAAGGACACAACGTGTGTTCATAATTGTTTTATTGCCCCATGTGATATACTGTCTGTAGCAGATCAAAGGCGGCCCTTAATACGATGATAAGTAGCTCTTGTTGAATCCCCTAACTGAGGCATTAAAGGGAAAATCAATAATGTATACTCCAGTCAACAGTTAGTAAACTATTGATTTTCCCTAAGGTATCCCCTTACCTGTTGAAGACAGAGGACTTCTCTTCAGTCAGCAATGAGGGCTACATAATATTATGTAATGAAATGATCAAGAATAAATGCCTTTAATGCTCACATGTATTGCTTACATGCAATGTACCTTGCATTATCATGCTAAGAGGTCCGTGTAATATAACCTCTGTAAACCCCACTTCATTCAAGAAAAGATAGGTTTGTGTTTCCGTTGGGGTCTGTTGCTTCATGTTTGTATTTATTTCCCTTTGGTGTCTCTGATGGGAGCTGTGGGTTAATTGTATCGATTCCTGATCATTGCCTCTACTTCTATTTTGCTTGAGTATGCATTATTTTCACATGGAAATAAAGCTTGTTGGTAACCGTTAGAACCAAACCTTTAAACAGGTAAAGGCGGCATTCATTTTATTTTTTATCAAAAACATATTCTTAAACCGCCGCGATAGACACAGAAGATAGTATGATACCCGCCCCTAGCCAACCGCTAAATAGAGGATCTTACATGAGTGTTCATGTATTATTGAATTTATTGAACGAGTTGAGGAAAAGGAATAAAATGCGAGGCTTTGCCGAGCATTTTATCCCTTTTTCTCAACGAGTTTAATAAATTCAATAATACATGAGCACGAATGCAAGATTCTATTTATCATATGACATTTAAAACGCATTTTATTCACGATTGTTTACAAGAATGTCAATATTCCGTCGTTAGTAAACGCGACGTCGTTACGGACGTCATACATGAAACGTTACGGGACGTATCTAGCTAATTTGCATATTTAATCCACCAGTGGATTATCGAAAATATTACATGGCGTTATTACACTCTTAGATGCGACGTCTTATGATAAATCCGCTTTTGACATGAGCATTTGCTTCTTATTTCTTATTTAATGGTTACAAACTATAATTTTCTGCTGAAACGTGTAACTTTTTTCTTACTTCGGTTATTAACCCTTTTTGTACCAAATGGAATCTACCTCCTAAAACATGTATATAGCAGGAGTCCATTTCTAGATTTAGGGGTGACAGGTTGTGGTATCTTCAAAATTGATTAGGAAAATGGCTGATATTTCTGCAAATAGTGTAGTCCCTGACGAGACGCCGTCTCATCTGGGCCTGCACTGTTTGCCAAGGTACCCGTTTAGGGGTTTCCAGTCTGAAAAGGTTTAACATATATTTTTATTTTGAATTGATTGTTATACGACCCTTTCAAGATTGTTTCACTCATATCGAACCGATCGTTAATCAGAGGTGTGTGAAACCAAAGTACGGTAAAAACATGACCTTCCGTTGCAGACCTTGGTGTCTCACATGTGGCCCGAGCGAAGCTCGAATCACAGCCAAAAGAGACCTAATGATTAAGAGTTAGAGCTCTTATCCACTATGAAAAGAGGCTCCTTATTTACGACTACATCGATTTAAGACGGTCCTCCGTGGCATAGGGTGTAAGAGGGCCGATTCATAATCATTAGATCTCTCGCCGCTGTTGGTCAAAGCCTGACTCGAGTCACATGTGAGACGCCAAGTTCTGCAACGGAGGGTCAGATGTTTTGATCACCTCCGAATGACGATCGGCTCGAAATAAGTCGAACTGGAAATGTTTCTAGAGAACAATGTCCCGCCACCATAAATATATTTAAAACAAAAACCCACTGACATTGAAAACTGGGTTAAGGTCAGCACAATCTAAGCTGCGTACATCGAAAATATGGTCAAGGTCTTCAAAATCGTATCAGATCTTTTGTCGGTTTAAATGATATATAGTACCAAGTTTGACAGAATTCAATCGATTCGTTCGTGCGATAGGGTACATACAAGACACAATTGACCATTTGGTGTGGGGGGATGTTATTCAAGAAAGCTGAAAAACATTTGCTGTCCATTAAAACTAGTTTAAAAAGGATTGACTGGGCTGATAAACAAAATCTTTCTTTTGAACAAGGTTAGAAAAAAGTCTGTAACACAGTATTGTAGAGCATGTACTCGTGATGCCTATTCTAGGAAAATGGCCCTTTTATAAGCAAATGGTAAAAAAAAGGATTCCAAAAAATGTAAAAACTCCTGTTTTTTTTTCTTTTCAGTTAATAACATCAATACAACCTAATTTCACAAAATATAAAATAGCTTACATGTATATTAAACTTCTGTTGCTTAGCTTTAATTTGATGTATAACATAACAGGATTGTGCCTTGTTAAGATTGAGAAATTATCACTTAAAGAAGGCCAAGGTCCCAAGGTGTAATTTATCTTTAATTCATCAAATATGTATTTTGCTCAAAATTTTCATTTTCTACTCCAAAACATTCATCAACCGCCGACAGGCAAATGATTGACCATGATGCTAAAGGATTGTATACTGGCTTCACACCTTGTTACATACTCATAAATTTATTGAAGATGAACCAATGGTGTTTTATGGCAATTATCCAAGGCTGTGTCTAGTCTTCTGTGGTCGGGCCAATCGGAGTCTAACTGTTTGTTTTCTTTTGCTCCAGCATTTCAGTGGTTTCTTGTTGTCCAGTCCTCACCGTTGTTTCATCACTGTGATTGTTTAATTTTTGCGTTCACGGAGATGTTGCACTGATGAGTTAGGAGGCCTTCATGCGGACTGAACAAAGTATTTGTCTTAATCGCGACGGAAGTAAGGGAGGGGATTGTGGCCACGCATTGTGGCCACGTAAAATCGATTTACGCCCTTCTCTCTCCCCCCCCCCCCCCAACACACAGTGGAATTCGATTCCGCTGACTGTTCCAAGGCGGTTCTTCTGTCACGGTTTATTTTTGTTATGGTTTGTCTTTGGGTGTTAGTGTCGCTTATATTATTTAATTTTGGATAGCCTATTGGCCATTTTGTGGGAAAGTAACTGTCCTTTTGGGTTTCCGCTATTGATGTTTCCATTAGGGTCTGTTGTTTCATGTTTGTATTTCTTTCCCTTTGGTGTCTCTGATGGGAGCTGTGGGTTAAGTGAATCGATTCCTGATCATTGCCTCCACTTCTATTCTGGTGTACACTATCTTATTTGTTCCAACAATTAAATAGCGTACGCATGCTAATTTGAAACAAAAGCAAATCTCCGAGATTAGATTCAAATCCAGTTAATTCAAATTAGATTTCTTAAAACTGCAAGCTTAATAAAAAGGTAAAAAGTCAGGCTTTTGAAATAAGATGTGAAATATGAAAAAAAAAGGATTTAGAAAATCTTAATTTTGAGGCGCCAGGCTTTGGTCGGGCCTCTCGGAGTCTAACTGTTGGTTTTCTTTTGCTCCAGCAATTCTGTTGTTGTATGCTGTCAAGTCCTCAATCTTGTTTCATCTCTGTAGTTTTTTTATTTGTATGTTCTCGGAGATGTTACACTGATGAGTAGGAAGCCTTCATGTGGACTAAACAAACTTTGTGTATACCGTGACAGAGGTAAGGGCGAGGATTATGGCCATGTAAATCGATAAAAGCCCCCCAGTGGAATTCTTTCCACTGACCGTTCCAAGGCGGTTCTTCTGTGACGGTATATTTATGTTGTTGTTTGTTACTTACTGTGTGTATCACTTGTGTCTTTTTATTTTGAATCGCCATTTCGCCATTTCGTTGGAAAGTAACTGTGCTTATGGCCTTCCTTTGTTCAGGTTTCCATTATGGTCTGGTCGCTTCATGCTTGTGTTTCTTTCCCTTTGGTGTCTTTGATGGGTGGAGTGAGTTAATTGTATCGAATCCTGATCTTTGTTTTACTTCTACTTTGTTTTGTTAGCGTACGTATTGCAAAAATGTAGGCACTTTCAACAAACAGCGTAGAACCCGGTCAGACGTGCGGCATCTGATCGGGGTCATCACTGTTTGGCAATGACCCACAAAAGGCCGCTAGGCATATACGGGTTACACGCCTGGTCACAGACATTACGAAAACACCCCTATACAAATACATTGCAAATTTTAACGCCTAAAAAATAAAAATTTTGCGATGAAAATTTGTGATATTTTTCTTATGTCTGCTCAAAACTTAGATTGTGGGATCCCGTTAGAGCCGCCTCGTCGAGGCGGTTCTAACGAGTACCCACAATCTATGTTTTTGAGCAGAAATAAAAAAATGATGTATACCCCTGTAAACCCCAGTTTTACTATATAAAAGTGGGGTTCCAGGAGGTCAAAATTATACAGGCATGTTTTCGTTATGATACGTAACAAGAGATATAAGACAAAATCAAGACAAATGCTGTTCTTGTCTGTTTTAATAAATCACATTAAGTAACAAAATAAATAAACATGATATAGTTAGACAAACATCACAATCGTGATAATTACGAAAACAAAGTTAAACCCATATCAAGTGAAAGCTTAAACCCATATCACATGAAAACTTAAACCCATATCAAGTGAAAACTTAAACCTATATCACGTGAACAACTCGGAGCAACACACTCTCTTGTATATCTTACTTTATCATATGAGGTCGCATCTGAGAGTGTAATAACGCCATGTAATAAATTCGATAATCCACTAGTGGATTAAATATGCAAATTAGTTAAATACCCCCGTGACATTACATGTATGATGTCCTTAACGACATCACGTTTACTTATGGTGGAATATTGAGATTTTGGTTAAACTATTGAGAATAAAATGCGTTTTAAATTCATTTGATAAACAGAATCTTGCATTCGTGCTCATTTTTTAAACTCGTTGAGGAACCGGGATAAAGTGCACAGCTATCCCTAGCAGAAAAGGGATAATGTGCTCGGCTATGCCCCGCATTTATACCTTTTCCTCAACTCGTTTAATAAATTCAATGATACTTGATCCTCTATTTATATAGAAAAAAACTATGAAACATTTCCAAATTCTTGCCGGAAACATATCGAAAAGTGAGTAGTTACTATGGTGAAAAAAAATCACCATCACGAAAACACGCCTATATAATTTTGACCCCTTTGAAGCTCAACTTTATATAGTGCAATGGGGTTTTAACACAGGTAAATCTTATGTTTCTTATTTCAGCTCTAAAATATAGGTTGTGGGCACTCATTCGAACCGCCTCGATGAGGCGGTTCTAACGAGTACCTACAATCTATATTTTGATCATAATCAAGAAAAAATATCACATTTTTTTTTCACCGTACAATTTTCGTGTGTTTGTTTTCGGTGGTAAAGTTTTAAATGCATTTGTATAGGCATGCTTTCATAATGAAACTTTCATCTTCAGTCGAGAATTGCCTCATTGTTTCTGGCGAACGTTTTCGGCATTTGCCTTATTAAAGTGTCAAGCAGTGTGCGTTAAAATGTTTAACGTCCCAGTCAGAACTATTAAACTAAAAGGTAATTTTGGAGACGTTGCTTCCAATTTTATGTGACTTGTACTCGACATTGAGATAAAATGACATCTGAAGCCCTACCGCCCAATGAAACCGATAGGGTTTATGTGCATGGACGGTCCGACTCGCATCACTTTGCCTGGACAAGCTTAGACCTTCTAGGCTGTTTACCAGTATTCATGTGCGGTCAGTTTTATCTCTTCGTGGAAGCACTATGTCTGTGCGACAATAGGCGGACTCGATTAACTGACTCTACCGAGATAATAACAACACACAAAGGAGGACATTCCCTGACCAAAAGAAACGTGTGCATTTAATATTATATGACGTCACTTCTGAGAAGGTAATAACGTCATGCATTAAATTCGATAATCCACTAGTGCATTAAACATGCAAATGTTAATATGTGATACGCACCGTAACGTCGCGTTTACTAATGGTGGAGTATTGACGTTTTGTTAAAAAATCGTAAATAAAATGCGTTTGTAATGCTATATGATATAAAGTATTTTGCATTCGTGTTCATGTATTATTGACTTTATTAAACTCGCTGAGGAAAAGTAATAAAATGCTCGACAAATCCTCGCATTGTATCCCTTTTCTTCAACTCGTTTAATAAATTCAATAATAAATGAACACTTGTGTAAGATCCTCTGTGATTACAACAGCGGGGTAGTCAATTTTCGATCTCTTACCGATTGTCCTCAGTGCGTCCCAACAATTCGGGTGTGGAATATAATCGATCAGTATATTTACTATCTTTTGACCGTTACATTTTCTTTTAACAATTTTCAATGTATTTTTATTTCAATTTTTCTAGTAATAATAACATTTTGGCCCTTTTTCCGGTTGTCGGGTTCATTCAAAAAGTGCAATGTCACGTTGGCGTGATAAAGCTCTCTTGTCCTGAGATAGCATATCTTTATCAGGTCAGTGTGTTACAATGCACTATATAAAGGAGGTTACTGATAAATATTACATTTTATCTGCCTTTACACGTACATTCTATATAACGACAAAACTTGTTATAGTGACAATTTCAGTGGAAAGCACCCTAAGCTCAGGATGAGCGATTGATTACAATATACAAGAATATTGTAATTATAAATACTCCAAGAAACCAATGTTGTAGACGTTTGTTAGAATCGCCTTAGTTTGCCAAGGCGATTCTAACTGATGTCCACAGCATTATTTGTTTGTTTGGTTTGGGGTTTAACGTCCCCGTCAATACTGTATAGGTCATTTTGGAGACGTTGTTTCCAATTTTGTGGGACTTCTCCCGAAATTGGGATGAAATAACATCTTATGCCCTGTCGCCCAATGAAACCAATAGGGTTTATAAGAATGGACGGTCCGACTCGTATCGCTTTGCCTGGGCAGGCTTAGATCCTCTAAGCGGTTTACCAGTACTCGTGTATTGTAGCTCTGCATGTAAGCATCATGCAGCCCATCTTTTTTCCTCAAGTCCTGACGGGCGGGGGCCTATCCACAACATTAGTTTTTTGGATTAATTAAGGGGAAAAAGTAGAAGTAAAACAAAGATCAGAAATGGATACAATTAAC
This sequence comes from Lucinisca nassula, assembly GCA_963580285.1. Lineage (NCBI taxonomy): Eukaryota > Metazoa > Mollusca > Bivalvia > Lucinida > Lucinidae > Lucinisca > Lucinisca nassula. The sequence continues at coordinate 41,873,554 of OY757027.1, read as the reverse complement.
TTACTCCACCCACCAAAGACACCAAAGGGAAAGAAACACAAACATAAAGCGACCAGACCATAATGGAACCTAAACCAAGGAAGGCCATAAGGGCCGTTACTTTCCCACAAATGGCCAAATCTTTCCCACAAAATGGCCAAATGGCCATCCAAAATAAAACGACACAAGTGATACACACAGTAAGTAACAAACAACAACATAAATAAACCGCCACAGAAGAACCGCCTTGGAACGGTCAGTGGAAAGAATTCCACCGGGGAGCTTAAATCGATTTTACGTGGCCATAATCCTCGCCCTTACCTCTGTCGCGGTATACACTAAACAAGTCACGGCTAGGAAGAGCGTGACGAGTGACGTCATTAAAAACTGCCAATTGGTGACGTCACTAGTCGATTTCCTTGACGTTAGACGGTGTAACGTCATTTTCTCGCATCGAAACGTTAGAAAAGGATGTAAATGCATGTGTTTCAGTCGATAATTTATGCGGGATTTCTTCTAACAATGGCGAAAACTTGTGAGATTTTGAAGGAAACAGCAGCATTATTGCCGGTTTTCAACCTGTTAGAATCGAAATAGATCAGCTCTAGCCAGTGATTTGTTGGGTAATAAATCACAGTTTGTCGGTGAGTTGTAAGTAGACAAATCACGCGCGCTACGCGCTTGTGATTTGATCTACTTTACAACTGACCTCCAAACTATGATTTATTACTCAACAAATCACAGCTAGAGCTGATCTATTTCTTAATTACACTTCACCTTATTGAGATTCCTTATAGCGGCAAATTGTAGGGAACAAAAGCTATCGTTATAACGAAGGTCCTCTGTACATAGAAAAAGAGCCAACAAAACTTCTGTATTCAGCCTCAGAAGGAACTATTCTGACAAGTACAGTTGAACTTCGATGGCTCGAACATCGATGGCTCGTTTACCATGGATGAGTCGAACCCGTTCTTGAGTCCCTAGCGAAATCCTCTACATAAGAAATAGTGGGGGATAATTAAGGATATTTTAGTCTTTTATCTTGTAAAATGTATGCTCTGTGTACTCATTAGAATCGCCTCGATGAGGCGATTCTAATGAGTACACACAGCATACATTTTCATTATAGATCACCGAAAGGATGTTTAAAAGTATCACGTTATGCCTCCTGGCAATAATCCACGGTGGCTCGAACTACCCCTGTCTCGAACAGATTTTCAAGGTCCCAAAGGTGTTCGAGCCATTGAAGTTCGACTGTATTGTGTTATTATACATATCTCTGAAGCTTTATAGACACTACTTCCATGTAACGGCCATCTAAACTGCGCACAGCGAAAACTCTGATTAGTCGTGGCTGATGCGGATATACAGACTGATCTGAGTTTTCACTGACCGCGCATGCTCCGTCCCTGTTCACTTTGCGTGACTCGTACATGTCTCATTACAATAGATGACACTATTTTAAAAACTGAACCCAAGGAACCCCAGGAACGGAATAAAACATGGATATTAATATATTTATCAGATTGCACGTGATTTCAAATAAGATAAACTTGTTTGTTTCTTATCAAAAATTCACTGAATGAAATCGACTTTTTTTCTGGCAACATCTTGGTCAATCCTTCACATGAATCATTCGTACGTTATCGAAAAGCGTATCACTGAATGAACATATCAATTAGCTCATGAGATTGGCCCCCGCCCATCGGGGCTTGAAAAATGGGCTGCATGGTGCTTTCACGCAGAGCTGAAACCAACCCGCACACGAGTTCTGGTAAACCGCTCAGTGGACATAAGCCTGCCCAGCCAAAGCGGTGCGAGTTTGACCATCCGCGCTTATAAACCCTATTGGTTTCATTGGGCGGCAGCTGCCGGCTTGAGATGTCATTTCATCTCAATGTCGGGAAAAAGTCCCACAAAATTGGAAGCAAAGTCTCCAAAATGACCTATACAGTGTTGACGGGGACGTTAAACCCCAAATCAAACAAACAAACCAAAGCTAATGAAAAATGATTAATTACTGCACAGAATTGCATGTGCATAGACACAATTAAGCCACACCCTTTACCGAACGCAGTCATTTAGCCGCGACCTTCATGTAGCTTCATGAAACCTTTTAATGCACTTTCGCGTGTGACGCGACGTCTGAGTGGATAACATAAAAATTTGCGACCGTATATTCTGTGATATAGTGTCTGAACCCCGACGTCATTACGTAACGTCGCTTTTCATTAGCCGACATTTGTACTAAGCTAACGATGCTTGCCGCCTAGTGTATGATAATAGTACAATATATAACTTAACCCAGAATTGGGGTAACTGTATTTAAAATTTTCATTTTTGGTGGTAAATCGTCGCCGTAAAACGAAATTTCCGATCATAAAACCTCCGATTTACCTACAGTTATCCCCTTTTATGTGTCAAATTTATGCATTAATTCTGCACCACACATTTATTGAACATCAATTTCAGAATAATAAGGGACATCTGCTCACGTGTTATCTTCTATCAATTCTGGTAACATATTTGTCTATCCTACATATGAATGAACCGTTCATCGACAAAAGTGCGATTTGTAAAAGATTACCTGGTTTTACAAATGTCAGTTGAAACACATGCTTTAAACGATTGCTATCGATGTTTCTGGGAAATATAAAATCACTCTTACAATGCAAGGTCATTTGTCCAGCAAAAGTCACCCACCTAATGTGTCACATAATATGTCGTCGGTCACGTACGCCCAGCGATGACCAAGATCTGCGGCTGATCAGTGTTTTCGCTGGACACTGTGTTGCTAATCATTGTACAAATGCATCTCGAGCTCTCGATTTGAACTACGTTGCCGAACCAGCCTCAAAACTACCCAGGTAACAGAAAAAGTTATCGACACGTTTGTAGTTAAAATAGAACCTAATCTATGAATGCTTTGATCAATTTACAGTTTTTTAGGTGCAGTCGTACGCTAATGTGCACCAATGTGATCATTTTGGTATTGTTTTTATCTTTCGAGTAAGTCATTAATAGGTACAGTGAATTTCTCGCTGGGTTTTTATGGAATGTAATACTATTGGAATGTTTCTAAACGTAACTGTCAGTCCTAAAAATGCCACATAATACTCTGAACACATCGATAAAATATCTGAATGAAGCCCTATATTACAGACTGCACAAAACGCAGACAGTGCAATGTAGCCTTCTGGGCTGTACGGTTTAGCAGTTTGCTGAAGACTACTTTCACAACGTTTCAGTAACGTGGCACCAAACCTTCGCGAAATAAGGAATGGACATGACCCCGGTATTTTTACAATTATGCGCTGCTGTATTCAACAGAATTTAGAAGTCAGTAAAAGTTACTGCACAAAGTTTTTTTTTCCAATTTTCCTAAAACATTGAGTTTTTACATACGTTGTAAAAAGAAATTAACACATTTGTTGCCTAATAAATAATCTACAAAGTTATTACGGCAACAAGATAAATCTTGATAACTAATGCATAAGTTAACAACATGGATGCTGGATTAAATTAATAAAAAGCAATAGAAAATAGAAAATAGATTAGGTAAAATATTGTGTGCAATACATATGGTAACTGAAAGCGAACACTTTATTCAATGTTGAAAAATACACGATACCCACAATTTATATGAAGAATGGGAATAGGTCGAAACTGAGTGCTTTAAGACTCAGTTGCAAAGAACAATTTGTGTGCTACCAAAATAAATATATAATTACCAATTTTACAAACTAAAGTTTATTTTAAGGATACAGTGTATCGTTTTAGCAAAGCGTTTAGAAAACCCTGAGATGAGTCACAAAAATTCCTAAAAATAACTAACTTCAGGACGTTCAAAACGTTCTGTGAACGTTTCTAGAACATTTTTCTGTTCAGTACGAAAACACACCTATACAAATACATTGTAACATTTTTCGCCGAAAAAATGAATATTTTAAGATGAAAAATAGTGATGTTTTTCTTATTTCTGCTCAAAATATAGATTGTGGGTACTCGTTAGAACCGCCTCATCGAGGCGGTTCTAACGAATACCCACCATCCATATTTTAGAGCAGAAATAAGAAAAACCTCATCGAGGCGGTTCTAACGAATACCCACCATCCATATTTTAGAGCAGAAATAAGAAAAATAAGGTTTACCCCTGTAAACCCCAGTTTTAGAATATTAAAGTGGGGTTCAAGGGGATCAAAGTTATATAGGCGTGTTTTCGTGATGTAGCTGCGTATGATGTATTTTTCTGCAATTCACATGTAGGGCTGATCTGTTTCTTAACTTTACATTTCCGACAGGTTACGTACATGTTTCTTTGTTGCAAGATCTCATCTGGCCTTGGCTCCGCGAAGTAAGGGCGAGGATTGTGGCCACGTAAAATTGATTTAAGCCCCCCAGTGGAATTCGTTTCCGCTGACCGTTCCAAGGCGGTTCTTCTGTCGCGGTTTATTTTTGTTATGGTTTGTCTTTGGGTGTTTGTGTCGCTTATATTATTTTATTTTGGATAGCCTATTGGCCATTTTGTGGGAAAGTAACTGTCCTTTTGCCTTACCGCTGTTGATGTTTCCATTAATGTCTGTTGTTTCATGTTTGTGTTTCTTCCCCTTTGGTATCTGTGATGGTAGCTGTGGGATAATTGTATCGATTCCTGATCATTGCTTTCACTTCTATTTTAAATAATAATTATCTTCACATTCAAATGAATGACAAGATGTAAATACAAAGTTCACGATTGACATTTGCAAGGCATGTCGAGGATTCTCGTCAAAGCTACAGGATTTGTTTCAGCATAACACGTTCCAATAAGATTCTTACAAACAATTTGGAAATAATGACATATCACATAGGAAATGATATATGCGCCAGCGCACGACAAAAACTACAATAAGACGTTTGCGCCCATCGAAGACTCAGATCAGCCTGCGCATCCATATAGTTTAACTAGAGACTTTTCTTGCTGCATGAAGTAGCATTGGGCCCTTAGCTATCCATAGAGCGCACAACGAAGACTCTTATCAGACTTTGCGGATGCACAGGCTGATGTGAGTCTTTGGTTGGCGCACATGTCTTATTGTAGGTTTTGTCATGCGCTGGCTCAATTATGATATAACGCTTTCTATATACACATGACCAATATATACAAAAAGATTACCGGATACCTGATTTATTATATGCTCTAACCCGTTTGAACATAATAAATCTGCCTATAATTATTTATCGCACGACGTCGTGTCTGAGAATGCAATAATGCCGTGTATTAAATTTGATAATCCACTATCCACTTGTGGATTAAATATGCAAATTAGTTAAATACACACCGTAACGTTACACGTAAAGGACAACGCGTTTACTTACGGTGAAATATTGACATTTTTGAAAAAAAAAATCGTGAATAAAATGCGTTTGTTATGTCATATGATAAATAGAATCTTGCATTCGTGCTCATGTATTATTGAATTTATTAAACTCGTTGAGGAAATGGGATAAAATACTCAGCAAAATCATTTTATCCTTTTTCCTCAACGAGTTGAATAAATTCAATAACACATGAGCACGAATGCAAGATTCTATCTATCATATGACATGTTATTATGATTGATAATGGATATCTTTCTAAACACCATAGCGGTCTCAATAAACTGTTGTTATCAAGAGTGTTCAATAAACGGACTTCTTTCTTTCTTATGAATGTTTTCATTGCTCTTAAAGGAACTCATTTTTGATTTTTATTTGCCTTCACTGCAGCTGGTGTTGTGCCGTGTGGCGGCCGTAAAACGTCTCCCCGTACATCAACCATAGTGCAGTTTATATTTTACTTTTGGTCCTTTGAGATCAGCGTGAATATTCTGAGAAATCAGAAATAAATTATTGGTTTAGACTCTTATTCTAGACAGGTTTTTAATTATTTGGACCCCATTTTGATTTATATCAGTCTTTGAATCGACTGCCTATTCGAAATTCGCAAAATTGCAGTATATTTCCTCTGGCTTTCTTTGTCGGATCATTACAGGGTCACTGATGAGGCTTTATTAGCTGAAACTACGTAGTATGACCCATCTTCTTTCTTATGAATGTTTCCATTGCTCTTAAAGGAACTCATTTTTGATTTTTATTTGTTCACGCGATCTACTTATACGATAAACCAAGAAAAACATGTATCATTTTGTTGATTAAAATCAGAGACAAATTTGAGCTAATCGCGTCATGATAAAGCCTGGATTCGTTACCTGCTCGCATACCATGCAGTTCGGTTTTCTCATATGAAGTAATAAACTAATAAACAGGAAAGTTCTCTATTTCTTCACTATTATCGCAGCTCAGCATGCTATATCTTACGCAGATGGGAAACATTTTAAACGATATTATATTTACAGCGAGAAAGGTTCTAACACCACACGCCTACATAGGCAATTGAAACGAACTGTGATTAACACTGCACATTTCACCCTGAAAAAGAGCATACCGCAATGAGCCGTCATTTTGTGACGTCACTCGACGATTCTATGACGCTGGATCGTGTAACGTCGTTTATCGCACCAAAAACGTTAAAAGCACTAAAATACATGTTATACAGTCCGTAATTTTGGCGGGATTTCTTCTAACATTGGCCAAATATTTGGAGAATTTGAGGGACACAACAGGGTTATTGTCCAACTTTAGTTTATTAGCATCGAAATAGATCAGCTCTAGTGTATGAATGTTTGTGTAATAAATCACAGTTTGGAGGTCAAATGTCAATCATGAGCGCTTGGCGTGCAACGCGCCCACAATTTTATCTACTTGTACTTTACTATTGACCTGTCAGCTATGACTTATTACTCAAGATTCACACACTGAAACTGGTCGTTTTCTTAAACAGCTGAAAGAGCAAGACTTTATATGAAACAAGCTAATGCAATAAAATGCTGCCTTCAATATGTGCAGGTATAGCCATTTTCAGATAAAAGGTGATTTCCTACTTATATATGCCTCAACTGTAGAATGCGAGTGTCAGTATAGCCACCTGATTATGTCAGCGCTTCTGAGCTTTCACAATCTTTGTTGTAGTAAAAAAGGGAAATTTAATTTATCTTATGACGTCGCGTCTGAGAGTGTTATAACGCCATGTAATATTTTCGATAATTCACTAGTGGATTAAATATGCAATTTAGGTAGAAACGTCCCGTAACGTTACATGTACGACGTCCTTAACGACGTCGCGTTTACTAATGGCGGAATATTGACATTTTTGTAACCAATCGTGAATAAAATGCGTTTTAAATGTCATATGATAAATAGAATCTTGCATTCGTGCTCATGTAGTATTGAATTTATTAAACTCGTTGAGGAAAAGGGATAAAATGCCCGGTAAAGTCTCGCATTTTATTCATTTTCCTCAACTCGTTTAATAAATTCAATAATACATGAACACTCATGTATGGTCCTCTATGTATACACTTGTTAATCCTAAATTTCGTGTTTAAAACTGAGGTTTTACAGGATGTTTATTGATCATGTGATGAGGATAAACTTCCTCGAGGTATATGCCATTGTCTATTACAACTACATGTAGTTTGAGAGGTCTAGTTTGAATAGTACCTGAGAAGGCATTGACAAAACAATTTCAGTATTTACACATTTTTTCTAACCCGGATATCGAAATAATTATAATGATTGTAATAATAATAATAATAATAATAATAATAATTATTATTATTAGTATAATAACAATAAAAATAATAATAATGATCATAATCGAAATGCTTGTGACTAACATCACTGTATCCGATAAATGTCGATCAAAATAATGTTGTGCGATATGGCATGGTAAAAATGAAGGAAACATTCCATTTGTGACCAGTAATGTCACAAATATGTATGTAATATCCACACTGTTTGATCTCTGCTGTTTAACCCTTGACCTGCTGAATATTTAAATATCCCACCACTGATTATCAACCAATCAGATTTCTTGATGCAAATCATTGCAACAAATTCATAAACTGAATGGCAAACAATGAAGATCCTGATCAGAAGCCATCTGATCTGGATCTGCATTGTTTGAAAGATCAGACATGTCCGGGCTCAACAGGACAAGGGTTAAAAAATGGTAAATATGTTCTGCCTAGTTAGATCCTTTGGATGCAAAGAATACACACACACAAAAAAAAAAAAAAAAAAACGGAAATAACAGACTCGGTTTTGAGTTCCAGTACTGAAATGTACAATACCGGTCACGCCCCCTGGAACAGGTGTAAGCAGAACTTTATTTTCAAAATGGCACTTAATGAACTCATAATCCAAACGGTCCAAAAAGGCCGTCAGAACCAGTTCTTTTAAAACAGAATAACTACACCGGTTTAGCCGCCAGTTTAACAAGCAAGTAAACTCTCTAGACTGGCAGTTCGTTTTCGTATCATGAGACCCATCCATAAAAAGGGTTTTCTTTTAAAGGTAATTTTTTAATGAGTTTACTCGTACAGATGAGCCCCGTACTGAGTATCGATAAAATCGCAGCTGCTTTTTCTTGGGCTTGTGTCTTGTTTTTATTTCTGCCCCGTTACTTATTACAAGAGCCGGGGCACAGCATTTCCTATAATTTACATGTGCGCCCAGTGAAGACTCAGAACAGCCTGCGCACCCGCGTAGCCTGATAAGAGTATTCGTTGTGCGCTTTAAGGATAGCTAAGGGCCCAATGTTACGTCATACAACGAGAAGTCTCTGATTAGATTATATGGGCTCCGTCAAGCGATTTTGGTACTTATCGCCTATGCGAGCAGCGAAGGTTCAGGCGAGCCTGCGCATCCGCGCAGTCTCGCCAGAACCTTCGCTGCTCGCTCATACAAGCAGTGAATCAAGAGGAACCTTCAGACAGAAAGCCATATCCCTGGCCCCTCTGAATGGCTGGGCATGCGCAGTTAAAATTTGTCATGACGGAATGCTCGAAGACACAAATTCGCTTGGCGAGACTCATATGGATGCGCAGCCTGAACCGATACTTCGCAGTTGTAGAAAATGCTTTGCCCCGGCTCAAAGTTAGTACTAATCAGTATGACGATAACATAATTACATCTTAAAGTACCCTAAGAATCTTACATGGGTGTGTGAGGTGTGGATAGAAAAATCCGTCCCGAGGGTCACTGTCTGGCATCACGAGCCTTGTCGAGTGATGCCGGACAGTGATCCCGAGGGACCGATTTTTCTATCCAACCCTCACACCCATGTACGATTCTTTTTCTTGCATACCTTCCATTTACGAGCTTGGGTTTTTAATACTGCAGTCAGTGTTTACCGACGTCCGCCATATTATGATGACACTACAGTGATGATTATCTACGCCACGTAACGTGTTGTGACGTCAACCTTAACGACAGTCTTATTCAACCAATGCATTTATCATACAAGCGAGAATATTCGACTTTGGGTAATATCACCAGGGTTAGAACAGAATTCTATCCCAAGCTGAAACTATGAATTTCCTTATCTGGTGTGCAAGAAATTATGAGTTGGATACAATCAAACAGCTAAGTTTTTTCCATTCTTGTCACATAAGTTCACATGACAGATGAACCGTATAAAACACAGAAGTTGAAATTAAGAAGGCCTTGCATGTATTTGTTTTTTAGAAATGAAAGTAATTTATATAACATTCATTGAAGTTTGAATAACATCGGGTCGCACGTGACCATATGCTATCCCATGAACGTAAAATAAATAATATATATCACTTATATTTACATTAATATTTTCCATCGATTATCTGATGAAAAATTCTTGTTTGAAGGCTAAAACTGAATAATGAAGAGCGGGACAGCTAACGTCATCGTGTAACAATACTGAAGAGAACATGCATTTGACGTCACATAGTGACCATGTGACGTCGCGTGAGTCAATGTATTCATTGAGCTATGAACAACATTGTGTCCCTATAGACAACTGCAGGGTTTTTTTTCTGTTAATGGACCGAGAATGTAAATATTTGAGCCCCGTCAAGCGAATTTGTGTCTTCGAGCATTCCGTCATGACAAATTTTAACTGCGCATGCCCAGCCATTCAGAGGGGCCAGGGATATGGCTTTCTGTCTGAAGGTTCCTCTTGATTCACTGCTTGTATCAGCGAGCAGCGAAGGTTCTGGCGAGACTGCGCGGATGCGCAGGCTCGCCTGAACCTTCGCGTTCGCATAGGCGATAAGTACCAAAATCACTTGACGGGGCCCATTTGGAAAAACAAAATTACACTACATCAGTATCTTGAAGCCATTTTGTAAGGGATACATTTTTGACGATTTTGGTGGAGTGTAGCAAAATGGTTATTGCAATGTTTTATAGCCTAACTCTTATCATGCTCTTCACGACAACCCCTATCTTTGGAAACAGTGTAGATCCAGATCAAATGGCTTCTGAAGAAGTACTCATATTTTCCTGCTGTTCACAACAACCCCTATCTTTGGAAACAGTGTAGATCCAGGTCAGATGGCTTCTGAACAGGATCTACACTAAATAGTAGATCTACACTGTTTCACATTTAGTTAATGGATTTGTACGAATAAATTACATCAAATAATCTGATTGGTTCAAAGTCAGAAATGGGTGTGGCTAAATTGAATATTCAGGCTGAAATAAAAAACATGTAGTCAAATAATCTCCAATGATATCTTAACCACTCAGCACGCTCTATCTTAAGCCCTTACAGGGATAAGTACGTATGGCCGGCGGCTTTTAGATGTACTGTTTCATTTTGTTGTTTTTTTTTCTGGAAAAATATAGCATGGCATAAGAGGCATTGCATGTGACGAGTCTGCTGTGTAGAGTATTAAAATTGACTGCCAAGCCTAAGTTGCTCTGGGGCCAGTTGTTCAAAACATCGTTAGCTTAACAAGCTCGTTAGTGGTCATATTGTTAACGCTTCTAGCAAGTACAATATCGTAAATTTTGGTATTTTTGCTGTAAAAATGTGAGCAGCTGCTCACATTTTTTCAGCAAAAATTTCAGCATATTTGCCATATTTAATGATCAAAGTTTTAACGATACGTTAACTAACGATGTCGTTAGTTTTGAACAACTGGCCCCTGATAATTAAGAGAAATAAGTAGATTGTCGTTTGCTCCAGAGTTATATGAAACATCTGAGGAGCCAAGATTTAGAGCACATGTCTAATATGAAACCCATTAATGGAATAATCACCCACACTCAGCTGTCCGTTGATCCAAATAATCTTCGTTCTTACAGGTAAAGTTCTACACTGTCTTCATGTTAGTACATTGGCTGATTCCTTTCTTTGCTGAGCTCACTCTTCTGATGATAAGAAAAAAGTTCCCTTCTCGGCGATCCGTTCATATAATGTCTGTCTTATGTAAACACTTTTTATCTCTTTCTCAAAGTTATAGTGACACCATTAGCAGGACACAATGAAGGTCTCAATGCTGGCTTTAGTGGAACCTGTTAAATTTATAAAAATAATAAAAGTAAAGGCAAAGACCTGGGGCCAGTTGTTCAGAGCATCGTTAGCTTAACAAGCTCGTTAGTGGTCATATTGTTAATTTTTCTAACAAGTTTGATATTTAAAATTTTGGTATTTTGCTGAAAAAAAAAATGTGAGAAGCTTTTGCATTCGCAAAAGCTGCTCACATTTTTTTCAGCAAAAATATTAGAATATTTGCCATAATAAATGATCAAAGTTTTAACGATACGTTAACTAACGACATCGTTAGTTTTGAACAACTGGCCCCTGAAATCGACGCAATTACAGCAAACCTCCCATCAGAGACACGCACATGAAGAAATCAAACAGTTATGAAAACATCGCTAGCGGATAGCAAAAGGGCAGCGACAGAAGAACCGCCTTGGTTCATACATGCCAAGACGAACTATAACTATAAAAACTACAACAGAAGAACCGCATTGAAACAGTGAACAGTTTGTTTTTGCTGTGGGGCGTAAATCAATTTAAGGTGGTAACAATCTTCGCCATTGAGTCTGTTGTTGTTTAGACAAATACAGTCGAACTTCGATGGCTCGAACCCCTTTGGGACCAATGAAATTTGTTTGAGACCACTGTTGTATACTTCCAGAAAACATAACGGGGGTATTTTTGGACTTCTTTTCGGTGTTCTGTAACATAAATGTATGCTGTGTGTACTCATTAGAATCGCCTCATTGAGGCGATTCAAATGAGTACACACAGCATGCATTTGCATTTGCAAGATAAAAGTCGAAAATCTCCTTAATTATCCCACACGTTTTCTAATGCAGAGGAATTCCCTAGGGACTCAAAAACGTGTTCGACTCAGCCATGGTAAACGAGCCATCGGTGTTCGAGCCATCGAAGTTCTACTGTTCTGTGTTCTGTCGGCATGGATGATTTCTAACACATCAATGCAACGTAAAACTCAAACGAATACAGAGATGAAACAACGATGAGGACTCAACAGCATAAAATAGCTGGAATGATGGGGCAATAGAAAACAAGCAGATGACTCCAGTGTCCCCTCTAACCATATACATGTATTTGAATAAAACACACCAATCTACAATAGATAAAAGAAACTCTTAAAACGGGTTTTCGGTAGAATTTGCTTTCATTGAAGTTCTGTTGGACTGATCAAACCATTGAAATAGGTATTGTCAATATTTAATAAATCACCTACACTGTAAGTATCTAGACGTGGAGCTTAAAGCTTCATTAATTTCAGATTGCTTTTAAACAGAAAGGGACATCATGAAGCTTCTTTTTGTAACAGAACAAGAACAAATCAGCCACAAGGGGTGCGCATTTCGTTGCCAGCGGAATTCCTACAATTATATCTGAATGACGTAGTACCAAATCTTACATAAATATTGCCAAGTAGAAAGGTGAGAGATTCACACACTTTCTGACATGACAATAATGTATGTTTCTGTTGTCACTGATGGGAGCTCTGGGTTAATTGTATGATCATTTCCTTCACTTCCAATTTGTCTGCCAGAGCAAAAACACTCTTCCTGAAAGTTTAAGGTGGCGTAAAGACGACTTCGGTTTAGGAGGTAGCAAAATTGTGTTTTGAGAATAAAAAGAAATGGCATAATTTTATGTATTGTAAATGATATGAAACAATAAAAATACAAAATGGTGATCATCCTTGTTAACTCCAATTTTCTGTATGCAAGGTGGGTGATAAGAAGGGTATTGTGGCTATGTATTCGTCATTTCCTTTACCATGTATGACATATCAATTTCTGATCTTTGCTCCACTTCTATTTTACTATGAAAACGCTTTCAATTAAATCAGTCGAAGAATTTCTCTTCTAATTATTATTCGCTGTATATGTTGTCCCTATAAGATACATACCTCTGTGTTTTCATTTCTGTGAAGAGAAAATCTTCTCAAAACTTCTGCGACAGCTAGTTTCACTTCTATTAGCGACACCTTGGTCCCTGGACACTTTAGTGGACCTTGGCCAAAAGGCAAAAACGTGAAAGGATGGTATTTTTGTTTCGCTTCGGCTGTAAATCTGTAAATAAGAATTGCACAAACTAGCAGGAGTCTTAAATGCTCTGCAAGCTGGGTATTTTTTCAGCAGACGATATTTTTAAATATTTTCTTATTTTTTCAATGAAAACAGAATTTGACCTCTCATGCAAATTGTCTCCTGGATTTAACATCTCATGCGAATCGTCTCTATGAATGAAAAGAGGGCAAGTCCAGTTATTAGGAAATATAAAAGAACAACGATTTGTCGTCTGCTGAATTAGCCTGGAGAATGATAAAGGTTTAATATAGTAGTCACCGATAAAATTGACTAGGCGGAGCTATCGTTTGCACCTGCCATTGGAATGTTCTATTCACAAAAAGGTAAACCAAGTCATCCGATTGTGTGCATTCAACTGTAACACAAACAAAGTTGTGGCGTATATGGCCATTTTTCCGCTTGCAGAAAGCATGCGAAAAACACTCTACCAAATCTTCTGGTGGACTCAGCGAATTTGACAACACCCGAATAGCTCCGCCTAGTAAATCTTATCTGCGACTACTATATCAGATATTGATATAAGATGCATTGTACTGTCAAAATAGAAGTGAAGATAATGATCAGGAATCGATACAATTAACCCGCAGCTCCCACCAGAGACACCAAAGGGAAAGAAGCACAGGCATGAAACAACAGACCTAATGGAAACATCAATAGCGGAAAGCCAAAAGGACAAATACTTTCCTTCAAAATGGCCAATAGGCTATCCAATTAAAATATTATAAGCAACACAAACACCCAAAGACAAACCATAACAAAATAAACCGCGACAGAAGAACCGCCTTGGAACGGTCAGCGGAAACGAATTCCACTGGGGGGTGGGGGGTGGGCTTAAATCGATTTTACGTGGCCACAATCCTCGCCCTTACTTCCGTCGCGATTTGGACAAATAATTTGTTCAGTCCGCATGAAGGTCTCCTAACTCATCAGTGCAACATCTCCGTGAACACAAATAATCAAACAACCACAAAGATGAAACAACGGTGAGGACTCGACAGCAAGATACCACTGAAATGTTCGAGCAAAAGAAAACCAACAGTTAGACTCCGATAGGTCCGACCAGAGATAGAGCATCAGGCACTAGCCAACATTACCTTGAATTAGATTTCTCTAATTCTCAATAAGTCTTTACACTGGATTGTGTTGCGTATATGGCCAAAGTAGGAACACAAAGATGGTGACCACATTACGATGACACATCCATGCGGCATAGTGCATTTTTCATATCTCCAAAATGGCTCCTTTCCTGAGGAAAATGCGGGATATTTATCTTATCCATAATGCAAATATCGGTTGTGGGTGCTCGTTAGAACCGCCTCATTGAGGCGGTTCTAACGAGTACCCACAGCCTATGTTTTAGTTTATACTAATTTATTTTAGTTCGATTCCGATGGAAGCTTCAAGCTTATTTAATCGCTCTCGAACACTCATTCCGGATGTTTTCACGCGCGCGAGAGAGAGGCAGTGACTATAACACCACTGCTACCCTTTTACACCTGGGTGGAGTGAGGCAGTGTCATTACGTGTCTTGCCTAATGACACACCTCGATACCCGATGCCGGATTCGAACGCACAAGCTCTCGATTTGAGTTGAATGCGTTAAATTCTGCGCTATCGAGGCTGACGTTTTGGAAGCCTATGTTTTGGAGCAGACTTAAACAAAATAATGTATACCCACATAACCCCCAGTTTTCTCTATATAAAGTGCGGTTTAGGGGGTGTTCATTTCACGGACTTGTTCACGTGATGAACCTCACGAATGCGCCGGATGATCTACTCCTCATTACGAAAACATGCCTATACAAATACATTGTAAATTTTGCCACCGAAAAATGAAAATTTTCAGATGAAGAATTGTGATATGTTTCTTATTTCTGCTCAAAACATAGATTGTGGATACTTGTTTGAACCGCCTCGGCGAGGCCGAGGCGGTTCTAACGAGTACCCACAATATATGTTTTTGAGCAGAAATAAGAAAAATAATGTATACCCCTGCATACCCAAGTTTTACCATATAAAAGTGGGGTTTAAGGGGGTCAAAATTATATAGGCATGTTTTCGTTATGTGCATTTCTCGCAACAAACCATAAAACAAGTTTTTTTCACAACGCTCAATTATTTCAAGAATGGGGGTTATTTAAGCAGAAATTTCGGAAACAAGTGTTCGACGAGCGTAATAACCTCCATATCATCATGAAAACACACCTGTATAATTTTGACTCCCTTGAACCCCACTTTTACATGGTAAAACTGGGTTTTACAGGGTAAACCTTATTTTTTTTATTTTTGCTCTAAAATGTAGATTGTGAGACGGTTCTAACGAGTACCCACAATCTATATATTGAGCAGAAATAAGAAAACTATCACAATTTTTCATCTTAAAAATTTTCACAAATTCTTCTAAATTATATTTCCGCAGGGAAAATAACAAATAGTCTATGAATTAAAAATAGATCTTTTTCAAATTTTCGGCCCTTGGCCTTCTGAAGAAGGCCAAGGGCCGAAAATTTGAAAAAGAGTGATTTTTAATTCATAGATTAAAAATTTTCGTTTTTTCGACGTTAAAGTTTACAATGTATTTGTATAGGCGTGTCTTCAGAATGTGAAATGAGCAAATTGCACTCACACCCGTGGTAAAATGATATGAAATTAATGAGATTAGCTTTTGGCATGTTCCATAAATGTCATTTGAAATGACCACGCGGTTTTATTCTTCATCACGTGAACAAGTCCGTGAGATGAAGACCCCCCTAAACCCCACTTTATATAGAGAAAACTGGGGTTTAAGGGGGTATACATTATTTTTCTTATTTCTTCTCCAAGACATAGGTTGTGGGTACTCGTTAGAACCGCCTCAATGAGGCGGTTCTAACGAGCACCAACAACCTATGTTTGCAGTATTTATAAGAAAAATATCGAGGATTTTCATCAGAAAAGTAGCCATTTTGGAGATGTGAAAAAATGCACTATGTCGCACGGGTTTGTTATCGTAATGTTAAATCGTGTGATTTCTTTGACTGATTGCAGTAGTTTCTGCAGAAAACTACCACATTGTCACGTGATAACAAACATTTAATGGCGTTGCTATGGAAAATGCAGTAAAACCTATAAATTAAGCTTTAAAGATTGCTTTGGAAATGAAAAATTCATTGCAGATACCAAATGGTGGTCAACCGAGTTCTTTTGTCTGAAATAGTTATATATCAATTATACATCAATTATACATAAAATGTTAATCATCATGTACGATTTTTATATTTAAGAAATAGATCAGCTCTAGCTGTGATTTGTTGAGTAATAAATCACAGTTTGGAGGTCAGTTGTAAAGTAGACAAATCACAAGCGTGTAGCGCGCGTGATTTGTCTACTTACAACTGACCGACAAACTGTGATTTATTACTCAACAAATCACAGACAAGAGCTGATCTATTTCGATTCTAACACGCTGAAAATCGGCAATAATGTTGTTGTTTCCTTCAAAATCTCACAACTTTTCGCCATTGTTAGAAGAAATCCCGCTAAAATTATCGACTGAAACACATGCATTTATATCCTTTTCTAACGTTTTCGATGCGAGAAAATGACGTTACACCGTCTAACGTCAAGTAAATCGACAAGTGACGTCATAAATTTGTAGTTTTTAATGACGTCACACGTCACGCTCTTCCGAGCTGTGATTTGTTGCAGAATAAAACACAGTTATTTTCCATTGCCTATATAGGCGCGCTGTGTTAGAATTTTGTGTTCATTAACCCTTGTACTGCTGAGCCTGGATATGTTTTATCCTTCAAACAATGTAGATCCAGATCAGATGGAAACATCTTATCTGGATATTCATTGTTTGCCATTCATATTGTGAATTTGTTGCAATAATTTGCATCAAGTGACCTGATTAGTTGACAATCGGTAGTGGGTGTGGTATTTTAAAATATTCAGCAGCTCAATGGTTGAAGTACACTTCGATTCCTACAATACATGCGCTTTAGACTGAAGTGACGTCACATCAACGTCGGTACAACGTCATGACGATTATGCATCATCGCATCAACGTAAAGTGCAACGTCATGACGTTGCACCGAGACGTTGCACCGACGTTGATTTGACGTTGCCCTAGCGACGCGTGCTTGCTGGGTTAATTTGAACAATTACTCGAAAACAGTTAAATATATATATATATATATGTATATATATGTGTGTTTGGGAAAGTAAGAAAGAAAAAAAAAAGTTGTATATAAATATAAACTACATACATATTTTGTGACAATTCAATTGAAAAAAAAAAAAAAAACTTTATACATGTATTTGCTAGTGTCCTTCATTACACATCATGGTAGAACCTACCTTTCAGGGTCGAATTTATCTGGACGTTGAAAATATTCATGGTCCTGATAAAGGGTGGACGTCATTATTCTAACCGTCATACCTTTCCTAAACTGTATTCCATTAATCACACAGTCAGAGGTACATATCCGAGACACTCTGTAAAGTAAAGGCGTTAATACAGGAGACTGTCCATTTGGCTTTCCGCTAGTGATATTTCCATTAGAGTCTAGTTATTTCATGTTTGTGCTTCTTTCCCTTGGTGTCTCTGATAGGAGCTGTGGGTTAATTGTATCGATTCCTGATCATTGCCCTCATTGATATTGATACCTCATTGATCATTGCCCTCATTGATCATTGATACCTCGAACACGGACGGCTCCTTTACCATTGCTTACCATTACGAAAACACGCCTATCAAAATCTATTGAAAATTGTACCTCCAAAAAATGAAATTTTCTGATGAAAAATTGCGATATTTTTTCTTATTTCTGCTCAAAATATAGATTGTGGGCATTCGTTAGAACCGCCTCATCGAGGCGGTTCTAACGAGTACTCACAATCTATATTTTAGAGACGGTTCTATCGAGTACTCACAATCTATATTTTAGAGCAGAAATAAGAAAAAAGGTATACCCCCGGAAACCCCAGTTTTACTATATAAAAGTGGGGTTCTAGGGTGTCAAAATTATATAGGCGTGTATTCGTGATGCGTGCCTCATGGCCTGGCGGTAGGAGTAACTCTCAGCAGTTAGAACTACCCCTATTTCGTATAAACTTTCATGGGCCCGAAGTTATTCGAATAATGAAATTCCAGGTTAAAGAACTGATAACAAGGAAAACACACAGCAGTTGTGTCTTGGAAAACGGGCGACCAGTAAAGACTCCAATTACCCACTCTGTCCTAATTTGCATGAAATGTTTTCGCCCAAATGGAATCAAATTTTGCCCAACGAAGCAACTTACTAGATTGTGCGTATGTGCGAACTGATCCGAGTATCACGTGAATAAATGTATCTTACTCCATCATGAAATGTATCGAATAAATGAATAAAAATACCTCATTGATATTGATATCTCATTGATCATTGCCCTCATTGATACTGATACCTCATTGATCATTGCGCTCATTGATCATTGATACCTCGAACACGGACGGCTCCTTTACCATTGCTTACCATTACGAAAACACGCCTATCAAAATATATTGAAAATTGTACCTCCAAAAAATGAAAATTTTCTGATGAAAAATTGCGATATTTTTTCTTATTTCTGCTCAAAATATAGATTGTGGGCATTCGTTAGAACCGCCTCATCGAGGCGGTTCTAATGAGTACTCACAATCTATATTTTAGAGACGGTTCTAACGAGTACTCACAATCTATATTTTAGAGCAGAAATAAGAAAAAAGGTATACCCCCGGAAACCCCAGTTTTACTATATAAAAGTGGGGTTCTAGGGTGTCAAAATTATATAGACGTGTATTCGTGATGCGTGCCTCATGGCCTGGCGGTGGGAGTAACTCTCAGCAGTTAGAACTACCCCTATTTCGTATAAACTTTCATGGGCCCGAAGTTATTCGAATAATGAAATTCCAGGTTAAAGAACTGATAACAAGGAATACAAACAGCAGTTGTGTATTGTTTTTTTTTTTTGGTTTTTTTTTGGTTTGGGTTTTACGGCCCTTTCAAGATTATTTCACTCACATCGAGTCGATCGTTAATCAGAGGTGGGCGAAAACCGGAGTACCCGAAGAAAAACCACCTGACCTTCCGTTGCAGAACTTGGCGTCTCACACGTGGCCCGAGCGAGGCTCGAACCTACGGCGGTGAGAGACCTAATGACTAAGAGTCAGCGTTCTTATCCACTAGGCCACGGAGGCCCGTAGTTGTGTATTGGAAAACGGGCGACCAGTAAAGACTCCAATTACCCACTCTGTCCTAATTTGCATGAAATGTTTTCGCCCAAATGGAATCAAATTTTGCCCAACGAAGCAACTTACTAGATTGTGCGTATGTGCGAACTGATCCGAGTATCACGTGAATAAATGTATCTTAATCCATCATGAAATGTATCGAATAAATGAATAAAAATATCTAAAGACCAAACAATATGTAGATATGTGAAAAAGGCTGGGCGTCCAATTTAGAAATATGTTTGTAAACTGAAACGAAAAAAGGCATTACGTAAACAAAACAACAAAAAAACAAACAATAACAGCAAAACAACAACACAAAACAACAAAACAACAACAACCAAAAGAAAATAGGTAGTGTTTTGCATCTAACTGTTTTCTTTTGGTCGTCACTAATGCACAGAAAAGTGGGTAAGCAATTGTAAGAAGGTAAGAAGTATGAATCGTGTTTAAGATAGAATGCAGATAGTCGTTAGAACAATCCTAACAAAAACCCACAAAAGTAAAGAACAAAAGCTACAAGGTAAAGGTCACATGTCAAAAGTTATTTTATGAGTTGGAAGCCCTTGTCACAAGGAACCTACATGCCAAATAGTAAGGATCAAAACCATGGATGACCAATGATATTTTTCCTTTTAAGTAGGTCACAGGGCATGGTCATTGCCCTATTTTTTGTAAAAATGGAAGCGCATGTCGAAAGGAACCAACATGCCAAATATGAAGTACGTATTTGAAACCGTTCAAAAGTTATATGACCAGCATTGTTTTTTTTTTCTTTAAAGTAGGCCACAGGTCAATGTCAAGATCTTAGGTCACAGGTCAGTTATTTTCTGTATGAGTGGGAAGCTTTTGTCACAGAGAACCTATATGCCAAATATGGTGCCTCTACCTAAACCTAAAGTTATGAACAATGTCATTGTTTCTTAATATAGGTCACATGACAAGGGCAAGGTCACATGTCAAAGTTTTTGTGTGCGTGTGGACCTCTTGTCACAATGAAACTGCATGCTAAATATGAAGGCGCTATCTGAAAAAGTTCAAAAGTTATGACCAGTGTTATTTTTTCTTTTAAGTGGTCACATGAAAATGTTTTTGTATGAGTGGAAAGCCCTTTCCACTAGGAACCGACATGCCATATATAAAGGCTCTAACTCAATGGGTTCAATAGTTATGATCAATGTTAAAGTTGTCTGACCAACAAATAAATAAACCAACCAACAAACAAACAAACAGGGAAAAAAAGTCTCCGCTATCGCTACCGGGGGCATGAAAAAACTTTCATCAGTTTCAGAGCAAAACCTGGCAGCCAAGTTCTCCTACATGCTACTGCAACTCTTGTGTTGCTAAAATGATATAAATTGCATTTGCGACACGTTTAGAGAATAAAATCCTATAGTTAATTCTTATCATGCTGTTCACGACAGCCCATATCTTTGAAAACAGTGTAGAAGCCAGTGTAGATCTACACTGTTTGACATTATGTTTATGGATTTGTAAGAATAAATTACGTGAAGTAATCTGATTGGTTCAAAGTCAGAAATGGGCGTGGCTAAATGAATATTCAGCACGAGAAAAAGGTCAACTATTGGTACGTAATGTTGTTCTTACTTCAATGAATACTTTGATACATGTGACGTCAGTGACGTCAAAAAAATCGCCAATACATTTTGACGATTGTAATGTTATGGCGCTAAAACCGCAGTCCCATTTTTTGTTTGTTTTATTTGATTTGAGATTTTACGTCCCCGTCAACACTGTATAGGACGTTGCTTCCAATTTTGTGGGACATTTACCCGGATTGAGATGAAATGATATCTCAAGCCCTGCCGCCCAATGAAACCAACAGGGTTTATAAGCATGGATGGTTCGACTCCTACTGCTTTACCTTGGCAGGCCTAAATCCTCTAAGTGGGTTACCAGTACTCGTGTGCGAGTCGGTTTTAGCTCAGCGTGGAAGCATCATGCACCCCATCTATTTCTTCAAGCCCCGATGGGCGGGGGCCGACAGTCCCATTGTCAATAAGATAATGAATGCAGTTGCTTTTTTGTTTTAAATTCAGCGCTTTAACCAAAATTGTTCGTCACATCATGGGTTGAAAATAATGCGAATACAGTCGAACTTCAATGGCTCGAACACCTTTGGAACCATGAAAATCTGTTCGAGACAGAGGTAGTTCGAGCCACTGAGGGCTATTACCAGGAGGCATAACGACATACTTCAGGACATCATTTTTATGTGTTCTATAATGAAAAATGTATGCTGTATGTACTCATTAGAATCGCCTCATCGAGGCGATTCTAATGAGTACACACAACATACATTTGCAAGATAAAAGACGAAAATATCCAAATTTTTACTCTCCCTATTTTTTACGTACAGAAATTCCCTAGGGACTCAAGAACGGGTTCGACTCAGCCATGGTAAACGAGCCATCAGTGTTCGAGCCATCGAAGTTCTACTGTATAAGTAATACACTTGTAAGGTTATATATTGTTATTTGTACTAACTGGATTCTTCCTTCTTATATATAGCATGAGTCCATTTCAAAAGTTAGGGTGTCAGGTTGTGTTTTCTTCAAAATTGATTTGGAAAATGGCTTAACTTTTTGCAAACAGTGTAGGCCCGACCTGGACTGTTTGTCACGGTGCCCGTTTAGGGGTTTCCTAAAGACGTTCATACTTCAATGGACGGTAGATAAATAACATTCATTTCTTAACTCATAGATAGCGTCCTTTTCTAGGACACTGGCAAACAGGCGTTTCATTTGTGTCCACGCTGTTTCCTTAAATAACATTCATTTGTTTGTAAAAGTCGCTACAAACAAAATCAAACCTGACACCCCTATAATTGGAAATGGACCACTCCAAACTAATCAGTTGGAAGATTCCACTGTCACATATGGGTTAACCATTAGCGATCTTACCCAGGCGCAATAGGATGTAACCGAATAGATTCATTTATAACCATTTCCAGGTATGTGAGGCTTTGAAGCTGTGAATAATCCCAGTCTCCGGCCTGCAAAAGGTTATGCAATACATAAAAAATCCAGGTCAATCTAAAAAGTGTCTTCATGATTTGACACAAGTCGGGAATTTCGGCTAGCTTGTAAAATTTGGTGAATGATAATATCTATTTCTATAGTTGACAACTTCACATCTGCTCACCCAGTGCAAAATCCTCGCCCTTAGTTCTGTCGCGGTGTAGGCAAATAATTTGGTCAGTCCGCATGAATGCTTTCTAACTCAACAGTACTATATCTTAGAGAATGAAAAAACGGTGAGGCGTCACATCACGAAAACACGCCTATATAATTTTGACCTCCTTGAACCCCACTTTTATATAGTAAAACTGGGGTTTCCGGGGGTATACCTATTTTTTCTTATTTCTGCTCTAAAATATAGATTGTGGGTACCCGTTAGAACCGCCTCGATGAGGCGGTTCTAACGAGTGCCCACAATCTATATTTGTAGCAGAAATAAGAAAAATATCACAATTTTTCAGCATAAAATGTCTATTTTTTCGGCGATAAAGGTTGCAATGTATTTGTATAGGCGTGTTTGCGTAATGACGTAAACAAATCTGTGAAATTAACATGCCACTAAACCCTACTTTATCATATGACGTCGTTGATAAGCAGTAGATAACGTCGTGTAATAAAAATCGTATGACCGCACGTGTAATAACACTTTGGCGGGATTAAGTAACGTTACGACGTCCATGTCAACAATGCATTTTTTGTTGAAAAAATGTCAAATTAAAAGGCGATAAAATCCAATTTAAAGTAATCATATGATAAAGAGATTCTTACACGCGTGGTCATTTAAATGATATTAATGAAACTCGCCGAAGGCTCGTTTCATAAATATCATATGAAATGACCACTCGTGTCAGATCGTCTATCTATTAAATAGAGAAAACTGGGGCTACTGAGATAAACACGACTAGCGGACAACCTTTTTAGTAGTTATAATAATTCACGGGTGCACGCCGGTGGGTCATGCCTCAGATTCTGTGACGGTTCCAGCGTAAAGGCCTACTTATGTAATGATGACAAGTACGTGATGGTATGTCTCTGGTTTGGCCCATCGAAGCCTAACTATTGGTTTTCATTTGCTCCAACATTTCAGTGGTCTGTTGCTGTCGATTCATCATGGTTGTTTAATCTCTGTGTTTGTTTGAATTTTGTGTTCTTGGAGATGTTGCACTAATGTGTTAGGAAAATAAGAAGTGGAGGCAATGATCAGGAATTGATGCAATTAACGCACAGCTCCCATCAGAGACACCAAATGAGTAATCTATAAGTGATTGTTTGGATATAACACGGTTGTTTAACTAACGCGGTTTCTGCTTTGGACCCCAACAACAGTGTTATATAGAGGTTCTGGTGTAATAAAAAGTTTGTCTGCTTGTCTCACGATAGTATCTAATAAGGTCACGTGGTTCTTGAGATATTTAGCTTTTCCTATGCAAAAATGCCTAAGTCCAAAAAGAGACAATATTTGGTCAAAATTTAATGCAATCAAAACAAATTTAAGTAGGTCAACTTCTAATTGGTTCTTAAAATTTAAGAGCCTAGCACATGCGATTCTTAAGATAGTTTGCTTACAAGCTTTTACTATGCCAAAATGTTTAATTTTAAACAGCGTGCAAAAGTTCAAAAGCCTAGCCCAAAAGGTTCTTGAGATATTTTGCTTAATGCTTTACAAAAATGCATATATCTGCGAAGGGCCATAACACAATCCACATATGAAGCTTCAAAACGCCTGCATATACGGCTCCTAAGATATTATTCATCCTAGAAGCTGGGGGCATAATAAAAACATAAATTTTCTTTTTATGTTATACGTGGCTCAAACGATAACGAACCTAAACATATTTCAGGCCTACAGCTGGAAATATAAAATGGTCATGTTATTTAATACAATGTTGAAATATCATACATCACAAAACCACGACTATATTATATTTACACCCATGAACCCCACTTTTATATCGTAAAACTGGAGTTTACCGGGGAACACATTTTTTCCCTTATTTCTGCTCAAAATCACAGATTGTGGGAACCCGAGGCGGTTCTAACGAGTGCCCACAATCTATATTTGAGCAGATATGCAAAAATGTCAGGACTTGTACCAGAAAATTTTCATTCTTTGGTGCCAAAATGTTTCCAGTATATTTGAATAGGCGTGTTTTCCTAATGTCGTTTCACAATGTAAAAAAAATCATTTCATTTTTACTTGTTTTAGATATGCATTGATTTCACTGCATAGTATAAAATGGGCCCCGTCAAGCGAATTTGGTACTTATCGCCTATGCGAGCAGCGAAGGTTCAGGCGAGCCTGCGCATCCGCACAGTCTCGCCAAAACCTTCGCTGCTCGCTCATACAAGCAGTGGATCAAGAGGAAGCTTCAGACAGAAAGCCATATCCCTGGCCCCTCTGAATGGCTGGGCATGCGCAGTTTAAATTTGTCATGACGGAATGCTCGAAGACACAAATTCGCTTGGCGGGGCTCAAATAAATCCCATTGTCACGGACAGTGGCGTTGCTACATAGAGGATATTTACTTTTTTGAGATGAATATAAAAAATATTTCATCGAGTGTGATGAAAATTCTGATGTTTTCAACACACGAGATGAAATACTTTTGATATTTTTCGAAAAAAAAAGTATTTTTTTTTTATTTGATAATATTTTAGGACACAATAGCAATTGAGCTATCAGTTCTTACGTCACAATTTTGACTTGGCTATGACGTCACAACTGTCAGTTGCTAACCATAAACAGTCACCATTTTTAATACAGCATTTTTACAGTTCAGAGAATGCTTTTTCAAGGTATTTTACAGAATAATTTTATAGATAATATATGAATTTTGCGAGAAAATAGCCCGGGCTGCTACTGTGAAAATAACATGATCATGTTATTTTTCACACTGTGAAAATATCATTTATATTTTCACAGTGTGAAAATATCACTTTTATTTGTTTCAGATATGCACTGATTTCACTGCTATGTTTTAAATAAATGATGGTACGCATTTCACATGCAAAAAATAACACTGCGAACGAAATGTACCTCTTTGTCGGCTTGCTCAATTATCTCTCGGTATAATCTGTCCTGTACATTCGGATGTAATGCAAGTTCGTACAAGACAAACATGATGGCACTTGACGACGTCTCAAAGGTTTCACCAAGTAAGGCAATAGCGTGGGCAAGAATCTCGTCTTCTTTTAGTTTTCTTCTTGACAAGCTACCATCACTGTTACGCATTGTCAGTTTGCTGGACAACAGTTTAGACAGGAGACTGTAGCTGTCTTCATATTCCTCAGAATTGTTTTGCTTTATAAGAAAAACGAAAACTAACATTTGCCGCAATAGTTGCAATAATTTGATACTTGTGCAATATTAACAAAATTGATGACTGTCATAGAAACAAATTAGGCAGATTTTTTTTATAGTTTTGGAGATCAGAAAAAACTTAATTTTAGCGCAAGAGTGTGTTATCATAATGATTCTTCCAAAAAGTTGAGACGGTTTTAATGACTAGCAACAACATAGGTCTATATGGACGAATAAGGAATATTATTAATCTGTTATCACCTTATCTTTTGCTATGCTACCATCATTACAAAACTTAAGGTCAGCGAGGAACGATATATGTTGGCGTCATTTTTCTTTCATGGATTGCAGAACCCTGCCGCTTTGTTGACAATAGAGAGAGGTATACCTCTACGCTATCCAAACCCAAACGATGTCATTGACCCGTTTAGTACTGCAAACCCCAAAATGGATAGTTGGCAAACAGCACAGGCCCAGATCAGACGCCGCAGAACGCGGCGTCTGATGAGGGCCTTCACTTTTTGTTAGACAACAGTTTGGATTGGAGACTGTAATATTCTCCATAGTCCTCAGAATTGTTTTGCTGTGTAAGAATATAAGAATCTTATATGGGTGTGAAGGGCGGATGGAAAAATCCGTCCCAAGGGTCACTGGCCGGCATCACGAGGCTTGCTAAGTGTTGCCGTACAGTGAAACCGAGGGACGGATTTTTTTATCCACCCCTCACACCAATATTGGATTCTTTTTTCTACCTTCCATTTCTCAGCGCGGAATTTTAATGCTGCAGTCACTTCGGTTACCAACGTCCGCCATATTGTGTTGACACTGCAGGAATGTAAAGTGACGTCACGGATCGTGCATGACGTCAACCTTAGCGACGGCACATACGAGGTCGAAATTAACCAGTGCGTTTATTAAACACGCGATTTTATTCGATTTTTGGTCGGAACACCAGGGTCAGAACATAAATTTCTATCCCAGGGTAAAATCGTGGATGTCCTTGTCTGGTGTGCAAGAAAACGAAAACATTACCCGTAAAAAGGATTGTGATAAATTAACCCTTTTCGTACCAAATGGAATCTTCCACCTTGTATTGAGCAGGAGTCTGTTTCATATTTTAGGTGTGTCAGGTTGTGTTTTCATCAAAATCTATTTGGAAATTGGCTGAAAATTTTGCAAAAAGGGGGTCGGGTTCTGCAATACATGTTAGAAAAATGACGCCAACATATATCGTTCCTCGCTGACCTTAAGTTTTGTGATGATGGTAGCATAGCAACAGATAAGGTGAATATTTGGCGATAACAGATGGCTTATATTCCTTATTCCTCCATATAGACCTGTTGTTGTTAGTCATTAAAACCGTCTCCACTTTCATGAAGAATCCTTATGATAACACACTCTTGCACTAAAATTAAGTTTTTTCTGATCTCCAAAACAAGCATTTTGAGATAAAATGTTCGGTAATTTTCTTATTTCTAGTCAAAATATAGATTGTTGGTGCTCGTTAAAACCGCCTCACTTAGTACCAACAATCTATGTTTTTGAGCAAATATATTAAATACCGGCGTAAACACCACTTTTCTCTTTATAAAGTGGGGTTTATACACGGCGTGACCAACATTATCTGTCAGTTAGGAAAAACAGCTTAATTTGTTTCTATGTCAGACATAGAGGATCTTACATGAGTGCTCATGTATTATTGAATTTATTAAACGAGTTGAGGAAAAAGGATAAAATGCGAGGCTTTGCCGAGCATTTTATCCCTTTTCCTCAACGAGTTTAATAAATTCAATAATATATGAGCACGAATGCAAGGTTCTATTTATCATATGACATATTAAAACGCATTTTATTCACGATTGTTTACAAAAATGTCAATATTCCGCCATTAGTAAACGCGACGTCGTTAAGGACGTCGTACATGTAACGTTACGGGACGTATCTAGTTAATTTGCATATTTAATCCACTTGTGGATTATCGAAAATAATACATGGCGTTATTACACTCTCAGACGCGACGTCATATGATAAATATATTTTGTGAATATTGCACATGTATAAATAAATGCAACGACGCATTAGACCGAGTTGCACTAGAAATGATCAATAATTAAATTAGCCAGGCATTTTATTTTAAACTTACACCACGTGCATAAATAAACAATTGATGTCAGCAGCATAAAGCTGAATTCCAACAGCCCGACTAGGCAATGGGAAAGAACTGCGGTATCATACGCAAAAGCCACGGGGCGAAAGAGCATGCCAAGTGACGTTATTCAAAGCCGCTAATTTATGACGTCATTCGTAGATTCCTTGGCGTAAGATGGTGTAAAGTCAAATTCTCGCATCGAAAACGTTACAAAGACATAGATGCATGTCTTTCAGTCAAATCGGTTTGCGGGATTTCTTCTCACAATGGTGCATAAGAAGGACAAAGGAAAGTTGTTGCCGATTTTTAGTGTTGAATGGAAATAGATCAGCCATAGTCTGTGATTTGTTAAGTAATACATAACAGTTTGTCGGCGAGTTGTAAGTAAAGAAGTCACAAATGACCTTCAAACTGTGATTTATTCCTAAACAAATTACAGCTAGAGCTGGTCTATTTCTGAAACAAACGCCGTCCTTGTAGTCGTCACGTGACAAGTATGTATCATTGAAAAGAAGTGAAGAAATCGATACAAAAAGGGAAAGAAACACAATCAAAATAACTTGACCCTAATGGAAATATCAATAGCGGAAAGCCAAAAGGACAGTTACTTTTCCACAAAATGGCTAATTGGATACCCAAAACAAAATAAAATAAGCAATACCCACACTCAAAGATAAATCACAACAAAAATTACCCGGACAGAAAACCCGCATTAGAACGGTTTCATTGACGACAGCAAAAAAAAAAAAAAAAAAAAAAACAGATTTTTTTTTTTACTTTTCATTTAATAACATCAATACGACTGAATTTTGCAATATATAAGAAAGCTTTTATTATTTATCAATTTCTTAGTTTCAGTTGCATGTATAACATAATATGATTGCGCCTTGTAAATAACATTTAAAAATGACCTCTTTCCCACGGTGAAGTCCATACTCAACTTATACTGTCAGACATACTAACCTGCTCTTCAATAGTCTTTCTTAAGTACTTTCTGACCAGATCAAGTACCTTCTGATGCTGTCGCCTGTGTTCCCAGTCAAACAGTTGAAGAAATGGACGTAACGTTGGAAAAAGTCCTACAATGGCATTAACTCGTGTAAGGCTTATAACACATCAATGCGCCATAGTGTATTCTTTCATAACTCATCAAACACTAATACATAGAGGATACATGAGCACGAATGCAAGATTCTATTTATCATATGGCATTTAACACGCATTTTATTCACGATTGTTTACAGAAAATGTCAATATTCCGCCGTTAATAAAGGCGACGTCGTTAAGGACGTCGTATATGTAACGTTACGGGACTTATCTAGCTAATTTGCATATTTAATCCACTAGTGGATTATCGAAAATAATACATTGCGTTATTACACTCTCAGACGCGACGTCATAAGATAAATTGTAAATTTAATAGGCCAAAAGCAAACAATAAAAATTGTGATATTTCTCTAATTTCTGCTCAAAACATAGATTGCGGGTACACGTAAGAACCGGCTCAAAACATATATTCCGTGTAAAAGTTAGAACCGCCTCATCACGGCTGTTCAAACGAGTACCCAAAATCTATGTTTAAAGCAGAAATAAGAAAAAAATGTCGTATACCCCTGTAAACCCCAGTATTACTAGACAAAAGTGGTGTTCGAGGGAGTCAGAATTATGTAGGCGTGTTTTCGTGATGTCTCAAAAACAGTTAATTTTCCTATGCAAATTCGTGAGATTTTTCTTTTTTATACCCCCAAATATAGGTTATGGGAGCTTGTTAGTACCGCTTTATCAAAAGAGTACCCATAACCATGTGTCTTGGAGCAAAAAAGTAAGAAGAATTATTTATACCTCTCCAAAAATATAGAAATGGTTACCCAGGAAAAGCCATACCAATGGCACCAATAGAATAATACTCATACTAACAATAATAATTATAACTATATAATAATACTAATGCTATTATTATAAATAATAATATTAATTGCTTTTATTGATATTAATTGCTAATAATAATAATAATACACAACCATAAGAACATTCAACATGAGGCACTCCGTCGGAAAAATCCGACAGAGCTACATTTAAAACAACCACCATTAGAACCAACTATGGACCCAACCTTCACTCTCCTTTCTTATATTGTTTACAACACACAAAATATTTGGTCCACTCAACTCACTAACTCAATCAATAGACCATTAGAGACATACAAATCAGATCAAACTAAAATATAAATCAAATTCTAATGCATTTACGTATGTAACGCGACGTCTGATTGGATAACGTCAAAAATTTGCGACAGTATATTCCACGATATACTGTCGGAAATCCGACGTCACCACGTAACGTCGTTTTTCATTGGCTGACATTTGGTTTTACGCAGCTCACAACGCCTGCCGCTTTGTGCAAAATAGTAGAATTTTTAACAAAACAACCGAATAAGTGCATTAGAATGGGGATAACTGTATTGAAAATTGTCATTTGGGGAGGTAAATCGTTGGTTTTACGGTCGCAAATTCCGTTTTACGGCTCCGCTGACGCGTCGCCGTAAAACGAAATTTCCGACCGTAAAACCACCGATTTACCTCCCCAAATATCAATTTTGAATACAGTTATCCCCTAATTCAATAACTTTGATAAACTAGAGATGAGGGCTCGTAGCATTTTCCACAGATAAAGACGACCACGAAGAGTCAGTCAAGTCAAAGAAAACACCAGTAATAAAATAGAGTATAAAGTTTTAAGTTTGGGCCGTCATCGAGTCAGAGACATGACCCCACACACCGCCGTGCCATGAAAGACGGCAGAATAGTCACCAACCATGACTGTGTTAAAACTAGGCATACTGTTTTATATTATATCCATTTTTTATCAAGACGATCAATTAGCTTTTGAATTGATTATAAAAATCAGATTTCTTCCTAATGTTTCGAAATTTATAAACCAACTCGCCATAAAACTTTAGTTTGATATGCTCTGTTGCAAAAGTGCCTTTAAATTAACATTGTATTTTTCAACTTGTTCAGAGTGCCGTCAATAAATTTAGAAAGTGCTTTCCTGCAAACACAAGTTTTATATATACATGTATGAAGTTTTTTTATATATCAAGCTCCACTCCCCCCATTCGTGTAGAAATGTTTTACTAACCGTTCCATGGCGATTCGTCTCTTGTGGTTTATTATTGTTAAAGTTCTTCTTTGCATATATTCATTGCTGATATCATTTTTATTTTGGACAGCCGTGCTGTTTAAAACTAAAACCTCGTGATTTCACTAGATGAAAAACACACACAAAAGGGCATGCATCAGACACAGCTTCAGTAATGTGACAGAACACCCTTGTAAAAAAATGTATGTTTTAACAAGTCAATTAAACCTTTCAGCCCAGACACACAGTGTCGTTCCAGATGATGCGACTCGTAATGGGGCATCTCATTACAATCTACACTAGTTGCCAGTTTGATTACGATTTTGAAGTACGTCTGTTGGAAACAATGGTCAGTTCTAAATCAAAGCAGGCCGGTTCAGAAACTTCGGGGCCCTGTGGGTCAGGCCTAAACAAGAAAAAATATGACCCAAGGTGCCATATCAAGTGACTCAATTGTGATTGCATTGCACTATTTTGGAAAGGAACATGCATTAACCTCTTATTATTCAACCGTTCAGTTATAAACGGATAAACTAGAATTATTTGACCATGTCGACATTAACACTGAATTTCAAGTATCATATTCAACGTGACCGGTTGTCTTGTCAGTTTGATCATGTTTGTGGAAAACTGTGTTGAAAATTACAGTGTAACAGATTCGAGTTCGACAATAACTGATCAATGGGCACAGCCTTAGGGATATAACAAACCGGCAAGCCAATCAACAAAGAGATTGGCCTTCTTAATACATGTACTTAGCACACTCCTTTTCAACACCAAAAACAACAGGAGTCCATTAATAACATGCGTGTTTATATATTATTATTATTACTATTATCAACTGAATCATCGTTTTCTACATTTGTTATTATTACTGATGAATTTTTAGCAAGTGTCTATTCATTTTTTTCAACACATATATTACAATAAAAATAATAATATTAATAATAATCAAAATCATAATACTTGTTGTAAAAGTAGAAGTAGCAGTTGAAGTAAGAATGGAAATACCGGTAGTAGTAAGTATAATTATTATAATTATCGTTCGGATTATTGAAATTATCATTATCATTATTATTATTGTAGTAACAGTAGTAGCAGAAGTAGTAGGAGTAGTAATACGTGTAGTATTGATTGTTTGATATGTTTGTTTGTTTCTTTGATTTGAGGTTTAACGTCCCCGTAAACACTGTAAAGGTCATTTTGGAGACGTTGTGTGCATTTTTGTGGGACTTTTACCCGACATTGAGATGAAATGACATCTCAAGCCCTCTCGCCCAATGAAACCAATAGGGTTTATTAGCATGGTCGCACCGCGGTTCCTGGACAGGCTGAGATCCTCTAAGCGGTTTACCAGTACTAGTGTGCGGGCCGGATTCAGCTCTGCGTGGAAGCATCATGCAGCCCATATACTTCCTCAAGCCCCTATGGGCGGGGTCTTGTTTGATTTGAGAATTAACGTCCACAACAACAATACTTAGGTCATTTTGGAGACGCTGCTTCCAATTTGGTGGGTCTTTTACCCTACATTCAGACGAAATGACTTCTCAAGTCCTGCCGCCCAATGAAACAGATAAATAAATAGGATCTTTATGCATGGACGGTCCGACTCGCGCCACTTTGCCTGAGCAGGCTAGTAGTAAGAGTTGTAATTAGAGTATAAATATTATTATTTTTGTTTTCAATATAAAAATAATCATTATCAAAGGTAGCAGAATTAGAAGTAGTAGTTTGTTTGAATCCCCGTCAACAATATTTAGGTCATTTTGGTGACGTTGCTTCCAATTTTGTGGAGATTTTATCCCGCATTGAGATGAAATGTCATCTCAAGCTCTGACGCCCAAACAAACCAAACTGTTTATATGTAGGGGCTCTCCGACTCGCAACATTTTGCCTGGGTAGGCTTAGGCCCTTTAGGCGGTTTACCAGTACTGATGTGTGGTCGGTTTCAGCTCTGCGTGGAAACATTATGCAGCACATTTCATTTATGCAAACCCCGATGGGTAGGGGCCCATGTAGTAGTAGTTTAATTATTTTCATCATCGTTTTCATTTCTAGCACTATTATCAGTAGTAGTAGAAGTAGTAAAAGTTGTTGTTGTGATATCATTATTATTATTGTTATTATTATTATTATTATTATTATTATTATTATTATTATTATTATTATTATGTACATTCCTATAAACAATATTGGCTAGTTTTTTTTTTTTTTTTGTTTTTTTTTTAAATCAAATATCGTTTTTATCACGTAAACATGCCTTATAAATCCGACCAAATATTTTCAAAATTCCACAATGGAATCAATTATCCCAAAAGACAAGAAAATAAAAACTACACTATGATGTAGTGCAGGGAGACTTTTTACGGCCGCCACACATTCCCAGACACCAGCTGTTGTGACGTTAAATATGTTCTAGAAAAAGGATTATCCTTTGGAAGCAAGAACTACACCACAGAGCTGGAAAATATGGAGTGTACATGTTTTCTGGGCCAGACTAGCTAGTTTCGGCCATTTAGGTCTCATCAGTGACCCTCAAATATTTTCAAAATTCCACAATGGAATCAATGATCCCAAAAGACAAGAAAATAAAAACTACACTATGATGTAGTGCAGGGAGGCTTTTTACGGCCGCCACACATTCCCAGACACCAGCTGTTGTGACGTTAAATATGTTCTAGAAAAAGGGTTATCCTTTGGAAGCAAGAACTACACCACAGAACGGCCATTTAGGCCTCATCAGTGACCCTCAAATATTTTCAAAATTCCACAATGGAATCAATGATCCCAACGGACAAGAAAATAAAAACTACACTATGATGTAGGGCAGGGAGACGTTTTACGGCCGCCACACATAAAACCTTCATGCAAGAATTGCTGCATTTCAAGAACTACTTGTGTAAAGAGAATGCATCAGAATTGCCGTGTTGAAGTCTTAAACTATAATATTAGTGACATATGAACAGTTTAGGTCAATCAACAGTTTCGAGTCACAAAAAAAGAACAATCAATCGGTATGCTATTAAAACGAAGAAGCCGGATTCAGTAGCTCAGTCGGATGCGCGTCTGACTGGTTATAAGGAGGACGCGGATTAGATACCTGCCGGGGTCGGCAACATTCTTTTTCGGAGATTGATGATGAAAATATTTTCTGCGATCATTCTCTCTCTTCCGCTGATTCCAGAAGGGCAGTTTTCAGTTTCTGGTGTAAAAATGTGCACTCTACTGGTGAACCGCATACGCATAAGCCTGCCTAGGAAAAGTGTGGAAAGTTAAACTAACCGACTCAAAATTGACCTAAAATAGTGTTGTATGGCTCGTTAAATTCCAATACAAACAAACAAATTAAAACGAACATACTCGCTAAACCTGTAATAGGGTTGTCCGCCGCCGATGACATGCTTAACGCTTTTTGGTATTCCAGAAGGCTGTCTGTATGCAATTCCAATTCGTCCTCGCTAAAGCCGATAAGAAATGACAGCATAGCTTCCTGATTGAAACGATATATGGCGCTGTAAAATAAAAGAAATACAGTCGAACTTCAATGGCTCGAACACCTTTGGGACCTCGAATATATGTTCTAGATAGGGATAGTTCGAGCCACTGAGGTTACTGTCAGGAGGCATAACGAGATACTTTTAGACATCTTTTCGGTGTTCTGTAACATAAATGTATGCTGTGTGTACTCATTAGAATCGCCTCATCGAGGCGATTCTAGTACACACAGCATACATTTGCAAGATTAAAGACTAAAATCTCCTTAATAATCCCCAATATTTCTTATGTAGAGGATTTCGCTAGGGGCTCAAGAACGGGTTCGACTCAGCCATGGTAAACGAGCAATCGGTGTTCGAGCCATCGAAGTTCTACTGCAGTCGATCACACAATTGTGTGTGCGTGTATGTGTTTATTCTTTTTCTAATGACACTTATGAAAATTGTGAAACCTTATTAGTCATATTTTATAAAAAACATATTACTAACAAATACAATGTGCACGAGCGTGTATGACATCTCAGACAAATTAAAGTCGAGCATTGCAATTTCATAAACTCTAAGAGTTTAAGATACTATTACTGCTCACCGTTAGTTTGCAATTTCTTATTACGCTGCATGTATTTCATTTTTAGTTGTTTAGGCGTGTACTTAGAAAAAAAACTTACAATAATATTGGTCATTTGTCGTGGTAAAACGGAAGTTTTTCGGTTCGAAATTTCGTTCTTCGGCGGCGCGTCAACGAAGCCCGGTAAACAGAATTTGCGACCATAAAACAGACGATCAGCAATCGATATAATTACCTACCCAATTGACGATTATTAACACCGTTAAATACATTCTAATGCACTTCTTCGGTTGTGCTATCAAATTTGTACCATTTTGCAGAAAACCGCGAGCACTGTGTCCGACGAAAAACTAAATGCAAAAAAAAAGTGAAGGCAATGATCAGGAATCGATACAATTAACCCACAGCTCCCATTAGTGACAACAAAGGGAAAGAAACACAAACCTGAAATAACTAGACCCTAATGGAAACATCAACAGCGGAAAGCCAAAATGACTATTACTTTCCCTCAAAATGGTCAATCGGCTATCCAAAACAAAATAATATTAAGCGATACACACACTCAAAGGCAAACCATAACAGAAATAAATTACGACAGAAGAACCGCCTTGGAACGGTCAGTGAAACGAATTCCACTGGCTGGGGGGGGGGGGGGGCTGCTTAAATCGATTTTACGTGGCCATTATCCTCGCCTTGACTTCACTGCGGGTTACAATATGACTGACGTCGGCAATCGAAGTTTTAAATTATTAAAAAATCCCCGCTCAGATATGAAAGGTGCAAGAAAAGAATCTTACATGGGAATGAGGGGTAGGTAGAAAAAATCGTCGCGATTTAGACAATTAATTTGTACAGTGCGCATGAAGGCATCCTCATCTCCATGAACACAAAAATCAATCAACCACAGAGATGTAACAAGGGTGAGGACTCGACAGTACTCGTAAGAAACCACTGAAGTGCTGGAGCAAATGAAAACCAGCAGTTAGACCCTGACGATGCATAATCTATATTTTCAGTTATAAATAACAGAACAACTACAATTTCTCAAAAACAAATAAGTATCGTTGAGCTATAGAAGACAGCAGTTTCTAGCTAACCATTTAATAAAATCTTAGATTGTACACTGGATTAGAAATTCTAATCCTACCGTGGATATTCTATACAAACAAAATTCGTGAATTATTGCGCGTTTGGTTTACATGCTCGGAATGCGATCTCACGTACAACGTCGTAAACGCTGACTTCACTGCGGGTTACAATATGACTGACGTCGGCAATCGAAGTTTTAGATTATTAAAAAATCCCCGCTCAGATATGAAAGGTGCAAGAAAAGAATCTTACATGGGAATGAGGGGAAGGTAGAAAAATTCGTCCCTCTGGATCGTGTTATGTCCGGCAGTACTCGGCAATGCCGCATTGTAACTCTTGGGGGGATTTGTTCTATCCTGCCCTCACACCCATGTAAAATTGTAATGATGCCTAACACCAATGTAAGATTGTTATAATAAATCAGTTTGTATAACTTAAATGTAGTCTGGTGATAACTCACCCAGAAATGTTGAAACCCCCAGCACAATATCTGCGTTCTTGTTCCAGGTTGTCTACTAGAACCTTCACTCTTTTACTGACAGTATCAATAAACTGCAAAAAATGAAATATAAATAAAATCATATTAGAAATAAATCCCACCAGAATTACATGATCTGGGTTTGCTTTGTACTTACAAACTCGTAAGCTGTTCTATAAGTACCTGCTGATATTAATTATGAATACTTTAGAAGTAAAATAAAAAATAATTGACATATTTATTGAGAAAAGAAATAGAGATGAATCTGTTATAAATTATTCTAACACAGCGCGCCTATATAGGCAATGGAAAATAACTGTGTTTTATTCTACAACAAATCACAGCTCGGAAGAGCGTGACGAGTGACGTCATTATAATTCCCAATTTATGACGTCACTAGTCGATTTCCTTGACGTTAGACGGTGTAACGTCATTTTCTCGCATCGAAAACGTAAGAAAAGGATATAAATGCATGTGTTTCAGTCGATAATTTTAGCGGGATTTCTTCTAACAATGGCGAAAGGTTGTGAGATTTTGAAGGAAACGACAGCATTATTGCCGATTTTCAGCGTGTTAGAATCGAAATAGATCAGCTCTTGTCTGTGATTTGTTGAGTAATAAATCACAGTTTGTCGGTCAGTTGTAAGTAGACAAATCACGCGCGCTACGCGCTCGTGATTTGTCTACTTTACAACTGACCTCCAAACTGTGATTTATTACTCAACAAATCACAGTTAGAGCTGATCTATTTCTTAAATGAAATCAGGAATGAAACAGAAGTTGCAACAGAGAGTAAGGAATGGTTGTTCGCTAGATCGAGAGTTGAAGACCCTAGTAGAGTCGTCACAGAGTTGTTGATCATTTGAAGAATTTATTTATAGCGTTTGAATCTTGATTTTGTCTCATTAGCTCGTCTGTTTTTTGAAAAATAACTTTCGAGCTATTGTCATCACTCCGGCGTCTTCGTTGTCGTCTGGCGTCGTCCTTAACCGAAAACCTTAACCTTGACCATATTTCCAAAAGTATTTGGCCTACCTTCATGAAACTTCATACACATACTCACCATCACAAGAGCTACATTCCCTACAAGTTTTATAACTCCATCTTGCAATTTGATTGCTCTTGTTTGACTTAGAACTTTGGTTTTCTAAAAGAAACTGCAGACGAGCGTTGGCACCCGCATGCGGTGCTCTTGTTTTTCATTACGATAACACACCCGGGCGACATGGTCTATCTCAAAATGGCTACTCTTCCGAATAAAATCCATGACATTTTTGTCTTATTTATACTGTAAACATAGGTCATGGATGCTCGTTAGAACCGCCTCGTTGTGGCAATTCTAACGAGTACCCATGGGCTCGTTAGAACCGGCTCATTCAGGCGATTCTAACGAGTACCCACAACATATGTCCTCGAGCGGAAATGAGAAAAATAATGAATAACCCCGTAATAAACGCATGTTTTCTCTATACAGAACAGAAGTGAAGGCAATGATCAGAAATCGATACAATTAACCCACAGCTCCCACCAGAGACATCAAGGGAAAGAAACACAAACATGAAACAACTAGACCCAAATGGAAACATCTCTAGCGGAAAGCCAAAAGGACAGTTACTTCCCAACAAAATGGTCAATTGGCTATCCAAATCAAAATAATATAAGCGATACACACACTCACACTTGTCCCCTTGTGGAGGTGGGGGGTGGGGGCTTAAATCGATTTTACGTGGCCACTATCCTCGCCCTTACGTCCGTCGCGATTTAGACAATTACTTTGTTCAGTGCGCATGAAGGTATCCTAATCTCAGATCAATCAACCAATCAACCACAGAGATGAAACAAGGGTGAGAAGTCGACAGTAAGAAACCACTGAAATGCTGGAGCAAATAAATGGGCCCAACCACAGACAGAGCATCAGGCACAAACCAACATTACATAAAATTAGATTCTCTCTAATTCTCAGTAAGCCTTTACGCTGAGCCGTCATAGAATCTGAGGCCTGACCCACCGGCGTGCAATTATAAAGAGGGAAGCAAAGTTGTCAACCGTGATTGGGTGCAGTCCGTCGTATAACACATATGTTGTATCCAATCTTTTTATATCGAAGAATGATATAAAAAGTAGGTTTTAAGGGATGTTTGTTTCACGGACTTGTCCACGTGATGGTCTGTGCTTCATGCCAACAACTTGTTATTCTAATGTACTTGCGCATGTAAAACGACATCTGATTGGATTAGGTCAACATTTCTACGTTATACTGTCGGAAACCCGATGTCATTATATAACGTCGCTTTCTATTGGTTGGTATTTGGGTTTACGCAGCTCACCGCGCTTGCCACTTTGAGCAAAGTAGAACACTTAACAATATAACCAACTAAATGCATAACAATGGGGATAACGGTAATGAACATTGTTATTTGGGGAGGTTAATCGTCGGTTTTACGGTCGCACATTCCGTTTAACGCCTCCGCTAACGCGTCGCCGTAAAAGGAAATTACCGATCATAAAACCGCAAATTTACCTCCACAAATAACAATCTTGAATCATTACGAAAGCACATCCGTCTGATATAATGCATTGTGTTATTTGTCTAAATCGCGATGGAAGTAAAGGCGAGGATTGCGGCCGCGTAAAATCGATTTAACCCCCCCCCCCCCCCCCCACTTCCCCGAGAAGGTGGAATTCGTTTCGCGGACAATTCCAGGGCGGTGCTTCTGTCGCGGTTTATTTTTAATATGTTTCTTCTTTTAGTATGTGTATCGTTCCTTTTTTGTTTTGGATAGCCAATTGGCCAATTTGTGGGAAAGTAAAAGTTCTTTTGGTTTTCCGTGTTGATGTCTCCATTAGGGTCTAGTTATTACATGTTTGTGTTTCTTTCCCTTTTGTGTCTCTGATTGGAGCTGTGGATTAATGGTATCGATTCCTGATCATTGCCTTAACTTCCATTTCATACCTTTAAAATAGACTTTTTTTCTGGTAAAAATGTGATATTTTTCTTATACATGCTTCAAACCTAGGTGTTGGGTACTTGTTATAACCGCTTCATTGAGGCGATTCTAACGAGTACCCACAAAACCTCTGTTTCGGCGAAGAAATAGTATAATAATGTTTACCTCCGTAAAACCGGCTTTTCTCTACATAAATTGGGGTTCAGGGGGTACTCATTACTTTTTGAATACGACTTTCCCCCCTAAAAGGTTTAGCCACTGTACAACAGTACGAGTTTTATGATGGATGTAAATTACTTAGTGTTATCATTCTCGCGAAACTGTGCATAACACATGCAGTGCTAGCATGACAAATCCTACTTTTATTTACGGGTACATGGACATTTTGATTTTAGAATTTGGGAAACGATATGTTTGTGCGGGAGTGTTGGCGGGTTTCGTATAGTGCATCCCCTGGTGTGGGAAAATTCCCTTATTTTTTCGTTGGCTTAAGATAGTTGTTTCTTGCACACCAGATAAGGAAACCCGTGATTTTATCCTGGGATATAATATAAAATCTTACAAGGGTGTGGAGGGTGGACATAAAATTCCGTTCCGAAGGTCACAGTCCGGTAAGGCTTGCCGAGTGATGCGGAACTGTGATCCCGAGAGACGGATTTTCTTTCCACACCTCACATTGTGTACGATTCCTTTTCTTGATTACTTTTTTATTTCTTGATTTTCGACAATTTAGTAACTTCAATTGCCGTCGGCCGCCGTATAATGGTGACCATAGTGTGATGTTTAGAGATGCCACGTTACGTGCTGTGACATCAACCTTCTGACGGTGCGTATTTAACCAGTGCATTGACAACACCTGATTTTGTACCCTTGGTATGAACATCAGGGTAAGAACAGAATTTCTATCCCATGTTAAAACCACAGATTTCCTTATCTTGTGTGCAAGCAATTCTGTTCTTAACCTGATGTTCTTACACAGGCAAACTACATAAGAATAATGCGTGAAAAATAATGAAACTTTATTTCTTCTTCTCCGGTCGCGATTTATGTTTGTTATGGTTTGTATTTGAGTGTTTGTATCGTTTATATCCATTTCTTTTAAATAACTTTTTGGCCATTTTGTTAGAAAGTAACTGTCATTTTGGCTTTCGCCTGTTGATGTTTCCATTAGGTGTAGTTATTTCATGTTTTCATTTCTTTCCCTTTGGTGTCTCTGATGGGAGCTGTAAGGTTAATTGTATCGCTTACTGAGCATTGCCTTCGCTTATATTTAAAATAAATTAAAATGAACATTGTCGGTGGTGTTGTGCAAGAAAAAGAATCATATATGAGATTCGGTTGTATTTTAACTCATTTAACCTACAGGGGTGCTCTTTTGACAGACTTGTTAACGTAATGTATAGAACTAGTATATTGTTGCCGCTTCGCAATGCAAAAAGAAACAAAAAACTTTATAGGATCGTCATTTAGGGGATTACTGTATTCACGATTGTGATTTGGGTGGTTAATCGGAGGTTTTACGGTCGGAAATTTCGTAAACCGTAATCTGCGACCGTGAAACTGACGATTTACCTCCCCAAATGACAATTTTCAATACAGTTATCCCCATTCTAATGCACTTCTTCGTGTGTTTATTAAAAATTGTACCATTTTGCACAAAACGGCAAGCCCTGTGAGCTGCGTGAATGAAAATGCCGGCCAATGAAAAACAACCATTACGATAACAATCCGTGTGATATAGTGCATTTTTTCATACCTCAAAAAGGTAATTTTTTCTGATGAAAAATTGTGATTTTTTTCTTATTTATTCTCAGAACATAGGTTTTGGGTGCTCGTTAGAACCGCCTCATTGAGGCGGTTCTAACGAGTACCCACAACCTATGTCTTGGAGCATGAATAAGGAAAATAATGTTTACCCCCTTAAACCCCAGTTTTCCCTGTATAAACTGGGGTTTAGGGGGGTCTTTATTTCACGGACTTGTTCACGTGATGGTTACGTGATGACGCCGGACTTCTGACAGTATATCGCAGAATATATCGTCGCAAATTTTAACTACTCGTTTTAGTTAAAATTGAACATTATTCACCGCTTGAACGTTGTCACCAATGTTTAGTATATTGTTTAACAATCGGCGCTGGTGCTTCCAGTGCTCGCCGTCCAAGTCCACCAAAGGTCCTTTTGATGGGTGATATTGGAACGATCTGAATGGCTGAAAAAAAAAAAGAAAAAAGAATATGATCAGATTTGTGCAATTCATCAAACTAATTTGTATTTCGTCCACTAACAACAAATTTATTCATAATAGAATACGAAAGTGGAAGAAAATCATCTCTTAAGTAATTTACAAGCCTCCGTGGTGTAGTGGTTACGCTACTCGCCTTGTAAACCAGGGATCGCAGGACTGATCCCGTGCTTCGACAGACTTTCGGGTGAGTCTTTAAACCGAGGTCCTGTCTCAGTATGACCTTAGCTGTTGGTGGGACGTAAAACTCAAACACTCACTCACTTTTACGTAATTGATTACAAGTAAACGAGTTTTATTTTATACATAGCAGTGAAATCAATGCATATCTGAAACAAATAAAAGTGATATTTTCACAGTGTGAAAATATAAGTGATATTTTCACAGTGTGAAAGTTATTTTCACAGTTGCAGCCCGGACTACTTTTCTCGCCAAAATTCATATGTTATTTATAAAATAATTCTGTCAAATACCTTGAAAAAGCATTCTTTGAACTGTAAAAATGCTGTA
Organism: Lucinisca nassula; assembly: GCA_963580285.1. Lineage (NCBI taxonomy): Eukaryota > Metazoa > Mollusca > Bivalvia > Lucinida > Lucinidae > Lucinisca > Lucinisca nassula. Next base: position 41,830,887 of record OY757027.1, on the reverse strand, counting down.
TTAAAATGGCGATTTGCCTGATGCTTTGCAACTGACAGTTGTGACGTCATAGTCAAGTCGAAAATTGTGACGTAAGATCCGATTGATCAATTACAGTAAGTGTCCTAAAATATTATCAAATAAAAAGAAAATTTACTTTTTTTCGATAAATATAAAAAATATTTCATCTTGTGTGTTGAAAACATCAGAATTTTCAACACACTCGATGAAATATTTTTGATATTTATCTCAAAAAAGTAAATATCATCTATACACATATCAATGACAAGAGCTTTGGTAAATACCAAATAAGAACTCCAGTAAAAAACTAAGTGCCATTATGAAAACACGCTTATACAAATATAAAGTGTATATTTTTTGGCCAAAACCATTTTAGGATGAAAATTTTGATATTTTCCTTATTTCTGTTCAAACTATAGATTGTGGCTGCACGTTAGAACCGCCTCATCGAGGCGGTTCTAACGAGTACCCACAATCTATATACGTTAGAACCGCCTCATCGAGACGGTTCTAAATAGTACCCACAGTCTATATTTTAGAGCAGAAATAAGAAAGATAAGGTTTCTCCTGTAAACCCCAGTTTTACAATATAAGAGCGAGATACAAGGGGTTCAGAATTATATGAGCCCCGCCAAGCGAATTTGTGTCTTCGAGCATTCCGTCATGACACATTTTAACTGCGCATGCCCAGCCATTCAGAGGGGCCAGGGATATGGCTTTCTGTCTGAAGGTTCCTCTTGATTCACTGCTTGTATGAGCGAGCAGCAAAGGTTCTGGCGAGACTGCGCGGATGCGCAGTCTCGCCTGAACCTTCGCTGCTCGCATAGGCGATAAGTACCAAAATCGCTTGACGGGGCCCATATAGGAGTGTTTTCGTGAAGGAGGTTGAGATTCTGTAAAACTAGTCTAAGTCATGTACATTAATTATGTCTCCCCCGAATTTATTTTTTTTCGGAGAGACATATTGTTTTCCCCCGGGCGTCTGTCTGTCCGTCCGGCCCTCCGTCCGTCTGTCTGTCTGTTTGTTTGTGTGTCTGTCTGTCTGTTTGTCTGTCTGTCTGGTCGTCTGTCACAAAATCGTGTCTGCTCTATAACTTGAAAGGCGTTCAAGCTATCTTTACGAAACTTCATATAAATATTAATCAATATTAGACTACGAGCAGTGCTTAAGAACTATAACTTTCGCATTTATACTTTTTGAGATATCTCCCTTGGCAATTTGGTATGTATGTATGTATGTATGTGTGTATGTGTGTTTGTGTGTGTGTGTGTGTGTGTGTGTGTGTGTGTGTGTGTGTGTGTGTGTGTGTGTGTGTGTGTGTGTGTGTGTGTGTGTGTGTGTGTGTGTGTGTGTGTGTGTGAAGTAGAAGTAAAACAAAGATCAGGAATTGATACAATTAACTTACTCCACCCATAAAAGACACCAAAGGGAAAGAAATACAAACATTAAGCGACCAGACCATAATGGAAACCTAAACAAAGGAAGGCCATAAGGACAGTTACTTTCCCACAAAATGGCCATATGGCCATCCAAAACCAAAAGACACAAGTGATACACACAGTAAGTAACAAACAACAACATAAATAAATCGCCACAGAAGAGCCGCCTTGGAACGGTCAGTGGAAGATTTCCACTGGGGGGCTTAAATCGATTTTACGTGGCCACAATCCTCGCCCTTACTTCCGTCGCGATTTAGACAAATAATTTGTTCAGTCCGCATGAAGGCCTCCTAACTCATCAGTGCAACATCTCCGTGAACACAAAAATCAAAGAACCACAGAGGTGAGGCAACGGTGAGGACTCGACAGCAAGAAACCACTGAAATGCTGGAGCAAAAGAAAACCAACAGTTAGACTCCGATGAGCCCGACCAGAGACAGAGCATCAGGCACCAACCGACATTATCTCTCTAATTTTCAATAAGCCTTTGCGTTGGAGCCGTCATAGAATCTGAGGCCTGACCCACCGGCGTGCAATTAAAGAGGGAAGCAAAGTTGCCAACCGTGATTGGGTTAACTACCATGCATGCAGTCTGTCGTATAATATCCATGTTGTACCCAATCTTTTTATATCGAAGAATGATTTTACGAAATTGGGTGCTGAAGTCATTGCGGTTATATATTTTTCTGAATTTATATGCCAAGTCACCATAAAATTCGGGTTTAACGTCGCTTTCAACAATTTTTCAGTCATATCACGACGGTGTCTGGTTGCGACAGGGAGCTCAATGCCCTCGTTTATAGTGCTGCCTCACTGAAGTATCATGTCCCAGACACATTACATGATACCACACCCAGTCACATTATCCTGACACTGGATTTACCAGTCCTAGCTCTACCCCGTAAATCTGAGTACCAAGCGAGGAGCAGCTAGTACAATTTTTAACGACTTTGGTATGTCGCGGCCCGGGATCGAAACCGAGACCTCCCGTTCCCCGGAGCGGACACTCTACCGACTGAGCTATCGGGGCCGATGATGTATGTATGTATGTATGTATGTATGTATGTATGTATGTATGTATGTATGTATGTATGTATGTATGTATGTATGTATGTATGTATGTATAGCAAATCGTGTCCGGTCAATAACTTTCTTATTTTCAGATGAATTTTGAAATTACTTGGCTGAAATATTAACAACCATGAGACAATATGTGGCGCGCATGAGGCAGGTCGGCATCTCAAAGGTCAATGTCATACTTAGAGGTCAAATGTCAAAAAGGGGCCTTTTCTCGTGTTTGGTCAATAACTTTCTAATTTTTATATGGATATTTTAATGCTTGGCAGAAATGTTAACCACCATGAGACGATGTGTTGCGTGCATGACCCATGTTTGTTAGTTAGTTAGAGGTCAAAGATAAAAAGGGGCCTTTTTTCGTGTTTTGTCAATAACTTTCATTTATTTTGCTGTCTTACGACATGAAAGCCGTAACAAAGGAAAGAAGCATGGCCTGAAAAAAAAAAGAACGCGTATGGTGTGATTCGAACCCGGATCGCTCGGGTGAGAGCCCAGTGCCCTAACCACTGAGCCAAAGAGTCGACTCCCTGACGTAGTTGTCAGAGAGTGGTTATAAACCTAGAAGCTATGCATATGATCTAGCAAGGTAGATAATGGAAGGGAAGTAAAACACCCCCTCTTCAAGGAAGTCATCATTTATGATGACGTGGAGCCAACTTCTGCACGAAGCCAATTCTGGCATGTAAAGTCCGATCCCGGACGAGCCCCCAATTTCTGTTACGAGCCAGGCGTAGCAGAAAGAAAAAGCAAACAAAGTAGAAGTAAAACAAAGATCAGGAATCGATACAATTTACTTATTCCACCCATCAAAGACACCAAAGGGAAAGAAACACAAACATTATGCGACCAGACCATAATGGCAACCTAAACAAAGGAAGGCCATAAGGACAGTTACTTTCCCACAAAATGGCCATATGGCCATCCAAAATAAAAAGACACAAGTGATACACACAGTAAGTAACAAACAACACCATAAATAAACCGCCACAGAAGAACCGCCTTGGAACGGTCAGTGGAATGATTTCCACTGGGGGGCTTAAATCGATTTTACGTGGCCACAATCCTCGCCCTTACTTCCCTCGCGATTTAGACAAATAATTTGTTCAGTCCGCATGAAGGCCTCCTAACTCATCAGTGCAACATCTCCGTGAACACAAAAAATCAAAGAACCACAGAGGTGAGACAACGGTGAGGACTCGACAGCAAGAAACCATGAAATGCTGGAGCAAAAGAAAACCAACAGTTAGACTCCGATGGGCCCGACCAAGCCTTTTGGAAAAATTTAACAAAATTTATTTACAAGTTAACTTTAACTTGTAGAAGAATTAAATGAACTTAGTTCAGTTATGAAATATCCTGAATTTATCTATTTTCCTTGATCCCACAGAATTCACAGTCCAAAATGAAAAGTAATATCCTTTAACAATCCAACGCAGAATTTAGAAATAACTTTTCTTATAAGCCCAAACTTCAAACTCCAAAGTCTGACTCAATGAGAAAAATCAAGCTCTTATATAGCCCCTAAGATTTCTCTAGAATGTTCCACAGGGCTGTGGAATAAGGTGATGTAATTTTCTAAAAAATAATGCAAACCTGAACTTTCTGGAAGGTTCTGAAGTACTTTTCATTGTAATATGTTGTTTACAAAAACGAAATTAATCTGTGACTCAGTTTTCGAGAATCTTCTATAAGAATATTAACAAGATATTTATAGCACTATTAGGTCACCCAGTGGGGTGAAAGTGGGAATCAGAAAAATAGATTCTTATGCATAACAATAGAATTTAAAATTCCTTGGCCGAAATGTTAACTCTCATGAGACGATGTGTTGCACGCATAATTCAGTTTGGTACCTCATTTGTCAAGGTCATACATAGAGGTCAAAGATAAAAAGGGCCTTTTCTCGTGTTTGGTCAATAACTTTCTTACTTTTAGATGGATTTTGAAATTGCTTGGCAGAAATGGTAACCAACATGAGATGATGTGTTGCGCGCATGGCCCATTTGGTACCTCAAAGGTCAAGGTCATACAAAGAGGTTAATTGTAAAAAGGGGCCTTTTTGTGTTCGGTCAATAACTTTCTTTTTCTTAGATGGATTTTGAAACTAATTGGCAGAAATGAAAACCGCCATGAGTCAAAGGTAAAAAGGGACATTGTTTCGTGTTTGGTCAATAACCTTCTTATTTATAAATTACTTGGAAGAACCGTTAACCACCATGAGACAATGTGTTGCGTGCTTGACACCGGTTGGTACCTTAAAGGTCAAGGTCATACTAATATGTCAAAGAAAGGGGCCTTTTTTAGTGTTTAGTCAATTACTTTCTTATTCCTGGATATATTGGAAATTACTTGGCAGAAATGTTAACCATCATCAGACGATGTGTTGTCCGCTAGACCCAGGTCGGTACCTCCAAGGTCAAGGTCATACTAAGAGGTCAGAGGTCAAAAGGTCTCTTTTTGTGTCCAGTTAATAACGTTTCTTTATTTATGGATAGACTTTGAAATTAACCATGCAGGAATGTTCACCTTCATTCAACGATGAGTCGTGTGTAAGACCAATGTCAGGTCATACATAGAGGTCAAAGGTCAAAAAAAGGACAGTCATTAACTTTCTTATTCTTTGATGGGTTATGAAATTTCTTGGCAGAAATGTTAACCATCATGAGACGATGTGCTGTACCTCAATGGTCAAGGTCATACTTAGAGGTCAAAGGTAAAAAAAAGGCTTTTTGTGTATGGTCAATAACTTTCTTATTTCTCTGTGAATTTTTTAAAGTTACTTTCAAATTGCAGAAATATTCATCTTCATTAGATGATGTGTTGCACACAAGACCCAGGTCAATAGCTCCAATATCAAAGTCATACTAAGAGGTCATAAATGGGGGAGACATCTGTGTTTTTGTAGAAAAACAAATTCTGGTTATTTAATTGGTGACCATTCTAATGCGTTTTACTTGTGTATTCATTTATATATTTATTTATCTATTTATTTATATGTGGTTCTCTTCTACTTTGGGAATACCTTGCTGCGAGGCCGATTAGTGTCTGTAATACATTCACCTATCTATCATGTAAGCGATTTGGGTAACTGGCCTGCCACCTATTTTCAAAAGAGCTGCTGACTCGGTTGGTCAGTCGTGTTTGTGAAGTAACCATTACCCAACGAAAACACGCCTATATAATTTTGACCCCCTTAAACCCCATCTTAAAGTAAAAGTGGAGTTTTCAGGGGTATACATTATTTTTCGTGTTTCTGCTCAAAAACACCGAGGCGATTACAACGAGTACCAACAAGCTGTGTTTTGTCTGATTTTTGTTACAATTTGCTATTTATTTGAATAGTCGTGTTTTGTTAAGTAATAAGGATTATAAGGAGAACTAGGGTAGCATACCCGCGTGACCCTTTCACATGTCTAAAACTGAAATTTGTCTGAGGAAAGGGTGTTTTCTATTTCTGTTCAAAATATAGAATTCATGTGCTTGTTAAAACTGCCTAGCTGAGGCGTATCTAACAAGAATCCACAATCTATGATATGGAGCATAGATTATAAAATTAACGGACACTCCGTTTTTCTCTTTACAAATGAAGGGTTTTCTTTTGCTCCAGCATTTCAGTTATTCATGCTGTCGAGTTCTCACAGTTGTTACATTTGTAGTCTTACTACCAATTGGGTTTTAGCTGCAACATTCTATTCTGTGCACTGTTGTCAAATGTTTCTTTTTTTCATGTAAAGATAAGAAAAAGATGACATAAGAAAAACGTTATCATTTTTAAACAAAATTTGCCATTTTTGACACCAAGTTGGACGCATTTCGTTACGAAAACACGGCTATACAAACACATTGTAAGCTTTATCGTCGAAAAGATGATAAGTTAAAGATGAAACATTCGATATTTATCTTATTTCTGCTATATAGCTCATAGGGGCGGTTTTAACGAGTACTGACAATCTTTATTTTAGAGCAGAGATTAGAAAGATAAGGTTTACCCCTGTAAACCCTAGTTTTACTATATAAAAGTTGGGTTCAAGGGGGTCAAAATTATATAGGCGTGTTTTCGTGATGGTTTTACACGGACATGTTTTCCTAATGCTGACTTGTTAACTTGGTGGCTGGTATAGAGGATCTTATATGAGTGTTCACGTAATATTGAAATTATTAAACGAGTTGAGGAAAAGGGATAAAATGCAAGGCTTTGCCGAGCATTTTATCCCTTTTCCTCAACGAGTTTAATAAATTCAATAAACGAGTTGAGGAAAAGGGATAAAATTTGAGGCTTTGCCGAGCATTTCATCCCTTTTCTTCAACGAGTTTAACAAATTGAATAATACATGAGCACGAATGCAAGATTCTATTTATCATATGAAATTAAAAACGCATTTTTTACGATTATTTCACAAAAATGTCAATATTCCGCCATAAGTTAACGCGACGTCGTTAAGGACGTCGTACATGTAACTTTACCGGGCGTATCTAACTAATTTGTATATTTAATCCACTAGTGAATTATCGAATTTATTACATGGCGTAATTCTATTCTCCGACGCGACGTCATATGATAAACTCGTCACGATATGGTTTGCATTTTCCGTTTTACGTATAGAGCAAAATGTGAGGTCTACTTGTACGGAACCTGGGAAGTACGGAACCCGGGAAGGGACATGATTTTTTATTTTTACTATGTTGTGCGAACAAGATAATATCTTGAGCGGACAAGATATTATCTTGTTCGGACAACATATTATCTTGTGCGGACAAGATATTATCTTGTGCGGACAAGATATGATCTTGTTCGCACAACATAATATCTTGTGCGCACAAGATATTATCTTGTTCGCACAACATATTATATTGTTTGCACAACATAGATCTTGGGAAGTTGTGCAGAGAAGATATTATCTTGTGCGGACAAGATAATATCTTGTGCGCACAAGATAATATCTTGTGCGCACAAGATCTATGTTGTGCAGACAAGATATTATCTTGTGCGGACAAGATAATATCTTGTTCGCACAACTTAATATCTTGTGCGGACAAGATAATATCTTGTCTGCACAAGATAATATGTTGTCCGCACAAGATAATATCTTGTCCGCACAAGATATTATCTTGTCCGCACAAGATAATATCTTGTCCACACAAGATAATATCTTGTCCGCACAAGATATTATCTTGTGCGCACAACTTATAAAATAAAAAAAAATCATGTCCCTTCCCGGGTTCCGTAGGGAAGGGACATGATTTTTTATTTTTATTATGTTGTGCGAACAAGATAATATCTTGAGCGGACAAGATATTATCTTGTTCGGACAACATATTATCTTGTGCGGACAAGATATGATCTTGTTCGCACAACATAATATCTTGTCCGCACAAGATATTATCTTGTTCGCACAACATATTATCTTGTTTGCACAACATAGATCTTGGGAAGTTGTGCGACAAGATATTATCTTGTGCGGACAAGATATTATCTTGTCCGGACAAGATAATATCTTGTGCGGACAAGATAATATCTTGTGCGCACAAGATCTATGTTGTGCAGACAAGATATTATCTTGTGCGGACAAGATAATATCTTGTTCGCACAACTTAATATCTTGTGCGGACAAGATAATAACTTGTCTGCACAAGATAATATGTTGTCCGCACAAGATATGTTGTCCGCACAAGATAATATGTTGTCCGCACAAGATAATATGTTGTCCGCACAAGATAATATCTTTTGCGCACAACTTATAAAATAAAAAGAAATCATGTCCCTTCCCGGGTTCCGTATACTTGTCACAATTCCTGATTGTTAATTACGATAACGAATTCGTGTGATGCAGTGCATTTTTCAAACCTCAAAAAAGGTAAATTTTCTGATGAAAATTTGTGATATTTATTTATACTCTAAACATGGGTTTTTACATAGGTTTTGGGTGCTCATTGGAACCGCCTCATTGAGGCGGTTCCAACGAGTACCCACAGCCTGTGTCTTGGAGCAGAAATAAGAAAAATAATAATTATCCCGGTAAACCCAAGTTTTCTCTATATAAAGTGGGGTTTAGGGGGTCTTTATTTCACGGACTTGTTAATGTGATGCCCTTTTTATCATATGATGTCGCGTCTGAGAGTGTAATAACGCCACGTAATATTTTCGATAATCCACTGGTGGATTAAATATGCAAATTAACTAGATACTTTCCATAACGTTACATGTACGACGTCCTTAACGACGTCGCGTTTACTTACGGCGGAATATTGACATTTTTGTGAACAATGATGAATAAAATGCGTTTGAAATGTCATAGGATAAATAGAATCTTGCATTGGTGCTCATGTATTGTTGAATTTAGTAAACTCGTTGAGGAAAAGGGATAAAGTGCTCGGCGAATCCTCGAATTTTATCCCTTTTCCTCGACTCGTTTTATAAATTCAATAATACATGAAAACTTATGTAAGATCCCATATATATTTTATATCTCTTACCGTTCGTATGTGAAAATTGTCAAATCTTCTGCAGAGTATCTGCCTTGCCATGTCAGGGTCGTTGATAACAATACCCATTCGGAAACCCTCGTAAAATCTGTAAATTAAACAGACAGTCGACAGTTCAAGACATATGAAGCTTCTGCGCAGTTTCCAATCATTCGATCTTTCGAAAGTAGTTTAAAGGCAGGCTCCGGGGCTTAATTGGTCGGAAGCATCCCCAGCAGGCACTTGACGTAATTGTGACGTCATATCGACATCGGTTCAAGGTCATAGCATTTATGCAACGTCATATCTACGTCGGTGCAACATCATGACGTTTCACCAACGTTGATATGACGTTGCCCTAGCGACGTGTGCCTGCTGGGTCTGCCAGATGTATGTCCCACTTGAAGTCTGTAGATATTATAGAAGCCAGGTTTTAAGAAAAAGGCCATTATCGCTCTGCATGTTGTTTTTTTAGCAGACGACATTTGACATATTTTTCCAAAACCAAAGATGGAGACAATTTGGGAAAAATAAGAAAAATATCAACAATTTGCTGTCTGCTAATTTAGCTCAGACAGTGGTAAAGGTCCCAGCAGGCACTCAACGTTGAACTAAAGTTGAAACAACGTTGAAAACGTTGTTTCAACGTTAGTTCAACGTTGAGTCAACGTTTTGTGCCTGCAGGGGTAATAGCAAAGGCGATCAGCAATCAGGCGATTTTAACGAGCGCCAACAGTTTATGTTTCTAGCTATAAAATAAGACACTTTTATCCATAAAATGACTGATAATATGGGTGCTGATTTCACGAATTTGTTAGCTTGAAAGGGAAAACGCGAACATTTCTAGTCTTGGAAGGGGCAAAAAAGGGAACATCTCTGGCCTCGTGATGAACAAAAAAATTCGAAAATTTCTGGCTGCCTGACGCAAAATGACATCTAGCCACGTGATGGGGAAAAAGTAAAAATCTCTTGTCGCGTGACCCTAAAAAAAGAAAACTTCCTGCCGCATGACGAGGAAAAGGCCGTGGACGGAAATAATAGAGAAAATCTCAAGCTGCGTGACCGTGTGACAGACAAATGCGAAAATCTCTTGCTGCGTGACTAGAAACTCTCAAGCAGCGTGACGGAAATACTTGTAAATCTCAAGCCGCGTGACGGAAAACACGAAATATCCAGGCGCCTGACAGGAAAAAAACGAAAATCTCAAGCCGCGTGACTGTTAAAAAGCGTTGATTTCACGAGTTTGTTAGCTTGAAACGGAAAACGCGAACATTTCTAGTCTCAGAAAGGGCAACAATGCGAAAATCTCGGGCCACGTGATGAAAAAAAAAAAACACGAAAATTTCGGGCTGCGGGACGCAAAAAGACATCTAGCCACGTGACGGGGAAAAAGTAAAAATCACCAGCGCAAGACGGAAAAAAAGGAAATCTCCTGCTGCATGAAGGGGAAAAGGCAGTGTGACGAAAATAAAAGACAAAAGCTCAAGCTGTGTGACAGACAAATGCGAAAATCTCTTGCTGCGTGACTAGAAAATCTCAAGAAGCGTGACGAAAATTCTTGTAAATCTCAAGCCGCGTGACGTAAAAAACGAAATCTCTAGGCCCCTGACGGGAAAAAGCGAAAATCTCAAGCCCCGTGACTGTTAAAATTCGCGTAAATGTATCTCTAGCCGCGTGATGGTAAAACAAGCGAATGTCTCTGGCCGCAAAAATTATCTATTCTACAGTATTACTTACCCATAAACCTTGCCGTATATCTTTTTCCAATGTACAAATACGTCTACCGGAAACTGAAATATAAACGTAGAGAATCTCATGCTCGTGCTCATTTCTTTTCATTACACTAACAAGTCCGTGAAATAAAGACCACTATAAACTCTACTTTACACAGAGAAAAGTGAAGAAAGAGAATCGAAGAGGGAAACGGCCAGGAACTGATACATCAGATCAAAAACCTACCATCCCCACAACATCAAAACGATAAGAAGTCGAACAGAAAACAAAATAGACAGTTGGTAAACAGAGTCAGCAGCTCTTTCCTGAACATAAGTTGAGTCAGATAATCCAAATGTAACTAAAAAACAACAAACAAAATAGGGGAAAATCAAAATCATCAACATAAAAAACAACAACATTTAACAGCAAGAACCCCCGGGAAAAAGCACCTACTTTGAAAACTGGAGTAAAAGAAAACCAACAGTTGGACCCCGTTTGACAGAGCAACAGACATTAAAGTTCCGTGTCCGACTAACTAATAAATAGCTTTGAGCCAGAGCTACCATAAACCTCGTCCCACTGGCGTGCAATTAAAGAGGAACGCATAATGTTTGACCGTGATTGGTAAAATGCAATCTAGCAGACTGTTTCATAGCATTTATATTGTACCCAATGCGCCTGTTATGTTTGATAATTTTCTGAAACAGTTCCGAAAAGTTAGGTTTGCCTTTATATTGTCTTAATTTATATTATATAATGTCGCAAAAACCTCAGGCTGTGACACCCCCTGCAGCAAAAGTCTTTCATTTAGAAACCATTTCATAGCGTCGGCGATAATATTAGAACATGCTTCCCGAAGTTTATGAAATAGATATCCCTGATGCAGAAGTTCAGCAGTTAAACTTTTATTACGAGTGATACGACTTGACAGTCTTGCAAAGCGAATAAGTTGCCTATTATACACTGCGTGAGATGGCGAACGAGGAACATCGTCGTCTAAAAATGGGGAATTGACTATATTGAATCATCGCTTATGTAATGTTGGTTAGTACCTGGTGCTCTGTCTCTGGTTGGGCCCATCGGAGTCTAACCGTCGGTTTTCCTTTGCTCCAGCATTTCAATGGTTTGTTGCTGTTGAGTCTTCACCGTTGTTTCATCTCTGTGTTTTGTGTGTGTGTGTTTGTGTGTGTGTGTTTTCGGAGATGTTGCACGGATAAGTTAGAATGTCTTCATGCGGACTGAACAAATTATTTGTCTGAATCGTTATAGCATTAAGGGCGAGGATTGCGGCCGCGTAATAATAATAATAATAATAATAATAATAATAATAATTATAATAATAAAACACATGTCTTTATTTTTCGAGGATAACATATTTAGTATACAACTAATCTCACATATGATCCTCCCTAGAACAAAGCAAAATAGTATATACAATATATACAATAAAATGAGATATAATACAACCACAGTAGTTTGTCCAGGAAGTCCAAAACATTTGAAACGACTATGTGAACATAAAATGTTTAAAACTATATGTGCCATACTTAGAATAACTAGCTGGTATATCATCTAAAAATACGTTTTGATTGCCAAGTTAAGCATAAAATTTTCCAAGACTATATTTGACTATAATCACATGTAAAATAATGTTCATGGGTTGTTATTTGTTTTTAAAAATTTCGGGATACATCAATTAATGCGTTGACTCACGCGACGTCAATGACGCCAAAACAAACAATGGTTTTCTCCAAATAATTGGAGGATTTGCAACGCCAACGACGCGGTTCCGCTGTCAGTAGGAAAGATGTGTGCATCTGCTTTCTTGTCACAATTTCAAAGCTAAAGTCATGGATGGAAAATAATCTAATTATAAGTAATAGGGGTAATTTTAACATGCATCGAATCATGAACAACACCGGATCATGAGCAAAGTTTGACAGTGCTCGTGACCCGATGTTGTTCATACGTCATCGACGTTAAAAAATACGTATGCGTGTACTAATTAAGTTTACTAAACGAGCTATGGAAAAGGGATAAATTGCGAGGCTTTGCCGAGAATATTATGCATTTTCTTCAAAGATTTTAATAAATCCAATGATAAATGAGGGCGAATGCAAAATTCTATTTATCATATGACATTTAAAACTCAGTTTATTCACGTGCTGTTTTTTTTTTTCTTAACTAAAAAATGTCAATATTACGCAATTAGTAATAGTTTGTCTGTCATTACAGACAATGACCAATTTTAATCATATTTGAGAAATGTTACTATTCGTGTGTTCTAAGATGGCTGATGGGGTCGATTCTAGCTCTAAACTGTCTAAAAGAAGCTAGAGGAAGACAGCTCTGTTGGTGATGCCTTAGCTCTGGCTTTGCGCTGTTAGGAAACACGACATCGTGCCGGCCTCGGTAACTCAGTCGGACGCGCGTCTGACTGTTGATCTGGAGGACGCGGGTTCGATACCTGCTGGGATCGGCAGCATTCTTTCGTAGAGATTGATCATAAAATCTTTTCTACCGTCATTCTCTCCCTTCCTCTGATTCCAAAAGGGCAGTTGTCAGTTTCTGGCCAGAGAATGTGCTCTGTACTGGTTAACCGCTTACGTATAAGCCTCCCTAGGAGTAAACTGACCGGCTCAAAAATGACCTAAATATCGTTGACTGGGCCGTTAAACTTCAAAACAAACAAACAAACACGACATCGTTCAGGGCGTCGTACGTGGTACATGTAACGTTTTGGGGTGTATCTAACTATTAGTCCACTTGTGGATTACCGAATTTGAAACATGGCGTCATTACAATTTCAAATTAGAAGTCGCTGATATGATTAATCCATTTCTGCGTGGCTTCTGGTCTGGACTGCGCAATGTAAAAGGTGGTATTCAAGCCGATACTTTCAGCGAAGTTTCAAAGCAGTGTATGCAAACTTAGCCCTGACTGCGTTAAACTATTTTGACCCTTTATGTACTAAACGGAATCTTCCTCCTTATGTATGGCGGGCGTCCATTTCGAAACTTCGGGGTGACAGGATGTGTCATCTTTAAAAATGTTTCGGACAACAGCTGAACTTTTTGCAAATAGTGTAGGCTCTCATCAGACACCGCGTTCTGGGGTTTCCGGCACAAAGTGGGTTAATTTATACGCGTAGCCGTAAAACACAATTTCCGCCGTTTTACCTCCCAAAATTTGGCCCTTAGAACGCAAAAGTGGTGCGAGTTTGGCAGGAAAAGTGGTGCGATTCGGACCGATCCTTGAACCATGGGCGGTAGGGCTTGAGACGTCATGGGTAAAAGTATCACAAAGTCGGAAGTAACGTCTTCAAAATGTTTGTTTGATTCGAGGTTTAACGTCCCCATCAACACTGTAAAGATCATTTTAGAGACGTTGCTTCCAATTTTGTGGGACTTTTACCCGACATTGAGATGAAATGACATCTCAAGCCCTGCTGCCCAATGAAACCAATAGGGTTTATAAGCATGGCAGGCTTAGATCCTCTAAGCGGTTTACCAATACCCGTGTGCGGGTCGGTTTCATCTCTGCGTGGAAGCATCATGCAGCCCATCTATTTTTTCAAGCCCCGATTGGCGGGGGCCAGTCTTCAAAATGACCTGAGTCGTAGACACTAAACAAAAACAAATAAAACCTCTCCAAATTACTATTTAGAATATAGTAATAAACAATTCAACAATAACCTAATTCTGTGCCAGTATTTAAACGCGTAAAATACACCACAGACTATATTATGACAGTTTTTTTAACAAGCACAGTATATATTAGTCTGACCTACCTAAGTCATGTCATTGTTTCAGCTATTTTACGCATATTCCAACCAAAACAAATTGTTTGTACTTTACAATAAAGAGTGCAAAGTTCACTACCGATCTTTGCCCTAGAATATTTATACGACAACTGTTTGTTTGGGTTTTGGTTAAAAGGCCGTATCAGAAGAGACAAAAGTACACGATAGCTACATAGAGGATATTTACTTTTTATCGATGAATACCAAAAATATTCCATCGAGTGTGTTGAAAATATCAGAATTTTCACGAGTGCGAAGCACGAGTGAAAATTCTGATGTTTTCAACACATGAGATGAAATATTTTTGATATTTATCGATAACAAGTAAATTTTCTTTTTATTTGATAATATTTTAGGACACTTACTGTAATTGATCAATCGGATCTTACGTCACAGTTTTTGACTTGGCATTGACGTCACAACTGTCAGTTGCAAACAATAAACGGATCGCCATTTTTAATACATCATTTTTACAGTTCAAAGAATGCTTTTTCAAGGTATGTTACAGAATTATTTTGTAGATAACATATGAATTTTGGCGAGAAAAGTAGTCCGGGCTGCTACTGTGAAAATAACATTCACACTGTGAAAATATCATTTATATTTTCACCGTGTGAAAATATCACTTTTATTTGTTTCAGATATGCATTGGTTTCACTGCTATGTATAAAATAATCTGGTTTATTGTCGGGGCACCTTGCTGCTAGCAAGGGCCTGTTTGATGTTTAACGTCCCCGTCAACACTATAAAGGTCATTTTGGAGACGCTGCTTCTAATCTTGTGGGACTTTCACCCGACATTGAGATGAAATGACATCTCAAGCGCTGTCGCCCAATGAAACCAATAGGGTTTATAAGCATGGACAGTCCGACTCGCACAGCTTTGCCTGGGCAGGCTCAGATCCTCTAAGCGGTTTAACAGGACTCGTGTGCGGTCGGATCCAGCTCTGCGTGGAAGCATCATGCAGCCCATTTATTTCGTCAAGCCCCAATGGGCGGAGGCGTAAGGGCCTGTTGTATTTGCAGCAGTTACCTGCTGTTTTTTTTTTTGCGTGTTTTTGTTTGTTTGTTTAATTGTCGTCTGCTCCATCCTGCATTCCTTTGGTTTACCCTGCAGGCACAAAATGTTGACTCAACGTTGAACTAACGTTGAAACAACGTTTTCAACGTTGTTTCAACGTTAGTTCAGCGTTGAGTGCCTGATGGGTAATGTCCTATCTCTTGGGAGACAGCTTGAGAAGGGCTGTTGTTTGTTTGAGGACTCGGCCGTTGACCCCACTGGCTGTTGCCAGTTACTGTCGTGGGGATCTCACTGTGTACTGGAAACCGTTTAGAGCGTCTTAAGCCCATTAAGGAAGAGTGGACGTAACTAATCGGTCCGATATTACCTTAGCTGTTAACTGGGTCGTAAAACCACAACACATAATATAACAGAATTCTGGCCTTTGTACTGATGCTGAAAAGCTTCTCATTTCTAATAGCCTATTTCCCCTGCTTATTACAAAACCACGCCTATAAAAATACATTGTAACCTTTATATCGCTAAAAAATGAAAATATTAGATGAAAAATTGAGATATTTTTTCTTATTTCTGTTCAAAATATAGATTTTGGGTACTCGTTAGAGCCACCTCATCGAGGCTGTTCTAACGAGTACCCACAATCTATATTTTAGAGCAGAAATTAGGAAATAAGGTTTACCCCTGCAGATCCCAGTTTTACTGAATAAAAGTGGGTTTCAAGGGGGTCAAAATTATATAGGCGTGTTTTCGTGATGTTGTAAAACTAACCATGACTTCGTGGCCTTTGAAGAACACAACCATGTGACACCTTTTACATTGCACGATGGTTCCAAAAACTGAGATTTCTCAGAACCCTTACAGGAATGTATTTGCTCCTCATGAGCAAAGTCTTTCCTTTTAGAGTAGATCCCTTTTTCAGCGGGTCAGGGAACAAGAAGTCCCGAAAGTTTTCTCTCTTTGCAAAATGGCGGAAAAGTCTGCCAGGTGTTCACATTACCGTTAAGTCCGTATAATAAACACCCCTGTATTCCACACATTATGTATGGAAAAACTGGGGTTTATAGGGGACGACATTGTTTGTTTTATTTTATTTCTGCTCCAAGAATTAAATATGTTTCTATCAGGTAAAAAAAGAAAACACGCTCCCCGTAAGGTCAAGGATACGTAAATGACATCGCCGCCAAACTTAACGCGCGTTCAACGGCAACGTCACTGGCTAACAAACGTCTTCACTGAAAACGTAGTTATTTTGCAATGCAATGCCGGTTGAATGACAAAATTCTCCAGTTTTTATTGCAAAGGGGTACTTTATTTATTTATTTATGTGTGCCGTGTGCAAGTCTGTGATATGAAGACCACCCTAAACCCCACTAAATATAGATAAAACTGGGGTTTACGGGGTTAAACACTATTTTTCTTATTTCTTCTCCAAAACATAGGTTGTCGGTACTCGTTAGAACCGCCTCAATGAGGCTGTTCTAACGAGCACACACAATCTATGTTTGAAGTATAAATAAGAAAAATATCACGGACATTCCTCAGAAAAGTAGCCATTTTGGAGATGTGAAAAATGCACAGTTAACACATGCAAGCCATTTACTGAAATCTTGCAAATACGCGAATAATAATAATAATAATAATAATAATAATAATAATAATAATAATAATAATAATAATAATAATAAAAAGAACTGAATCATAGAAATGCACAGCCAGCGATGACTCGAGTCATTCAGCAATTCATAGGCCAATGTTGCGGTAGAATTTACGTTCCCCATCAATACGTGGGTCGGTTGATATATCATATCAAATCTACGCAATTAACATCCCGTTATAATAGGCGCAGTTGAAGTATACTGTAATTTAACTTTGCTTAGTTTTGTAAACGGTTATTACATGTATGAGTTGTCGACTTACTGAGGAAAGCTTTATCACACACACCAGAATCTACAATAATTACCACAAATTCATCACGTGAACAAGTCCGTGAAATGAAGACCCTCTTATACCCCACTTCATATAGAGAAAACTGGGGTTTACGGGGGTATACATTATTTTTTATTATTTTTGCTTCAAAACATAGGTTGTGGGTACTCGTTAGAACCGCCTCAATGAGGCGGTTCTAACGAGCACCCACAACCTATGTTTGCAGTATTAATAAGAAAAATATCACGGATTTTCATCAGAAAAGTAGCCATTTTGGAGATATGAAAAATGCACTTTATCGCACGGGTGTGTTATCGTCCAGAATTCACATTCGGGAGCGGCTTGAAAATGAACATTATATTATGTTTTCAAGAAATTATGTTTTTGTCGATGATTATCATCACGTGAGCATGTCCGTGAAATGAACACCCCCCCCCCCCCACACACACACACACTAAACCCAACTTTATATAGATAAACTGGGCTTTACAGGGGTATACATCATTTTTCTTATTTCGTCTCCAAGACAAAGGTTGTGGGTACTCGTTAGAACACAATGAGGCGGTTCTAATGGCCACACACGACCTATGTTCGTAGTATAAAAAAGAAACCCAATTTTATACAGATAAAAGGGGCCCGTAAAAGTAGTAGTACCTAGTCAGCACACAACAGGGGGAAACCGTCGGGCCCGACATTTTTTGCTGGGAAGTAGTAGTAGTAGCAGAAGTACTTGTTGTAGTAGGGGTTGTTGTTGTGGTACAAGTAATGACTAATTTGAGAGAAGATGGAAATACCTTATTTTTAAATGACTTGACATTTCCAAAAATCCACACAGGTTTGGGTCCGGGAATGTTCAACCGCTCCAGCAAAGTAAACGTGTCTTGAAGGTACCTGTAATAATAATAATAATAATAATAATAATAATAATCTCATCGAGACGTTAACATGCACGTATATTGTTATGGTAAAAAATCGGCCCCACCCATCGGGGCTTGAAGAAATAGATGGGCTGCACGATGCATCCACGCAGAGCTGAATCTGACCGCACACGTGTACTGGTAAACCGCTTAAAGGATCTAAGCCTGCCCAGGCAAAGCAGTGCGAGTCAGACCGTCCAGATGTTTATAAACCCTATTGGTTTCATTGGGCGACAGGGCTTGAGATGTCATTCCATCTCAATGTCGGGTAAAAGTCGCAAAAAATTGGAAGCAACGTCTCCAAAATGACCTATACAGTGTTGACGAGGACGTTAAATCACAAATCAAACAAACAAATGGTAAAAAAGGCCATAAATTATCATCATTTTATATCCTTTATTGCGTGCAATACCTGCTGCTGCTGCTACTACTACACCTGTTACTACTACCACTACTACATACCGGCCCCGATAGCTCAGTTGGTAGAGTGTCCGCTCCGGGGAACGGGAGGTCTGGGGTTCGACCCCGGGCCGCGACATACCAAAGTCGTTAAAAATGGTACTAGCTGCTCCTCGTTTGGCACTCAGATTTACGGGGTAGAGCTAGGACTGGTCGATCCAGTGTCAGGATAATGTGACTGGGTGTGGTATCATGTAATGTGTCTGGGACATGATACTTCAGTGAGGCAGCACTATAAATGTGAGCATTGAGCTCCCTGTCGCAACCAGACACCGTCGTGATATGACTGAAAAATTGTTGAAAGCGACGTTAAACCCGAATTCACACACACACACACCACTACTACACCTGCTACTACTACTACTTCTACTACTGCTACTACTACTACTACTATAATTCTTATTCTTTCTTTTCTTTCTTTCTTTCTTTCTTTCTTTCTTTCTTTCTTTCCTTCTTTCTTTCTTTTTTCTTTCTTTCTTTCTTCTTCTATATAATTATTATTATCCCATTATTATAATTATTACTGTTGCTACTACTTCTACTTCTCCCTCAACAACGGCTACTACCATCGCCACATCACCTCTATTATTGATAATAATACGATTAATAATAGCACGAGTAGAAGTAGTA
This sequence comes from Lucinisca nassula, assembly GCA_963580285.1. Classification (NCBI taxonomy): domain Eukaryota; kingdom Metazoa; phylum Mollusca; class Bivalvia; order Lucinida; family Lucinidae; genus Lucinisca; species Lucinisca nassula. Next base: position 41,811,438 of record OY757027.1, on the reverse strand, counting down.
GTAGTAGTAGTAATAGTAATAGTAACACCAACAGTAGTAGTAGCAGTAACAGCAGCAGCAGCAGTATTATTATTATTAGTAGTAGTAAGTAGTAGTAGTAGTAGTAGTAGTAGTAGTAGTAGTAGTAGTAGTAGTAGTAGATCTGTGTAATGGTCATACTTGTTAAACTCAGTTTAAATAGAGAAAGTAGAGTATACCTTTTTCAGCGTAAGATCGATATTTACATGTATTACACCGAATAAACACCAAAAGAAGTATCTTCACTCGGGGCGAACATATTTCACCAAATGAACACCAAAAGGAGTATGTTCACGAGCGGCGAAGCCACGAGTGAAATACTTCTTTTTGGTGTATATTAGAGAATAAAAAATCTGTCTTACACTAAAAGAATCACATTTTAACTTAGGCGAGTATGGGTCGGTAGGTCGCAAAAACAGTTTTAGTTTGACAAAATTTTATTCGATCGAAAAAAGCAGTCAATCAGGCGCTCATCCGACTGAGCTACCGAGGCCGGCAGACTGGGTTTCCATTGTTATGAATAGTTACTGAAAAAATATATAGGAGAGTAGTGTCCCAAAGAAGTTGCGGACTGATCTAACGTCGCGCAACAAAATATGCAACGTCAGCGTCGCCGAAATGACGTCATTGACGTCTTCATGAAGTGTGAACGTGCTAAGCGTCAATTCTAAACAGTTCATTAATTTTCAATCTTCGACCAATGGGAAAACTTACCATAGAATTAGGTTTGAAGGAATAAAGGAGTCCCAAAGTGTGTAAATCAGTCACTGTTTGAAACAGAGAAGATATCGTTTTCGATTTCACTAAAAAAACTCTATATTTCATTGAAAAAGTATCTAAGAAAGTGGGATTTTCAAGAGACCTAGCTCGACGTCGAGGTCATTGGTGGTGTGTCTTTCTTTTTTATATTGCCCATATAAACCATTGTTTGTACCACTTTGCCTGGGGAGGCTTGGACCCTCTAAGCGGTTTACCAGTACTCATGTGCGGTCGATTTTGGCTCTGCGTTGAAGCATCATGCAGCCCAATCTATTTCTCCAAGCTCCGATGGGCGGGGGCCCTAACAAACATGACATGACTCACGACCGAACCCACGACCCCTGATTTTTAGGACGAGTAGCATAACCACTACATTACGGAGTCTTCTTTTAATCCTTAGATATCCTTTACTGCATTCACATTTGTTTCTTGGAGTATTAAATTAAAATAATCTTTCATTACTATGGATTCGGTTTGGGCATTTCCAATCCGAGGGAAGCCCAAGCCGCACGGAATTGAGGCTAAACCTTGAGCTAAGAATTCATTCCATTGAAATTTTCGTTATAACGAGTTTTGCCGTTATAACGAATGTCGTTATATTGCGGGTCCCTTGTATCAACAACGAAAATCAAATGTATTTTGTAATTTTGGGTCGACTGACAATCAGCCCATAAAACTGTCCATGGTGGCATGGAACTGGTTCCCTTAATTCCTCAGAGGCAGCCTATTTGTGCATTTTTTATTTACATGTATTTATTTATTTTATTTTTTTTTTCATCGGCTAGAAACTGAAACGTGAAGAGCAGAGAAAAACGATAAAGACAATCATTATGAAAACACGCCTATACAAATACAGTGTAATCTTTATTACCGAAAAAATGAAAATTGTAAGATGATAACTTGTAATTTTTTTCTTATATCTGCTCAAAATATAGATTGTCGGTATTCGTTAGACCGCCTCATCGAGGCGGTTCTAACGACTACCCACAATTTATGTGTTAGAGCAGAAATAAGAAAAATAAGGTTTACCCCTCTTAACCCCAGATTTACTATATAAAAGTGGGGTTCAAGCGGGGTCAAACTTATATAGGCATGTTTTCGTGCAGTGAGAGCACTTATTAATACTTAGTTTTTATCCATAACTGGGCATTGACCTTGAGCGTGGGTGTACAGAATCAATACAGAAAACAGATGCTAAATAGTGTCTGGTGTGAATATGGGCACGGTATATTTGACCAAATGACAAGGTTGGCCAGTGAATAACACGAGAATTCGAGTATTCGTTATGAACAAACTGAATTACCGGCCCGAAGATCTTTAAGCACTTGACATACATGTACTAAATCAACCTGGACCTTTCCATTGTTATTTGTTGGGTAAGTCCATTTGTCGTTTAAGGGGTGTTTTTTTTTTAATTCCCGTTCAACACCATCACGAAAACACGCCTTTTTTGAACCTCACTTGTATATAGCAAAACTGGAGTTTACAGGGGTAAACCTTATTTCTGCCCTAAAATATAGATTGTGGGTACTCGTACTCGAAGAGGCGGTTCTGACGAGTACCCAAAATCTATATTGTGAGCCGAAATAAGAGAAATGTCACATTTTTTCATCTTGAATTTTTCGGGTTTTTTTCGGCGATAAAGGTTACAATGTATTTATATAGGTGTGTTTTCACAATGAACAGTGTCGACAAAATGTGGCGTCTGATCAGAGTCTGCACTGTTTGTTTGCCCATGTCCCTTTTATTTATTTATTTATTTACATGTTTCCATGTAATTATTTTTTCTTTTGCCTGTTTATTCAGGTACGTATGTTGTTTTTTTTTTTGTTTTGTTTTTTTTATGTGGGGGGTACGGCCCTTTCAAGATTATTTAACACATATGAAGCCGATGGTTAATCAGATGTGGGCGAAAATCGTAGTATACGGAGAAAAAACACCTGACCTTCCGTTGCAGAACATGGAGTCTCACGTGTAACCCAGCGCCGTGAGAGACATAATGATTGAGAGTCAACGCTCTTATCCATTAGGCCACGGAGGCCCGTCAAGAATGGGTTTAAAATGCACATCATGAAAACACATCTATATAAATATATTGAAAACATTTACCACCTTCAGATAAAAACAAAATCAGATAGTTTTCAAAATTCTGCTCAAAACATAGACTTTGGGGACTCGAAAGAATCGCCTCGGCGAGGCGAACTAACGAGTACCGACAAACTTTGATTTTAAGCAGAAATAAGAAAAATAATGTATACCACTGTAAACCCCAGTTTTACTATATAAAGTTTTGTTAAAGGGGGTCAAAACTACATAGGCGTGTTTTAGTGATGTGGTCAGTTTAAATCTTCGCTCGTTCCTCATGACATTATGGTACGTTACCTTATTTAACATGCGTTATCGACGAAGATTCAGGTCGGCCTGCGCAGCCACGCAGATGAAAAAGAATATTCACACCGGCAAGATTCATCCGCGGGCCCTATCGCATTCACAGAGCAAACATGCGAATGCTTTGATAAAACTATCCCAATCTTTAACGGCTGAGCGGCGACTTGCGCACGACTCTTTTCACATGACGGTGTTCTTTTTAAACATTCTAAATTCTATATCGACAATTTAACAGCTTGCTCTGCTACAGAAGTGACTGTATCAGATCAAAGGAGGGATTGCTCAAGCTTGTTTTGTTTGATTGATTGATTTGAGGTTTAACGTCCCCGTCAACACTGCATAGGTCCTTTTGGAGACGTTTCTTCCAATTTTGTGGGATTTTACCCGGCATTGAGATGAAATGACATCTGAAGCCCTCTCGCCCAATGAAACCAATGAAAAGTATTTATAAGCATGGACAGTCCGACTCGCACCGCTTTGCCTGGGTAGGCTTAGATCCTCTAAGCGGTTTACCAGTACTCGTATGCGGTCGGTTTAGCTCTGCGTGGAAACATCATGCAGCCCATCTATTTCTTCAAGCCCCGATGGGCGGGGGGGGGGGGGAGCTCCAGCTTGTAATTTCCTATATATACACTCGTAATGTACTGGGGCCGAGTGCGTAAAACAGACGTAAGCCAACGTTAAGCGTACAAATACGCCCGTAGTAAAATTGTCGCAGAAATTTACGCGGCGAGGCTTGTCGCAAAAATAGTCGTAATGTCAGTCAAAAGGTCACGTCTACTAAGTAGGTAGCAGGCTTAACTTTAGCGTATCGTGGTTATATAGAGGATCTTACATGAGTGTTCATGTATTATTGGATTTATTAAACGAGTTGAGGAAGAAGGAGAAAATGCTAGGCTATGCCGAGCATTTTATCCTTCTTCCTCAACTCGTTTAATAAATTCAATAATAGATGAGCAAGAATGCAAGATTCTATTTATCATTATGACATTTATAACGCATTTTATTCACGTTTGTTTACAAAAATGTCAATATTCCGCCACTAGTAAACACGATGTCGTTAAGGACGTCGGACATGTAACGTTACGGGACGTATCTAGCTAATTTGCATATTTAATCCACTAGTGGATTATCGAAAATATCACTTGGCGTTATTACACTCTCAGACGCGACGCCATGTGATAATTTGCATTATTCAGTGTAAAAATGGGTGGCATTGTACAGAGGAGCCGCGTTATAATGACAGTATTTGTTCCTTATTATTGTGCCGTTTTTATGAATTTGCCGTTATAAAGAATACCAGTCAGACGCATGATAGCTTATGAAAGGTCTTTTGTACATCATTACTCTAAGAAACAAATGTTACAGACGTTTGTTAGAATCGCCTCGATGAGGCGATTCTAACAAATATCTATAACATTTGTTTCTTGGAGTATTACTTTCATGACTATGGATTCAATTTGGGTATTACCAACCCAAGGGAAGCCCAAGCCGCTCGGAAAAGAGGCTAAACCTTGAGCTAAAAATTCATTCCATTGAAATTGTCGCTAAAACGAATTTTACCGTTATAACGAATGCCGTTATAACGCGGGTCCTCTGTTTATTGGTTTTAAGATTTACAGTATAGGAGATATTTGAGGCAAATCCTTTGGATGTTTACAATGCTATTTAGCTTTATGGGCGAGTTTAGATTACCTCGCATTCATTGATGAAGTCCGTCCTGACTTGGAATATCCTCGCTATTTCAGCCGAGTTGGGTTGGGATATTTGGCGAGCGGCTCTTTCCAGAATGCAGTTGGTGACTTAATTATATTAATAGATCAACTGTATACAGGATAACCAGACGGATTGTTTTGTTTGTTTGATTGATTTGAGGTTAAACGTCCCCGTCAACACTGTATAGGGCATTTTGGAGACGTTGCTTCCAATTTTGTGGGACTTTTACCCGACATTGAGATGAAATGACATCTCAAGCCCTGCCGCCCAATGAAACCAATAGGGTTTTTAAGCATGGACGGGCCTACTCGCACCGCTTTGCCTGGGCAGGCTTAGATGCTCTAAGCAGTTTACCAGTACTCGTGTGCGGATCAGTTTCAGTTCTGCGTGGAAGCATCATGCAGCCCATCAATTTCTGCAAGCCCCGATGGGCGGGGACCGAACGCATCGCTATGTTCAATTTCCAATAGAATTTACAAAGTATTTTATTGCCTCCCACTTGTCCTTTTTCCGTTTTAGATGTGGACACATTTCTACATTTTGAGTTTAATATCTCAGCGTTTTCCTTAGAGAGAGTAAACAGTCTCCAAATTTCACTTTCTTCCAAATTCTTTTTTCCTCCAGACATTTTCCCAGAACATGCAAAGCAGATTACGAAAACACGCCTATTCAAATACATTGTAACCCGTCGAAAAAATGAAAACTTTAAGATGAAAAAGTGTGATATTTTTCTTATGTCTGCTCAAAATATAGTTTGTGGGTACTCGTTAGAACCGCCTCATCGAGGCGGTTCTAACGAGTACCCACAATCTATATTTTAGAGCAGATATAAGAAAAATAAGGTTTCAGGTTAACCACTGTAAACCTCATTTTTTACTATATAAAGGTGGGGTTCAAAATTATATAGGTATGTTTTCTGTCGAACGACACTTGAAGCATGTGTATCGTGTCTCTACACCAGATAAATACATTTAGCACATTGTATACATGATACATTGTACTATTATGGCTATACGCCTGACTTATGCCAGTCTTTCCACAGTCGCAACTAAGTTCTACCTACGCCCACTTTATGCACTCCAATGCACAGTCGTACGCTGGACTTAGTTAGCCTACTGTCGTATCTCACGCCAGCGCAAACTACGCATGCGTTTTACATGTATCCACTCGACCCCTGAATTCCATCCCGCTCGAAGATTAATAAAACCACCAGACACAGCCTGTCTTTTCATATCCGAAGAACATTATGAAACTAGAAATGTGTCCAGACGAAACAGATGCCCCCGCCAAGGGGCCCCGCCTCACCCCTAAAATCCATGTTGCAACAAAATTTTCTAAGTGTGTGACCTTGTCATCAGGAACATTTGTGAGAAGTTATATTGAAATTGGTGAAAAAATGTAAGCGCTAGAGCAATGACAAAGTTTTTTCTAAAAATAGCCACAGTGACCTTGACATTGAAAGTCGAAATCGCTCGAGATATTGTCATAAGGAACATTTGTGTGAAGTTATATTGAAATCGGTGAAGAAATGTAAGCGCTAGAGTCATGACAACGTTTTTCTAAAAATAGCCACAGTGACCTTGACCTTGAAAGTGGAACTTGCTAGAGATATTGTCATAAGGAACATTTGTATGAAGTAACATTGAAATTGGGGAAAAAATGTAAGCGCTAGAGCAATGACAAAGTTTTTCTAAAATTAGCCACAGTGACATTGACCTTGAAAGTCTAACTCGTTCGAGGTATTGTCATAAGGAACATTTGTGTGAAGTTATTTTGAAACCAGTGAAGAAATGCAGGCGCTAGAGCGATGACAAAGTTTTTTCTAAAAATAGCCACAATGACCTTGACCTTGAAAGTCGAAATGGCTCGAGATATTGTCATAAGGAACATTTGTTTGAAGTTATATTGAAATCGGTGAAGAAATGTTAGCGCTAGAGCGATGACAAAGTTTTTTTCTAAAAATAGCCACAATGACCTTGACCTTGAAAGTTGATCTCGCTAGAGATATTGTCATAAGGAACATTTGTGTGAAGTTATATTGAAATCGGTGAAGAAATGTAAGCGCTAGAGCGATGACAAAGTTTTTTTTTCTAAAAATAGCCACAGTGACCTGGACCTTGAGGCCATGATCTTGAAAGGTGAAATTGCTCGAGCTATTTTATAAGGAATGTTTGTGTGAAGTTATATTGAAATTGGTGAAGAAATGTAGGCGCTAGAGCGCTGACCAAGTTTTTCCAAAAAATAGCCACAGTGACCTTGACCTTGAGGTCATGACCTTGAAAGACTAACTCGCTCGAGATATTGTCATAATGAACATTTGTGTGAAGCTATATTGAAATCAGTGAAGAAATGTAGGCACTAGAGCGATGACAAAGTTTTTCTAAGAATAGCCACAGTGACCTTGACCTTGAGGCCAAGACCTTGAAAGTCGAACTCGCTCAAGATATTTTTAAAAGGAACATTTGTGTGAAGTTATATTGAAATTGGTGAAGAAATGTAGGCGCTAGAGCGATGACAAAGTTTTTCAAAAAATAGCCACAGTGACCTTGACCTTGAGGTCATGCCCTTGAAAGTCAAACTCGCTCGAGCTATTGTCATAAGGAACATTTGTGTGAAGTTATATTGAAATCAGTGAAGAAATATAGACGCTAGAGCTATGTTGTACGAGGGGATAATTAAAAATTTTAAGTCTGTGACCTTGACCTTGAGCTCATGGGCATGGGTGGGGGTATCGCTGAATAAAATGGACAGGTATCTAACATCATACCAAATATCAACTCAATCCATCGCACGATTTGGAAAATATCAACTCTTAAAATATCTAATTAAAAAATTCTAAGTCTGTGACCTTGACCTTGAAGCCATAGGCATGGGGTATTGCCAAATAAACATTTGGACCTGTATCTATCATCATAGCATACATAAGCCAAATCCATAATATAGTTTGGAAAATTTGAGCTCTTTAAAATCTTTCACATTTGGATTGTCTAAGTCTGTGACCTTGACCTTGAGGTCATAGGCATGGGTGGGGGTATTGCTGAATAAAACATTGTACCTATATCTATCATCATATGAACCAAAGCCATCATAAAAGTTCAGGTTCTACCAGGTACAGATACCTTAACTGGAGTCTTTAACATGGAAAATTTCTAAGTCCATGACCTTGACCTTGAGGCCATGGGCATGGGAGGGGGGTATCGCTGAATAAAACTTTGAACCTATATCTATAATCTTACCAAATATGAACCAATTCCATCAAATGGTTTGGAAAATATGAGTTCTAAAATGTTCAAGTCTACCTGTTACAAAAACCTTAACCTGAGTCTTTAATATTGAAAATTTCTAAGTCTGTGACCTTGACCGTGAGGTCACAAGCATAGGTGGGGGTATTGCTTGGTAAAACTTTGGACCTATATCTATCATCATACCAAAGATGAACCAGTTCCAGCAAATGGTTAAGAAAATATGAGTTCTAAAAGTTGTCTGAACTTTTATAAAAACTTTAACCTGAGGTTACAGGATCACGTACGTACGTACACACACATGTACAGACGGACGTACATATGTACGCACGTACGCACGTACGGAAAACCGAAAAACTATATGCCCCTGGCATCATATGATGCGGGGGCATAAAAACAAACGTCGGTGTGACATGATTAAATCGAAAGATATGTTAAGGAATGCATGAAAAATGTTATTGTGTTCCTGTTGGTTTGATATTATAAGAATCTTATATGGGTGTGAGGGGTGGATTGAAAAATCCGTCCCGAGGGACACTGTCCGACATCACGAGGCTTGCCGAGTGATGCCGGACAGGGTCCCGAGGGACGGATTTTTCTATCCACCCCTCACACCCATATTGGATTCTTTTTCTTGCATACCTTCCATTTCTATTGCGAATTTTTAATGCTGCTGTCACTTCAGTTACCGACGTCCGCCATTTTGTGATGACACAACAGGAATGTTTAGTGACGTCACGCATGACGACGCCGTGCATGAGGTTGTAATTAACCAGTGCATTTATCAAACACGAGATTATATTCGATTTGGGGTCGAAACACCAGGGTTAGAACATAAATTTCTATCCCAGGGTAAAATCACGGATTTCCTTGTCTGGTGTGCAAGAAAAGCGTTTCCAACACTAAGGATTCCCGGGTCGATCATAACTAGGGCTTAATAGCAGAATATTGAAACTTCGATACATCGAATATTGATAATTCGTTTACTATGGCTAATTCGACTCACACTTGGGTCCCTAGGGAATCGTTCCTATAGCTCCAGAAAACCATGTGTTTAGGTCAAGTTATGGAGGTTTGTTTCGTTTTAGCTTTAAAATGTATGTTGTGTGTACTCATTAGAATCGCCTAATCAGTACACACAGCATACGTTTAGCTCATAGACAGTCGAAACTATTTCCTTAGGCCATCTTCATTATGCCTCATGGCCTGGCAGTATCAGTAACACTCAATGGTTCGAACTATCTCTATTTCGAACAAAATTACACGGTCATCAAGTTCTTCGAGTTATCGTAGTTCGACTGAATATTACTAAATCTGATATTGCGAAAACACTGCTGCGACTTTTTTGTGGCCTTTTTCCCCATTCTGTACGCACTCGTCTAACATATAGAGGATATTAAACCGAATCATTATGAAACACGCCTATTCAAATATATTGGTAAAATTTTACCACCAAAAATGAAATTTTCAGATAAAAATCCTGATATTTTTTAAATTTCTGCTCACAACATAAATTGTGGGTACTCGTTAGGACCGCCTCAGCGATGCGGTTCTAACGAGCACACACAATCTATGTTTTTGAGCAGAAATAAGAAAAATAATATATACTTCTGTAAACCCCAGTTTTACTATATGACGGATGGGTTTTAGGGGGTCAAATTTGTATAGGGGTGTATTCGCGATGTTTATCAATGTTTTATTGCCAAAGAATGTTCAAAGAAGAACACAATCAACAAGATAGGGTTCTCGCTGTCAGCATCACGACGTTATTATGAAATTTAAGTTCTTTTGATTCTCGACAGGGAAATTGATAATGACTTATTGTCGAGAAAGTTTGTTTTTTCTGAAGCCAATGTAGTTCATCAAGTTAGCAAGCCCACACAATGAACATCCGCTGTAAATCTTTATCTTTTATTATTTTTTTATACTATATTTTGTGAAATCTGTAGTAAACCAGAGTGTACATTCTTTTCCTTATTTTTGCTCAAAAGCATAGACTGTTGGACTCATTGAGGCGGTTCTAACAAGTACCCACAATCTAAGACTGTTGGTATTCGTTAGAAAACGAGTTTTGAACTAGAAATAACAATAAAATATCAAATATTTTCACCTTAAAATGCCTGTTTTTGAGATTTTTTTGCATGCGTGTATTATCTCAATGTTCATTTATCATACGACGCCGCGTTTCAGAATGTAATAACGTCATTTAATAAATTCGATAATCCACCAGTGGATTAAATATGCAAATTAGTTAGGTACGCCCCGAAACGTTACATGTACGGCATCCTTAACGACGTCGCGTTTACTAATGGCGGAATACTGACAGATATTTTTGTTAAACAATCGTGAATAAAATGCGTTTTAAATGTCATATGATAAATAAAATCTTGCATTCGTGCACATGTGTTATTGCATTTATTGAACTTGATGATAAAATGCTCGGCAGGGCTTTGCATTTTATCCCTTTTCCTCAACTCGTTTAATAAATTCAATAATACATGAACACTCGTGTAAAATCCTCTATATAAATAATTTATTAAATTCGTCGAGGAAAAAGGATAAAATGCTCGGCACAGCCTCACAATGCAACCCTTTTCCTCCACTCATTTAATAAATTCATAATACATGAACACTCATGTACGAACTTCTATATCAATAGTTTATTAAACTCGTCGCGAAAAAGGGAAAAGGGACAGCCTCGCATTTCATCCCTTTCCCTCCACTTATTTAATAAATATAATAATACATGAACACTCGTGTAAAATCCTCAATAGCAATAATTTATTAAACTCGTCGAGGAGTAAGGATAAAATGCTCGGCAAATGCTCGCATTTTATCCCTTTTCCTCAACTCATTTAATAAATTCAATAATACATGAACACTCGTGTAAAATCCTCTATGACAATAATTTATTAAATTCGTCGAGGAAAAAGGATAAAATGCTCGGCACAGCCTCGCATTTTATCCTTTTTCCTCCACTCATTTAATAAATTCAGTTATACATGAACACTCATGAAAGATCCTTAATGTAATATTGCGCGAAAATAGTTTAGTTACTTACCGGTATACCATGATAACAACCAGTACAGCAAAGCCGACCACCAGCAATGGATTGACAGTCATTTTAATAAATATTTTTTGCTAAGTTTTCTAATTCTCAAGTTTGTCCGAGTTGTATACCATCACAACGGCATGCCCACATATGAGCACATTATCCATCTGGCATTTCTTTTATAGCGTTGTACTTTTGTACGCCATTTTAACGCCTATTCGCACGCTGGTGGTACTTGTTCATTGACATATTTTATTATTCTTATGTACTTTAAGGCTTGTATACGTTTCAGTCACAATTGATTAAAAGTACCTCACACCTTTGTTTGAACTATGCCTGGCATGAGAGTGATGTATACGTCTTTAATTATCATTTTGCAAAGTGGAGTGTAGAAAAAAAACACACCATATATATCACTGCAGTGCACATTCCTAGAATGAAAAGGTAACGGGGCATAGAAAATCCATTTGTCTATATGAAGTCATACTCCGTCGCTGCTTTGCATCGGCCTGAAAAATATCCAATAGATTGAAATCCGACTTTTTATCAAGGTTGGTACGTTAACAGGCAGAAATGTAACAAACTTTACACAAAAACTATGATACATTCGCTTGTACGGAAAAAAATCCACTATTAAGACCACTTTTGAAACTGTAAAACGACTTTTAACAGTCCAAAAGGAGGTCGCTTTCTAGTGGACATTCAGTGTAAAACAGAAATTGAAATCTCATTACGAAAACATGGCTATACAAATACATTGTAAATTTTACCGCTGGAAAAAAACACGAATTGTTTTAGAAGAAAAACTGTGACATTTTACTTATTTCTGCTCAAAATAGAGATTGTGGGTACTCGTTAGATCCGCCTCATGGAGGCGGTTCTAACGCGTACCCAAGTCTATATTGCAGAGCAGAAATAAGAAAAATAAAGTTAACCCCTGTAAACCCCAGTTTTTTCTATATAAAATGGGGTTCAAGGTGTGTGTTTGTGTGTGTGTGTGGGGGGGGGGGGGTCAAAATTATATAGGCGTGTTTTCGTTATGTTTTAGATATGTTTGAAGAAGACAAATAAGTTTATTTAGCTAGTGGACTTTCCTTGTGCACCATATAATAATAATAATAATAATAATAATATAGCGTCACGAAAACATGCCTATATAATTCTGACCCCCTGAACCCAATTTGTATATAGTAAAACTGGGGTTCACAGGGGTGAACCTTATTTTTCTTATTTCTGCTGTAAAATATATATTGTGTGTACTCGTTAGAACCGCCTCATCGATGCGGCTCTAACCAGTACACACAATCTATATTTTGAGTAGAAATAAGATAAATATCGCAATTTTCAACTCAAAATTGTCATTTTTTGGCGGTAATAAGTACAATGTATTTGTAAAGGTGCGTTTTTGTAATGCTATGCTTGTTTTCGTAATAATAATAATAATAATAATAATAATAATAATAATAATAATAATAATAATAAGAAGAAGAAGAAGAAGAAGAAAAGAAAGAATGAAAAGAAGCAAAATATAAGAATAAATCTCATGAAATCCGTAAAATAATTTTATGTATGAGAGAGCACATTACGAATACTACGCTGAAACGGCACATCAACTAATATACATGTACAAAAGGCGGCGTCTGTTCAGGGTCTGCATTGTTTGCTTAAAGTACTGTAATTTAAGAGTTAAACGCAACAGTTCTCCGGCGTTCACGACCATTTTCCCAACCTACACTCAGAAGCCAGAACGAAAACACGTCTATATAATTCTTACCCCCTTAAACCCCACCTTTATACAGTAAAACTGGGGTTTACAGAGGTATACCTTATTTTTCTTATTTCTGCTCTAAGATATAGATTGTGGGTACTCGTTAGAACCGCCTCGAAGCATAAATAAGAAAACGAAGAGGCGGTTCTAACGAGTACCCACAATCTATATTTAAGAGCAGAAATAAGAATGATATCACAAAGTTTTATCTGAAAATTTTCGTTTTTTTCGGCGGTAAAGTTCACAATGCATTTGAATAGGCGTGTTTTCGTAATGAAAACTATTTGGAAATTGGCTGAAAAGTTTGCAAGCAGTGGTAGCCCTGATCAGACGCTGCGGCGGTTTGCCAACTACCCTTTTCGGGGTTTCTCGTATAACATGGGTTAAACTAAAAACAAAAAGGGCTCCTATATCTATAGTGGCAAGATACGGCTACCAGGGGTCAAACGTATTTCGACAAACGTCTTGCTTACAACGACTTCAATGTATTATTTTCACTGTTGCAAGAAAATAAAATGCGATATCTTTGCAGCATTAAAATCCGAAAAGATGAATAACATATACATGATGAAAATATTAACTTTTTTTTATTAATTTATACATTATTTAAAGAGGCTAAGCATATTAGCTATAAGCTAATCTACCATCTTGCCCTCTCTTGATATGTTTTTATTCGTTTCTGGTATGCATCACGTGAACAAGTCCGTGAAATGAACACCCCCTTAAACCCCACTTTATATAGAGAAAACTGGGGTTTACGGGGGTATTAATTATTTTTCTTATTTTTATTCCAAGACATAGGTTGTGGGTACTCGTTAGAACCGCCTCGATTAGGCGGTTCTAACGAGCACCTACAACCTATGTTTGCAGTATAAATAAGAAAAATATCACGGAATTTCATCAGAAAAGCAGCCATTTGGAGATAAGAAAAAATGCACTATGTCGCACGGGTGTGTTATCGTAATGGTATAACGCCTCAGTATGAGGGCAATGAACATATGTTTGTTTGAGCCCTCATAAAATCTACTACTACTACTATTACTACTACTACTACTACCATGAAAATAAAATACAGAACAATGTTTACAAACCGCATGTATACAAATGCAAACAAAAATGCCTTTTATCATATGACGTCGCGTCTGAGAGTATAATAACGCCATGTATTATTTTCGATAATCCACTAGTGGATTAAATATGCAAATTAGATAGATACGTCCCGTAACGTTACATGTACGGCGTCCTTAACGACGTCGCTTTTACTAAAGGCGGAATATTGACATTTTTGTAAACAATCGTGGATAAAATGCGTTTTAAATGTCATATGATAAATAGAATCTTGCATTCGTGCTCATGTATTATTGAATTTATTAAACTCGTTGAGGAAAAGGGATAAAATGCTCGGCAAAGCCTCGCATTTTATCCCTTTTCCTCAACTCGTTTAATAAATTCAATAATACATGAGCACTCATGTAAGATCCTCTATTTAATAAATGTGACAAACATGATGTCTTTTATTATTGTTGTTGCTTTTGATATCCATGCACGCGTGCAAAGAAGATTGGAATAAATAAAACGATTGGTAGAAAATATAATAGCTTAGATAGAAAGTAACATAAACAATAAAATTGTGGTCCATTTCATGATTTTTTTCAGGACAACTAATCAAAATCAACTTAACATTTTGTAATCCGATTTTTTTGTTGCGTCAAGCATTACGCAATTTGGACTCTAATACTCTAATTTAAGAAACTGAATCGGGTTGAAGACTGCCAACTACACACAATTTCATTCTTTTTCAGACAAAAAAATGTCTAATTTTCGTTTGATCTATTTTGAATTTAGATTGGAAGGGCTGACACAGCAGCCGCTTCCTAACACTACCAATCATTATTTATGAACGTTATGTAGGTACATATCCTACAGTACACCCGCCGTAAAAGTTTCTGAACCCAGCCAACCCCGCGTTGAATGGTACATTATGAAAATGAACGGAAGGGGATCGCGGGGTAATCGCGGTGTTTCCGCGGCGTTATACGGGTATAAAATTGATTGTCCGCATTACCTGTCTTCAGCTTTCTCATAGGTGAATAAGACAAATGCGGCGGATCCGCAGTGTGAACGCCGCGACATGCCGAAGGCTGGCAGTGCGACGTAGCGCGGGGTCATACGCGAAAATGCGGCGGACTAAAACGATTTGCGGCGGGTGTACTGCAGGTGCGTTTTCAAGCATTGAATATGACTGCATAACTGCTTCACACATATACACAACATGGCAAGTCGTATCTGGCGGTCGGCCCGACGCTGGCCCCATGTTTCCACTCGCGCTACTTTGACTGGGCAGGCTTAGTTCTTCTAAGCGGTTTAACAGTGCTCATGTGCCGTCGATTTCATCTTAGCCAGGAAGCACTATGCATTCCAAATAGATTTCTCCAAGCCCCGATGGACAGGGGTGAGGAACGCAGCTAGTGCAGTCTTTTGGAGGTACTTAATGTAAATTAGTGGTGTACCCGTAGAAAGCTATTGATCAAGGACGGGCAGCTACTACCCTACCACAGGTCGACGACCGGAGGCGAATATGGACTCTAGCGATCACAAGCGAGAGATATTCCCCTGTGCTTTGCCGAAGTTGATTTGTTTCAACGTAATCTTGGTTAGGCAGCCTACTGTTATGCAGGTAAACATCTCTACAGACATGACTATGTATAGTAAATCAACGAAATTTCAAGCGTGATGAGTCTATTCCAAACTTTAGCGTAGTCAAGTTTCAGATACATTTTGTCACGGAGTTTTACAAACACGGTGATGGTACGAATTCCAGACTGTTCCGACTACATGTCTATTTGGTAAAACGATATATAAATTGAGAAGAGAATTGTAACCATATCGACCAATGGAAAATACCAGCTAAAGGCGACTTAGCTAAAACATGGTCGAGCTCAATATTTAAAGTGCAGTCACGTATATAGCATAAAAATATAGTATTTAAGGAATACCAATGCAAATAATAATGACTTATATGAAATATCTTGGTGTTGAATTCAATATTATCTTCCTATGCATTTGACATTTCTGCTGTAACTAATACACATTGTAGCCACAAGTTAATCAGAGCAGAATAAGGTTGAATAGGTTATTCCGTAATTATTCGTGTTCGAACCGCCTCACCGAGACGTTTCTAGCTAGCATCCTAAATATGTTGTAGCCATTACTTGAGCAAGGCCGCATAAAATATTCCTGTAAAACAGAATTCTAATGCACTTGCGTATGTAACACGACGTCTGATTGGATAACGTCAAAAAGTTGCGACAGTATATTCTGCAATATACTGTCGGAAACCCGACGTCATTACATAACGCCGCCTTTTATTGGCTGGCATTTGGTTTTACCCAGCTCCCCGCGCTTGCCGCCTTGTGAAAAATAGTGCAATTTTTAGCTTAACAACCGAAAAAATGCATAAGAATGGGGATAACTGTATTGAAAATTGTCATTTGGGGAGGTAAATCGTCGGTTTCACGGTCGCAAATTACGTTTTACGGCCTCGCCGTAAAACGAACTTTGCAACCGTGAAATTTACGATTAACCTCCCCAAATGACAATTTTCCGTACAGTTAACCCCTAAGTGAAGGTAATGCTCTGGATTCGATACAATTACCCCCACTTCCCTTCCAAATCACCAAAGGGACATAAAACAACTCAACACTACGATAATGATAACGTCACGAGCGGAAAGCTAAACGGACAGTTACGTTCCCACAAAATGGCCTTACGGTTATCCAAAATAAAAATATATTAGCCATGCATACATGCAAAGACAAACTATAAAAATAATAACCCACAACAGAAGAACTGCCTTGGAACAGCTGGTAAAAAGGTGTGTGTGGGGGTGGGGAGGGGGATGGGGGTCGGGAAGGGGGCTTTAATGGCTTACGTGGCCACGATACTGTCGTGGTTTAGACAAATAACAAACAAGGATTTCTAACTCTCCGAGAACACAAAAATCAAACGAAAACAGAGATGAATTAACGATGAGGATTCGGCAGCATGTAATAACTGAAACGCTGGAGCAAAAGGAAATCAACAGTTGGATTCCAGTGGGCCAGACCAGAGACATAACATCGGGTTAAGGTAGGGGAACGTTAACGCAGGGAACCTCAATACCAACTTGTTTTTAAATTCCTATTGCGCAGGAACTATCCGTGCATGGAACGATCTCCCTGCTGAAGTCAAATAAATGCCATCAGTGACTGCTTTCAAATCACGGCTGAATCGGGATCATACTGGTAAACGCATCGGCCAAATTCTCCAAGCACGACAAAAATCGGGATGCAGCTCCTTAAACGCCGATCTCTATCGCAAAAATATCGTTTCCAGTCCTACTTGTGTGTTTGGAGGTTTTAAAATGCGTATAACTTTTTCTTTCTATGTCCTAGGCTCGCTCATATTCGCAGAAATTGCATATCAGACACACTTCTTAAATACTAATTACTCGGTTAAAGATTTTCTCCATGGCAACCAAAAGTGAACGTTTCAGGAGAACGAATGTGTTTTTTACTTAAAATGCAAGAATACATAGTAACATCCGGTAGATACTTGTAGTCCCTAGATATAACCATGCATTGGAGTGCGTGTGTGGGCGTGGGGGTGCAGGGAATCAGCTACAGTATTTTCATTTGTCGAAAGAATGCTTCACGGCTGTAGAATGTGAACTCTAGAACTCTAGAATATGTTTTGTGTTTATTACCGTTTCTATTTCTGTTTTGTATTTCCAAGCTTCCACTGAATTCGCTAATCAGTTCTGGATCAAAATTATTCAGTGAGATGGATCTTTCTTTCTTTCTTTCGTTTTCTTTCTTTCTTCCTTTCTTTGTTTAGTCACATCACGTTTTTACGTTGCTTCCATTCATAGATGATGTAACTTATTTTCTTTGTCTTACCGTACCTGACTTAAAATAAGCGCTAGTGCTTACCGTTAAATCCTGCAAATATTGTGTATTGTATATATTTACTGTAAAGTCAAATAAATACAATTTAAACCAATCTTGAGTGGGAATTTACAAGGGTATGCGATATTTTCTCTATTTAGCTAAAAATATAGAAATATGGTGCTCAATTATACCGCCTAATTGAGGCGGATCTAACAAGCCCACACAATCTGTTTGAGGAATAAATTAGAAACAAGTGTCAATGTCCACCCGCTTAATGTCACTATTATTTCATATGGACATGGTGTATCACATTTTATTAAAAAGTCATTTCAGTGACATGAAAGACTGAATTGTCTGACATAGGGTGCTCCCTTAGGCTGATTCTGTTCGTAAAAACACAAGTTATACCAGTATGTATAAATGTGTATCATAGAAAAAGGTTATCCTTTGGAATTAAGGTTGAAAATTGTGGATTAGTTAAGTTTTTGTTTGTTTCTTTTATGGGTCATACTAGTTAGTTTCGATCAATTAGGCCTTATTCGTGATCGTCAGATATTTTCAAATTTCTGCAGTGGAATAAATGGTCACAAAGCGGGTAGAAAATATAACCCACACGTTAGTCCATGAAGAACTCGCACTGACAAAATATTGAATCGTGAGAAATGAACGATTACCAAGTTTTATAGGATCTAAAAAGTAGAAGTAAAACAAAGACAGGAATCTAAGTCTGCCCAGGCAAAGTGGTGCTCTCGAGTCCTCACCGTTGTTTCATCTCTGTGGTTATTTTGATTTTTGTGTTAGGAAGCCTTCATGCGGACTGAACAAATTATTTTTCTAAATCGCGACAGAAGTCTGGGCATGGATTGTGGTGACGTAAAATCGATTTAATCCCCCACCCACCCCCAGTGGAATTCGCATCCGCTGACCGTTCCAAAGCGGTTCTTCTGTCGCGGTTTACTTTTTGGATAGTCTATTGGCCATTTTGTGGGAAAGTAACTGTCATTTTGGCTTTCCGCGATTGATGTTTCCATTAGGGTCTGCTGTCTCATGTTTGTGTTTCTTTCCCTTTGGTGCCTCTGCTGGGAGCTGTTGGTTAATTGTATCGATTCCTGATCATTGCCTCCACTTCTATTTTACATTACCCATCTTGTTATTTCACGCTTTCTCACTTGCCTCCGAATTTTTGGTCGATTGTTTTTAAATCGACCCGGAGTTACCAAGCACAGAAACTCTCCAATGCTAAAATCCACGTGACTGTCATGGATTTGTAGGAAATCCAGGTACTACAAAGTACGGCTATATATCGAAAATAGCCGTTCTCTTATTATAGATACGTAAGAGGGATATCTTCAGACTCTGGACTGGAATCATGGTTTGGGCTTGGCGAACACTGTAGAACCATATCAGACGCTACAGAACGCGGCGTATTATCAGCTTCTACACTATTTGTTTAAAAAAAAAAAAAAAATGTAATTAAGGGTTAAACGAAGCAGTTTAAGTCTAAGTCCAGGGCCCAGTTGTTCAAAGCTAACGACGTCGTTAGTTAACGTATCGCTGAAATTTTGATCATTAATTATGACAAATATGCTAATATTTTCGCTGAACAAATGTGAGCATTCGCAAAAGCTGCTCACATTTTTTCAACAAAAATACCCAAATTTTTGATATTGAACTTGCTAGAACACTTAACAATATGATCACCAACGAGCGCGTTAAGGTAACGATGCTTTGAACAATTGGCCCCTGATATTTTCCCAAACCAACACTCAGAGACAATCAACCCGCCGTTACTCTCATTTCTTTGTTTACCATTAACTTGACTGAGCGCCGTTTTGCTACTCGCGCGTTAATATTCTGACAAAATATATATAGAGGATCTTAAATGAGTGCAAGTGTAGTATTGAACTTATTAAACGAGTTGAATGCGTGGCTGTGCCGAGCATTTCATCACTTTTCCTCAACGAGTTTAATAAATTCAATAATACTCGAGCTCGAATGCATGATTCTATTTATCATATGACATGTAAAAGGCAAAATGTCAATATTCCGCCATTAGTAAACGCGACATCGTTAAGGACGTCTTACATGTAACGTTACGGGACGTATCTAGCTAATTTGCATATTTAATCCACCAGTGGATTATCGAAAATATTACATGGTGTTATTACACCCTCAGGCGCGACGTCATATGATAAACGCGAAAACTACATGTAATGGTCTTGACGCAAACTATTCATTATGGGAATGAATTTCATTTTTGTATATTTTATCGATGTGTAAACTCCGACGAATCACTGAAAAACTGTGAGTGATTCGCGGCGTCAACACATCGGGGCGGTTCTAACGAGTACCCACAATCTATATTTTAGAGCAGAAATAAGAAAAATAAGGTATACCCCTGTAAACCTCAGTTTTACTATATAAAAGTGGGGTTCAAGTGGGTCGAAATTATTTTCGTGATGAAATATTAAATATCAACTTACTTGCGCAAGTTTTTTTCCAGTTACTGACTCGAATTCAAATTGGAATTAGAATGTTAAGTTCATGCCAATTTTATACCCACACTGCGTTGACTGCTCCTTACATTTCCTTGTAAAAAATAAATTAAAAAATAATCGCATGAATGAAATTCCAAACTAAAGCTCTCAACGTATTGCACTTTAAAAGTTCAAGTTGCATTTTTGCAATATGCAGAATGTTTGCCTTACAGCTTTCGCAGTTTGAGTTTCATTGAAATCTAAGTTTCTTTTTATGAATGATTTTAGTACAGATTCTTTCGTAGTGTTTATTGGCGCGACTATTAACCCTGTTTTCAGTGGAGAGAAATGTCGGGGGAAGATTTATTTTGTTCAGAGGTAAACAGTGAATAACAACTATAAGGGTCATTGTCAGAAAAAGCCAGAATTACGTATGCCAATAAGTAAAATAAAAACATGGCATATTTTAAGTTTAATTTTGCCAAAAGAATTGTAATATGTCTGGTTGAAATGTAAAAGCATGTTTCAGGGCCCATCGTTTTTTTATCACAAACCAATCTGTTATAAAGGTATGTCTATACAGCAAAAAATTATCTCCTGTTACCAAAATCTAAAAGTAAAAATTCATCATTGTAAATATTACAGCTTCTCAAATTCAGGCTTAAAAAACTGGAGAATTCGAGTACTAAATGGGTAAAACGTAACTTTTGGGATGAAAATCTATTTACGACGAAAATTTGTCGATTATACTGTCGCTTCTTGAAAGTAGAAGTAAAACAAAGATCAGGAATCGATACAATTAACTTACTCCACCCATCAAAGACACAAAAGGGAAAGAAACACAAACATTAAGCGACCAGACCATAATGGAAACCTAAACAAAGGAAGGCCATAAGGACAGTTACTTTCCCACAAAATGGCCATATGGCCATCCAAAATAAAAATACACAAGTGATACACACAGTAAGTAACAAACAACATCATAAATAAACCGCCACAGAAGAACCGCCTTGGAACCGCCTTGAAAACCTATTTCATACTAATTTACAAAAATGGAATGTCCTTATGAAAATATTTTGTACAATTCTTTTTTGTTCGTGCTAAGTACTTTTAGACTGTATCAGGATTCGATACAATTAACCAACAGCTCCCATCAGAGACACCAAAGGGAAAAAACACAAACATGAAACAACAGACCCCAATCGAAACAATAACAGCGGAAAGCCAAAAGGACTGTTATTTTCCCACAAAATAGCCAATAGGATATCCAAAATAAAATAATATAAGCCACAACCCAAAGACAAACCAAACAAAAAAGAAGAACCGCCTTGGAATGGTCAACCGAAACGAAATCCACCGGGTGAGGGGGGGGGGGGGTGCTTAAATCTATTTTTCGTTGCCACAATCCTCTCCCTTACTTCCGTCGCGATTTAAACAAATAACTTGTTCAGTCCGCATGAAGACCTCCTAACTCATCAGTGGAGCATCTCCGCGAACACAAAAAAAATCAAACAACCACAGAGATGAAACAACGGTGAGGACTCGACAGCAAGAAACCATTGAAATGCCGGAGCAAGAGAAAACCAATAGTTAGACTCCGATGGACCCAACCAGAGACAGAGTACCAGGCACCAACCAACGTTACATTGGATTAAATCGCTATAATTCTCAGTAAGCCTTTACGCTAGAACCGTCATAGAATCTGAGGCCTGACCCACCGGCGTGCAGTTAAAGAGTGAAGCAAAGTTGTCAACCGTGATTTGGTTAACTACCATGCATGCAGTCTGTCGTATAACATATATGTTATACCCAATCTTTTTATATGGAAGAACGATTTTACGAAATTGGGTGCTGAAGTCATTGCGGTTATATATTTTTCTGAATTTATATACTAAGGCACCATAAAGTTCGGGTTCCGATAGACCTTGTTGCAGAAGACATTTAAGTCCAATCAATATTGAATTTTGAAATTAAATCAAAATGACGTCTATAAAATTTTGAAAAGGCTTTGCGTAGCGTATGGTACAGATAACCCTTAATAAGAAGTTTAGTCGTTAACCATTTATTACGAGTGTTGAAGTCAGTTACATGACTACACACTCTGGAAAAACGAATTAATTGCGAAACATAAGCGCCATAGGATGGCACACGAGGAACATCACCATCCAAAAAAGGAAAATTTACAATCTTAAAATCAAAATCATCGCGTTTATCATAAATTTTGCAAGTAACAAGCCCATCTACAATAGACAGATGTAAATCCAAACACGAGGCCTCGGTATCAGAAGAATATGCTTTATTTAACTGAAGTTCTGAGGGGTAAATTTGACTGATCAAACCATCGAAATAGGTGCTATCAACATTTAATAAATCATCCAAATATCTAGAAGTCGAGCTAAAAGTGTCAATGATTTCAGACTGGTTTTCAGCAGAGAGGGTCATCATTAAGTCTCTCTCATAACAAAACAAAAACAGATCAGCCACAAGTGGTGCGCAATTTGTACCCATCGGAATACCCACAACTTGTCTAAATAACCTAGTACCGAATCTTATGTAAATATAGTCGAGTAGAAAGGCGAGAGCTTCACACACTTTCTGACATGACCAATAAAGTGCAATTTTAATGCTCTTCAGAAGTGAAAAAAAGCATTTCTTACATTAAATGCAAGATAGAAGGAGTCTTTCCTATGACATGTACATTCAATTAAATCATTAAGTTCTTCTTTTATGTGGTTATAAGGATGTGTAGTGTAGAGGGGGAAAACCTCTTAAGTAGACAGACTTGAAGCACGAGAACGCCTGTGTTTCAATTTATTTAAAACTTCAATAGAATTTTTATAGACCAAAACAGATTTCTACCTGATCTTTCGAAGGCTTTGTCGCAACTTTTTATCACATGTTTTTTGATGGCAGTAAAGCATAAAGTTAATAATTTGGAGAGTTTAGTAGTGGAACAAGAGCTTGAATTTTCAATAAACCGTCAGAACGCAGGTGGGTCAGGCCTCAGATTCTATGACTGTTCCAACGTAAAGGCTTATGTTGGCTGGTACCTGATGCTCTGTCGCTGGTCGCGCCCATTGGAGTCCAACTGCTGATTTTCTTTTGCTCCAACATTTCTGTTGTTTCTTGCTGTCGAGTCCTCACCGTTGTTTCATCTCGGTGGTTGTTTGATTTTTGTGTTCACGGAGATGTTGCACTGGTGAGTGAGGCGGCCTTCATGCGAACTGAACAAATTATTTGTCTTAATCGCGACGGAAGTAAGGGCGAGGATTGTGGCCACGTAAAATCGAGTTAAGCCCCCCCCCCCCCCCCGGTGGAATTCGATTCCGCTGACCGTTCCAAGGCGGTTCTTCTGTCGCGATTTAGTTTTGTAATGGTTTGTCTTTGTGTGTTTGTATTGCTTATATTATTTGTTTTGGATAGCCTTTTGGCCATTTTGTGGGAAAGTAACTGTCCTTTTGGCTTTCCGCTGTTGGTGTTTCCGTTGGGGTCTGTTGCTTCATGTTTGTGTTTCTTTCCATTGAGTGTCTCTGATGGGAGCTGTGGGTAAATTGTATCGATTCCTGATCATTGCCTCTACTTATATTTTGTATGGTCTTTTATGAATTTTGATAACCAATATAATGTAGGGAGCCTGTCAAAAAAACACAGACCGCAAACTCGGTGGCTGGATGACAAATGTGCTCATCAACTAAAGCCCTCTCTACAGCTAAAGGCTGAAGTTCAACCAAGTTTGGGCTGAAGAATGTTAACTTTGTGAAACCGTCAAACAACGACCATATTGTTAGCGGTGTTATCAACTGGAGCCAAAACCAACTTCCTATGAAATTCTTGAATACCTAGTTTAAGGTGACGTAAAGACGTCTTTGGTTTAGCAGGTAATAAGTTCGTATTTTGCGAATAAAAAGAAATGCGTTTATTCACTAATTTCAGAATGCTAAGTTTCCATTCCTTAAGAACCTATCGGAACCCAAATTCTATGGTGACTTAGTATATAAATTTAGAAAAATACATGCCTATAATGACTTTAGTACCCAATTTCGTAAAATCGTTCGTCGATATATAAAGATTGGGAACAACATAAATCTTATAAAACAGACTGCATGCATGTTGGTTAACCCAATCACGGTTCGCAACTTTGCTTCCCTCTTTGATTGCACACAGGTGGGTCGGGCTTAAGATTATATGACGGTTCCAGCGTAAAAACATAAATGGAATTTTATTTTATTTTAGTATTCTTTATGTTGGTTGGCGCCTGATGCTCCGTCTTTGGTCGGGCCCCTCGGAGTCTAACTGTTTGCTTTCTTTTGCTCCAGCAATTCTGTTGTTATATGCTGTCGAGTCCTCAAGCTTGTTTCATCTCTGCAGTTTTTTTATTTGTATGTTCTCGGAGATGTTACACTGATGAGTTAGGAAGCCTTCATGCGGACTAAACAAAATTAGTGTATACCGCGACAGAGGTAAGGGCGAGGATTATTGCCATGTAAAATCGATTTAAGCCCCCCAGTGGAATTTTTTCCAATTACCTTTCCAAGGCGGTTCTTCTGTGGCGGTTTATTTATGTTATTGTTTGTTACTAACTGTGTGTATCACTTGTGTCTTTTTATTTTGGATGGCCATTTGGCCATTTTGTGGGAAAGTAACAACTGTCCTTATGGTCTTCCTTTGTTTAGGTTTCCATTATGGTCTGGTCGCTTCAAGTTTGTGTTTCTTTCCCTTTGGTGTCTTTCATGGGTGGAGTAAGTTAATTGTATCGATTCCTGATCTTTGTTTTACTTGTATTTTGCTCAACATACTCCCGCTTACACCATCGATTACCAAATTCATTCAAGGCAGCAGCGATTTCATCTCTACATTTATTCAAATCAATTTTAGAAAAAAATCGATATTTCTGTCCTTTAGATATTATACTACGTATCCTAGAATCAGGAATAATTTTTAAATTGCCAGTAATAATATGACCAGCAGCAAAATAGCAATACACTATATTTTTGCATTCACATGCAATAGGAGTGTTAGTGTCAATATCAAGATCAGGAACATGTTTATTGAAATTAAAATAATAGATCAAATAGGTTAATTGTATTTATAGTAAATTATGGGTGTTTCAGTATTTTGAAAATGAGCATGAATGGATGAAATAACCGAACTCTCCCGGAAGATACTAGGTAAATATATCAAATCCAAACCCTTATTAATGACGGATATTTTGATGTAATGACGTATGTGAATAATTTCAGAATCGATAAAAGGACGGAGAGCATGCTGAGTATAACCTGTAGTTAAAAGAGCAGCGTCGTATAACTGATTAGAACTATCGTAGAATTTATTCGCCTCGGTATCCAGAATCCGTAATACATGGGCAAAGAACTTAGAAAAGCAAGCATTGAGTGGCGTCCATGATTCAATAATATTATGGACAGTCACTTCAGTCTGGTTTTGTTTCTTTTAAAAGCACGTAACTTACGTTTAGAATTACCATTTTTTCTGGTGCCATTCGATCTAGTTTTACGCTTTCGACAGTCCAGAATCGAGAAAATATCAAAGTCGGGCATTTTAGATACATTACCCTCACGATAAATGTTGTCATGAAAGCCCACTGGAAAAGGTGTCTACTAATTCAATCCTTTATAATTCAGCTTCGTGCCGTTTAATAATTTTAAACCTAGCTTTAGAATATAAATCATAATGATGTTTTTCCACTGGCTGTTTAGAAATATCTTTTTACAGAATGACATGTACGTCTGAAATGACGGTACAAGAAAGTGTCAGTTTTTAGGCTTACTCATTCTACGATAGTGTTCGCTAAAACGTGTTTTTAACATGCGATTTTACAATTTGCAGTATGTCTGGTCATCACATATATCAAATCCGTAGCCTTTCATGTCAAATCGGACACGTTAACTACTGAAAAAAACGTTTACCGTTCGGTAGAAGCAGTGCATAAATGTGAACAGCACCTGCACCTCTAAACATTGCAGATGAAAATACTAGGGTACATTCCACTTCTCCTGAAAGGATTGGTATATTTCCGAAGAATGGGCGATTTGATAGGAGATAAGCTAACTCTCAGGTTATTTTTAAATAAATTGGTACTACCTGCTCCACTTAAATTAACGGAAGCGGCAGAAAACAAATTTATGGGCCTCACCAATGCCTACGGCAACAGAAGGCGAGTATAACAAAAGCCAACAAAACAGCTATGCCTATAAAAAGCCAATAGATATCAAACAAGCAATTGTTATACAACGAGATACGAACATCGGTCCATTCAAGACCTTCCACGGGTATCAAAAGGATGTCGAATTAAGGAACGATGAAAAGCAACTGCAAAAGCAGTCCCAGAGGATTGGAAAAATACGAGCATTATATATTTTGAACAAGTTTGTTTAAGTGTTTGATAATTCTATTTATTTTTTAACAGAATCTTGACAAAATAAAAATTATACAGTCTGCTAGAGCTTTTAACAGGCTGTATGTCGAAATGTTAGTATAAAAATGTTTAATAGAAGTGAAGACAATGATCAGGAATCGATACATTTAACCAACAGCTCCCATCAGAGACATCAAAGGGAAAGAAAAGAAACACAAACACGAAACAACAAACTTTATAACAGCAATGACTTCAGCACCCAATTTCGTAAAATCAATTTTCGATATAAGAAGATTGGGTAAAACATAAATGTTATACGACAGACTGCATGCATGGTAGTTAACACAATCACGATTGACAACTTTGCTTACCTCTTTAATTGCACGCCGGTTGGTCAGGCCTCAGATTCCATGACGGATCCAACGAAAAGACTTATGTTGGTTGGTACCTGATGCTCTGTCTCTGGTCTGGCCCATCGGAGTCTAACTTTTGGTTTTCTTTTGCTCCAGCATTCTGTTGCTAACTGTCGATTCCTCACCGTTGTTTCATCTCTGTGGTTGTTTGATTTTTGTGTTCACGGAGTTGTTGCTAGGATGAGTTAGGGGGCCTTCATGTGGACTGAACAAATTATTTGTCTTAATCGCGACGGAAGTACGGGAGGGGATTGTGATCACGCACAATCGATTTAAGCCCCCCCCCCCCCCAGTGAAATTCGTTTCCCCGCCGACCGTTCCAAGGCGGTTCTTCTGTTACGGTTTATTTTTGTTATCGTTTGTCTTTGGGTGCTTGTGTCGCTTATATTATTTAATTTTGGATAGCCTTTTGACCATTTTGTGGGAAAGTAACCGACCTATTGGCTTTCCGCTCTTGGTGTTTCCGTTGGGGTCTGTTGCTTCATGTTTATATTTCTTTCTCTATGGTGTCTCTGATCGGAGCTGTGTGTTAATTGTATCGATTCCTGATCATTGTCTATACTGCTATTTTGTCAACGGAAACATCAATACCAGAAAGCCAAACGGACAGTTACCTTCCCATAAAATGGCCAATTGGCTGTCCAAAACAAAATAATATAAGCGATACAAACACTCAAAGACAAGTCTGTAAAGTTTTGTGAATCTTTATTAAGTGCTGCAATCAGATTTGAACATCCTGTACAAATTCTCTAAAGAGTCATTTAACAGTCTTTTCTGTATCTTTGTCTTCTTCCGAGTGGTGATATTCCTCTTCTCTGCTGTGATTCTTGACCCGTAATCCCTCTCAAACATGTCTGTTGTTGTTTGCCGCTCTCGTAGAAAGACGCCATTTCTTCTTTTAAGACGTACCCCGGTGAAATTCCCAGCTCTCAGTGCATTAAGCTTGAATTTGTACTTTTTAAGTATGTGCCCAACAGCAACACTTTGCGATGGTTGTTAAGAAGATGTATGTTGATACCTCGGCTGATTCATTAAACAAACATGAAAACTTATTTTTTGTCCAACTGTCCTTTTACTGCGGGTGAATTGTTTTAGTAACTTTTTGGTTTTTGTCTTGGGTGTATCTTCTAGCTTTCTAATCGTTTTCTGAACACGTCGGCTCTTTTCGTTTCTTTCTCTAATTGTTGCTCCAAAGATTATACTTTTCTTTTTATGTTTACTCTGTTTCTGCCCCTGACTTTTGTTCCTTGTTTCTTTTGTCGTAAAACAGTGTGATCAGAAATTGTGTCGGATGTTTGGGGGTTCAATTGTTTCTCAAGACCTTTCTGCCTTTGTTTATATTGTCTCCATTTCTTATTGGCAGTTCTATGTTCACTGCTTGTCATATATTTTATGAGTCTTTTCTTCCCCGTTTCTTTATTGCGTTGGAACTTCTGTTTTCCCTTTTTCAAATATTCTCTCCTTCTCTCAGAGTCTGCACCGCGCTTAGCTCTATAACGGCTTTGCTTTTCTGCTGCACTCAAAGCCATCATTCTGAAACTGTGAAGGAAATTCATCAGTTTTATAAATTATGAGTGGAGACAATTTTTTGTTTGGCAGTCAGCACCTTTCTTCAATCAGTTTTAGTTCAAATATTACTTTGAAATATCAAACATATCAACACGAAATCGCACCTATATTATTCTGACCCCTCGAATCCCGTTTTTATATAGTAAAACAGGTTCTGTAATCGCCATGAAAAGTTTATGATTATAATTACGAACTAATTTGGTTAAGGTATAGGTCTCTGCTGAAATTAAACCGTAAGAAAAAAGTATGTGGAATTGTTTTACATAATAACTCAATGCAGAAAGACTATGGACAAACATGTCGACATATTTTGAAAGTTTCCCATATATAGTTTTATCTGTAAGACTGAATGTATTTAATTACAATTGTTAACTTCTTTAACAAACCCATGTATTAAATACCATTTCTTGCACAGCAGAAAGGGTATACCGGGTTTTAACCTGAGTGTTGTAGTCCAAAAATCCATCCCTCGGGGATAACAGTCCTGGACGGATTTTCTATGTACCCCTCAGATCTATATAAGATTCTTATAGAAAATATCAGTTAAAATATAAAAAATCACGGTTGAAATAGATACGACTCACGTTTTCAAAGAAAAACCTTGGGGCTAGTGTAGTCACTCTGGCGCCTGCGTTGTCGTTGTCGTTGTTGTCGTCGTTGTCTTCTCGGATGGATTTTTGGAACGTTCGAGCACCAACACGATCCTTCTCATCCAGCTTCCCGAGGCGGTGGGATCTGTCTATGTCGCTATGTGACATCGGGACCCCATTTTCAGAAGCCAACTGAAGAAGAATGTCGTCCCTATCCTCGTTTTCAGTGTGTGTATCGCTTATATTTTTGTTTTGGATAGCCGATTGGCCATTTTGTGGGAAAGTAACTATCCGTTTGGCTTTCCGCTGTTGATGTTTCCTTTTGCGCCTAGTTATTTCATGTATGTGTTTCTTTCCCTTTGGTTTTTCTGATGGGGGCTGTGAGTTAATTGTATTGCTTTTAGATCATTGCCTTCACTTAGAAGTGAAGGCTATATTCAAATGGATGTTACTTGGGACAAAGCCTTTCCATTGATACCAATCGTTTTGACCTGCGATCTTGACCTTTGAACTTTGACCTATTTTTAAAAACTTAAAAGGTAGCGATATCTCCAAAAGTGTTTAGCCTAGCTTCATTTAACTCAGCACAGTTACTTCTTATCACAAGGACCATAACTCTACTGGTGATTTTGACTTAATTATTTCCCCATTCCCCCGTTTTTATTTTTTCTGATAACATTCGTTCACCATGTTCGTGTTTTTTTTTTTTTTTTTTTAAGAAAAACTTTCGAGCTATAGTCGTTTGCTTTTGTCGTTGTTGTCGTCGTTGTTGCTGTCGTTCCGAAAAAAATATCTTAACCTTCGCTATTACGCCAAAAGCATTTGACTTAGCCTCATGAAACTTCACACACATATTCACCATCACATGACTGACATTCTGAATGAAACTTGTCTCCTTATTGTCACACTATTTACTGTTTATAATATGCTATTGAGGTACCATCATGGTTATTATAATGTGCATGAGAACTTGCAACTCCTCGTTTGATTCAGAAAACACACACACACACGCGCACGCACGCACGCACACACAGACACTGACGAGCGTAGCATCCGCTTGTTTAGCTCTTGTTTCCTTTTGGATTCAAAGCATAAACCATGGATTTTCAGAGACCGTCAGTGTACGTTTGGAGCAATACTGCTTAAACAATCCCTTTTTGTTTGTTTGTTTGTTTGTTTGTGTGTTTGTTAGATTGCTGTACTCATTTGTATCAGATACTTGTCAGTAAGAAGACTGGCTCTATTATGTCGGTATATATATTTTGGATCTATATGTATTTTCAAGAACTTAGATACCCAAATAGACCAGGTGTACTTTTTTAAATATCGCTAGCTATACGTCGAGATGTGGTAGCAATAAATTATGTGTATGTACTGCACGCGTAACCCAAAATAAATATACCCCCAGTTTCTGGTCATAGAATATGCTCTGTACTGGTTAACCGTTTACGTATAAGCTTCCCTAGGAAAAGTGTGGATAGGTAAACTGACCGGCTCAAAAAAGACCTGAATATTGTTGAATAGGCCGTTAAATCTCAATACAAACAAACAAACACGACATTGTTAAGAATGTCGTACGTCGTACATGTAACGTTTTGGGGTGTATCTAATTACTAGATTTGCACATTTAGTCCACTTGTAGATTACCGAATATAAAACATGACGTCATTATATTCTCAGATTAGATGCCACTGATATGATTAATTCATTTCTGCGTGGCTTCTGCCCGCTCCCAGTGAAATTTGTCACTTAACAATGAACACAAAAAGATAAACATCCAGGGACCAAGAACAACTGCAGTAAACAACGGAAACGGGAAACAAATTATCATAGAACTGAGATGAAACATAGACAGGGGTAAGGTGCGCTAAACAAAGGAAATTTTAGGAGTGCTGGCAACACAAAACAAAAAGTAGTATAAATGATAAGAAAAAAAAGGTAACGAAAAATGAAACGATAGGTAACTAAAATCATCTGTTCTGCATACATGAAAACTATACAATGAACACGAACCATCTGACAAAATACCAATATTTGCCCAACTACACGAAAAGGGAACAAAAGCCGCAATCATCGCCCTGCATGAAGACCTTGTTAGTCATGAGTGCAAAATCTCCGAGAACACACAAATTAAACAAACACAGAGATGAAACAACGGTGAGGACTCGGCAGCAAGAAACCACTAAAATGCTAGAACAAAAGGAAATCATCCGTTAGACTCCGGTGGAGCCAACCAGAGACAGAGCATCAGGCACCAACCAACATTACAATAAAATTAAATTCTAATTCTCAGTAAGCCATTTCGCTGGAACCGTCATAATATCTGAGGTCTGGCCCACCGGCGTGCACTGTAAGACGGTAGCAAGTTGTCAACCGTGATTTGGTAAACTACCGTATAACATTTATGTTGTACCCAGTCTTATTATATCGAATAGTGATTTTACGAAATTGTGTGCTGAATACATTGTTCTGAACATATATACTAAGTCACCATAAGGTTCGGGTTCCCATAGACCTTGTTGCAGAAGAAATGTAAGTTCAACATTGAATTTTGAAATTAAACCGGAATAACGACTAAAAGTTTGAGCCGGTCAGTTTACTTACCATACCTTTCCTGGACAGGCTCAAGTTATTTCATTGTTTAGTTTATTTCCCTTTGGTGTCGCTGATGAGAGCTGTGGGTTAATTGTATCGATTCCGGATCATTGTCTTCACTCCTATTTTTATACGTAAACTGTTAACAAGCAGTGCACATTCTTTCGCCAGAAACTGACAACTGCGCTTCTTGGATCAGCGGAAGGGAGAGAATGGCCGTAGAAAAGATTTCATGATCAATATCCACGGAAGAATGTTGCCGACCCAGGCAGGTATCGAACACGAGTTCTCCTAAGTTCCAGTCAGGCGCGCATCCAACTGAGCTACCGAGGCCGGCTGCGTACTTTATGACACCGAAATAAGTTACATGACTAGACACTCAGACAAATCGAATCGATTGCGAAAAATAAGCGGCATCCTGTGGAACAACACCATTCAAGAAAGGAAAATTTACAATGATCTCAAACTCAAAATCATCGCGTTTATCATAAATATTGCAGGGCACAAACGCATCTACAATAGATAGATGTAAAGTAGAAGTAAAACAAAGATCAGGAATCGATACAATTAACTTACTCCACCCACCAAAGACACCAAAGGGAAAGAAACACAAACATTAAGCGACCAGACCATAATGGAACCTAAACAAAGGAAGGCCATAAGGACATTTACTTTCCCACAATATGGCCATATGACCATCCAAAATAAAAAGACACAAGTGATACACACAGTAAGTAACAAACAACAACATAAATAAATCACCACAGAAGACCCGCCTTGGAACGGTCAGTGGAAAGATTTCCACTGGGTGGCTTAAATCGATTTTAAGTGGCCACAATCCTCGCCCTCACAATCCTCGTAAATCGCCCCAAAAACGGAGCCTCAGTATCACAAGAATTTGCTTTATTTAACCGGGGCTCTGTGGGGCTAAATTTGACTGATCAAACCATCGAAATAAGTATTGTAAATATTGAATTATTCATCGAGTTATCTAGAAGTCGAGCTAAAGGCTTCAATGATTTCAGATTGATATTCAACGGAACATGATATCTTAAATATGTTCTAGAAAGGTTTGGAAGCAAGGAATACGCCACAGAACTAGAAAATATGGAGTGTATGTGTTTTCTAGGGCAGACTAGCTTGTTTCTGCCATTTAGGCCTTATCGGTGACCCTCATATATTTTCCAAATTCCACAATGGAATCAATGATCCCAAAGGACAAGAAAATATATACCGCCCTATGATGTAGGGCAGGAAGATTATTTACGGCCGCCACATATTCCCAGACAGAAGCTGTGGTGACGCTAAATATGTTCTAGAAAAGGTTGTACTTTGGAAGCAAGGGATACGCCACAGAACTGAATATAATGTTGTTTAAATGTTTTCTGGGCCAAACTAGCTAGTTTCGGCCATTCAGGCCTTATCAATGACCCTCAAATATTTTCAAAATTCCATTCTCTCTTTCCACTGACCGTTTCAAGGCGGTTCTTCTGTCGCGAATTTTTCTTTTGTTATGGTTTGTATTTGAGTGTGTGTGTCGCTTATATCTTTTCGTTTTGGATAGCCAGTAGACCATTTTTTTCGGGAAAGTAAATGTCTTTTTGGCTTTTTGCTATGGCTTTTTCCATTAGGTCCTAGTTATTTCGTGTTTATGATTCTTTCCCTTCGGTTTCTCTGATGGGAACTGTGGGTTTATTTTCTCGATTCCTGAGCACTGCCTTCACATCTAATTTATTTCTACTCTGCAGATCAAAATAGAAGTAAAGGCAATGATCAGGAATCGATACAATTAACCCACAGCTCCCATCAGAGACACCAAAGGGAACGAAACACAAACATGAAGCCGCCGACCCTTATGGAAACATCAATAGCGGAAAGCCAAACGGAAAGTTACTTTCCACATAAAATGGCTGTTTTGTTTGAGCGGCATGTTGCCTGTAAAAAAGGTTTTCTCGTACATTCGTTTAATGCACCTTTTCCCAATCCTCGGGGATTCTGATTCGGACTGTATTTGCACTTGTTTTTCACAGAGTCCAACAGTTGGTTTTCATTTGCTCCGGCATTTAAGTTATTTAATGCTGTCGAGTCCTCATCGTTGGTTCAGCTCTGTATTCGTTTGATTTTATGTTCTCGGAAATGTTGCACTGACAACTTTAATGCGGACTGAACAAATTACATGTAGTTGTCTAAACCATGGCAGAACCAAGGATGAGCGTTGTGGCAAGGTAAAATCGATTTAAGCTCAACTCCCCAGTAAAAAAGAAACACAGCTAAAAACGTCTTTACCGACCGCTCTTCTGTTGTGGTTGATGATTGATAAAGGCTGTCTATTCATGTATGTATGTTTGTTTGTATGATATGAGGTTTAACGTCTCCTGTATAGGTCATTTTGGAGACACGGCTTCCAAGTATGTGGGACTTTTACCCGATATTGAGATGAAATTACATCTCAAGCCCTTTCACCCAATGAAACCAATAGGGTTTATAAACATGGATGGTCCGACTCGCACAGCATTGCCTGGGTAGGTTTAGATCCTCTAAGCGGTCTACCAGTACACGTGCGCGGTCGGATTCAGCTCTCCATGGAAGCACCATGCAGCCCATCTATTTCTTCAAGTCCCGATGGGCGAGGGCCGATTCATGAATGTATTGCTTATATACTGTTAAATGCGGAAAACCGTTTGGCCATATCGTGGGAAAGTAATTGTCCTTTTTGCTATCCGCTTGTGGCGTTTTCCATTACAATAACATAACCCTGTGATAAAGTGCATTTTTTTTCAAACCTCAAAAAAGGTAGTTTTTCTGATGAAAATTTGTGATATTTTTCTTATCCATTCTACAAACAAAAGTTTTGGGTGCTCGTTAGAATCGCTTCATTGAGGCGGTTCTAACGAGTATCCACAACCTATGTCTTGGAGCAGAAATAAGGAAAATAATGTTTACCGACCTAAACCCTAGTTTTCTGTATATAAAGTGGGGTTTAGTGGGGTCTTTATTTCACGGACGTGTTCACGTGATAGTATGGTGTTGGTGTTTCTTTCCCTTTGATCTTAAGGATGGGAGGTGGGAGGTAATTGTATCGTTTACATAGAGAATCTTACATTAGTTTGTTTGATTTGAGGTTTAACGTCCCCGTCAACACTGTAAAGGTCATTTTGGAGACGTTGCTTCCAATTTTGTGGGACTTTTACCCGACATTGAGATGCAATGACATCTCAAGCCCTGTCGCCCAATGAAACCAATAGGGTTTATTAGCATGGACGGTCCGCCTCGCACCGCGGTTCCTGGACAGGCTTAGATCCTCTAAGCGGTTACCAGTACTAGTGTGCGGGCCGGATTCAGCTCTGCGTGGAAGCATCATGCAGCCCATATATTTCTTCAAGCCCCTATGGGCGGGGGCTTTTACATTAGTGTTCATGTATTATTGAATTTAATAAACTCGTTGGGGAAAAGGGATTAAATGCGAGGCCTTTGTCTCGCATTTTATCCTTTTTCCTAAACGACTTTAATAAAATCAATAATACACGAGCACGAATGCAAGATTCTGTTTATCATATGACATTTAAAACGCATTTTATTCGCGGTTGTTTACAAAAATATTAATATTCCGCCATTAGTTAACGCGACGTCATTAAGGACGTCGTACATGTAACGTTACGCGACGTATCTAGCTAGTTTGCATATTTAATACACTAGTGGATTATCGAATTTATTACATGGCGTTATTACACTCTCAGAAGCGCCGTCATTATCATCACTTCTATTTTCCAAATCAGGAACAAAAGACCTGAAAGAAAGACACACAGCCGAAAAGAGTCATATTTTAGTATTTGTCGCACTTTGTCAACAGTGTCGCTGGGAGACATCCAATTCATTCATTTAAAAAATGTCTGAGCAGGTCAACGAACGAAAAAATAAAACAAAATTATGTACAGAACCATTACGTTTTTGTATATGTGTTCTGTACATATGGAATGGCTTATACATCTATATTGTTGCCTTTGAATCGAGTCACCATTCATGAGATCAGTGATAGTTCTAATCAGGTATCTCTGGCATGCAGACCGATGTTTCATTGACTGTTTTGTGATCCGACTATGTTTGTACTCTAGTACAACTGTAGTAAATATTATAGTACCTATGTCACCTGTGCCATAATAATTTCAAGGTGACAATTCGTAAAGTACACCGTATCCTTGCGATATACGGTGTACTAGACCAGTTTAAGAAGAAATATTTACTTAATATGTGCATTTACAGAAAAAAAAACTACTATAGGCAATGCAATGTCGTTTTTACCTTAACGAATACATTTACATTGCATCACACTACTTCACATTGTCATTCAATGACGTCAAATATAAACCATGGTTCTTTCTAATATGATTGGACGATGGCGATGTTATGACGTCACCGTCGCTATTTCGGTGTTAATAGGTAAACAACGTGCAATTGTTTGTTTGATTTGAGGTTTAACGTCCCCGTCAACACTGTAAAGGTCGTTTTGGAGACGTTGCTTCCAATTTTGTGGGACTTTAACCCGACATTGAGATGAAATGACATCTCAAGCCCTGTCGCCCAATGAAACCAATAGGGTTTATTAGCATGGACGGTCCGCCTCAAACCGCGGTTCCTGGACAGGCTTAGATCCTCTAAGCGGTTTACCAGTACTAGTGTGCGGGCTGGATTCAGCTCTGCGTGGAAGCATCATGCAGCCCATATATTTCTTCAAGCCCCTATCGGCGGGGGGGGGGGGGCGTAATGTCAAATGAATTAATAATAAAAAGTTATTTGATTCTTGACGGGGAAAATTAAATCATATACCCCGCCCGGGAGATATATTGGCAAATATTGCTTTCAGGCGGGGAATATGAACCCATGTTTCTCGTTAATAATCAAAATAACGAATTTGGAATCTTGAGAGCTTTTTAACGACATTTTGTACATTGTTGCAATGTTTTCCAAGGGATCCTTTTGTAGCGGACGCTGTCAGTAGCTTTACATGTTTATATGTGACGTCATCACAGTGCTCAGTGGAAAAATGTTGTCGTCATGTTGGAATGAGATATTTATGACGAAAAAACAATACACTTCACTGCCAAATTACTGGAAAACAATCAAGTTTTCATTTATAAATGTATTGGCTGGAAATTATTGGGGTGCATGAAATTATTTTGTTTATAATTCTTACCAACTTCAGTAAATTCAAGGCGGCTGACATCGCAATCCAGCGAAGGCAAGCGCGAGAGGGTAACATATTTTTTGCTGTATTTGGAAATAATTACCTTGCGTTGTCCATTCAAAATAGAAGTAGAGGCAATGATCAGGAATCGATACAATCAACCCACAGCTCCCACCAGACAGAGACACCAAAGGGAAAGAAATACAAACATGAAGCAACAGCGGAAAGCCAAGAGGACAGTTACTTTCCCACAAAATGTCCAAAAGGCTATCCAATATAAAATAATATAAGCGACACAAACACCCAAAGACAAACCATAACAAAAACAACCGCGACAGAAGAACCGCCCAGGAACGGTCAGCGGAAACGAATTCCACTGGTGGGGGGGGGGGGGGCTTAAGTCGATTCTACGTGGCCACAATCCTCGCCCTTACCTCCGTCGCGATTGAGACAAATAATTTGTTCAGTCCGCATGAAGGCCTTCTAAAGCCTGGATTTTTTGGCAGTATAATCATCACGGAAACACGCCTATATAATTCTGACCCCCTTGAACCCCACTTTTATATAGTAAAACTGGGGTTTACAGGGGTAAAACTTATTTTTTCTTATTTCTGCTCTAAAATATAGATTGTGGATATTCGTTAGAACCGCCTCGATGGGGCGGTTCTAAAGAGTACCCACAATTTATATTTTGAGCAGAAATAAGAAAAAATTCATCTTAAAATTTTCGCTTTTTCGGCGGTAAAATTTACTATGCATTAGTATAGGCGTGTTTTCGAAATAAAAGGTGATTTTTACGTTCATTGAATACAGTAAAATTCCTCTATTAAGGTCACATTTTGGACTGTTCAAAAATGGTCTTTAAGAATGGTCTTTAAGACCACTTTTGAACAGTCACAAACTTGGTCTCTGAACTGGGCACACTGTGTGCCGAAAACAAAAAGACAGAATAACTGCATCCCTCTCAATAAGTGCATTACGCAAACACGCCTATACAAATACATTGCCATCTTTATCGCCGAAAAAATGAAAAATTTAAGATGAAAAATTGTGATATTTTTCTTATTTCGGCTCAAAATATAGATTGTGGGCACACGTTAGAACCGCCTCATCGAGGCGGTTCTAACGAGTACCCACAATCTATATTTAAGAACAGAAATAAGAAAAATAATTTATACCCCGGAAACCCCAGTTTTACCATATAAAAGTGGGGTTCAAGGGGGTCAAGATAATATAGGCGTGTTTTCGTGATGTTTTTAAAGTGTTCTGCAATATCCCAAAGCGGGGCAATATACACCAATTAATTATTCGGAGGTGGATACCAAAAATATACGAGATGAAAAAATTCTAGGTATCCGCCGAAAAAAGGTAAATTTTCTTTTAATTATATAGCAGAACGCAATTTTTGCAACAGAACGTAACCAATAACAAAAATAGTCCCGACTCGCTACAGTGAAACAATATAAATGGTATTAGTTACTAGTGAAAATATACGATATCATTTCACCAATGTTTGATATAATTTTCATTTGTTTTAGATATGCACTGATTTCACTGCTTTGTATAAACCGAGGATATTTACTTTTTTGAGATGACTACCAAAACGTATTTCATCGCGTGTGTTGAAAACACCCAAATTTTCACGAGTGCAAAGTAAGAGTAAAAATTCAAATGTTTTCAACACACACGATGAAATACAGTAAATTCCTATATTAAGACCACCTTTGGGACTGTTCAAAAGTTGTCTTTAAGACCACGTTTGAACAGTCCCAATGGTGGTACCTGACCAGAGGACATTGTGTGCAGAAAACATCAATAAAGAATAACTGCACCCTTCTAAATATGCTTTTTAAAGCAAAATTAGTCTCATTTTTAGGTGGTCTTAATAGCGGAATTCCACTGTAGTTTTGGTATTTATCGAAAAAAGCGAAATTCCACTGTAGTTTTTTGTATTTATCGAAAAAAGCGAAATTCCACTGTAGTTTTGGTATTTATCGATAAAAGCGGAATTCCACTGAAGTTTTGGTATTTATCGATAAAAGCGGATTTCCACAGTAGTTTTGGTATTTATCGAAAAAAAGTGGAATTCCACTGAAGTTTTGGTATTTATCGAAAAAAGCGAAATTCCACTGTAGTTTTGGTATTTATCGAAAAAATCGGATTCCACTGTAGTTTTGGTATTTATCGATTAAAGTAAATTTTCTTTTTAGTTTATACGTGACTGTGGTGGTGTCTTGTTACTGAACAGCTGTTCGTAACATGCTTCGCACTCGTTAAAATTTCTGGTTCTTTGGCGTCTGATCTGTTGATACACTGTCAGTGTCCCATTTTCGAGATCTTATATAAGCATATCGCTTAAACAATTTAATACTGAAAAAAAAAAAGATAAAATGTCGAAAAAAGATAAATAAATAAATAAATAAGAAAGAAAAGTACACTTTTCTCCCATGCTTGCGAGTCCTTTATTAGCACTGCATTTTGTTTATCGAAAAAAAAACTCCATTAATTTACGTGCAATCCATGAATAAGTCCGTGACATGAACACCCTTCTACACCCCACTTTGTATAGAGAATACTGGGTTCTACAGGGATATGTATTATTTTTTTTATTTCACTTCCAAGACATAGGTTAGTTTAGACTAATTTATTTTAGTTCGCTTGCGATGGGAGCTTCAAGCTTATTTAATCGCTCTCGAACACTCATTCCGGATGTTTTTACGCGCGCGAGAGAGAGAGGCAGTGACTATTTCACCACTAATACCCATGTACACCTGGGTGGAGTGAGGCAGTGTCATAACGTGTCTTGCCCAAGGACACACCTCGATACCGGGTGCCGGATTCGAACGCACAACCTCTCGATCATGAGTCGAACGTGTTAACCACTGCGCTATCGGGGTTGACATAGGTGGTGGGTACTTGTGGGACATAGGTTGTGGGTTGACATAGATTGTGGGTACTCTTTTGAACCGCCTCACTGAGTTTGAATGGAAATAAGAAAAATATCACACATTTTCATCGAGAAAAAAAATGTTTGTTCTGTCGAACTGATAGGCGCCATTGTAGCACACGGATGTGTTTTACCTTATTAACGCGCGGACAATACTAGTGCATTGTGTCGCAACTGATGTTGTTAACTTCGGGTTGATTCTCAAACAATCTGATAAAAAAACGTGTAATAAATACCTTTACAAACCCCATTTTGTATAGGGATAAATGAGGGACTAGTACACAGGTGCATAAATTATTTGTTCTTATTTCTGCTTCAATAAAAAGGTTGTGTGCACTTAATAATTAGAAGTAGAGGCAAAGTTCAGGAATCGCAGCTCCCATCAGAGAAACCAAAGGGAAAGAAACACAAACATGAAACAACAGACCCCAACGGAAACACCAACAACTTTCCGACAAAATAAGCCGTCCCAGGAAGGCGGTTAAAACCAGCACCCACAGCCTAAGTTGGATTATAAACTTATTTTCGATAGAAATTCGGTTTAGGGATGTGAAAAAGTGCACTTTGTTATCTTGATGCGCTCATCATATTGGCGTATGTATGCAGGCTTCTTTTGGTTTTAGCATTTAAAAGACAAGTTCGCGTAATGCAGACGCCAAGAAGCATTATAGGTATGGCGATAAACGTTTACAGAAAGAAATGATCAAATTTTGAAGCTGCGAACTTTACAAATATATTTGCAAACAGTTCAGCTCCTGGGGACGGCCCCCGCCCATCGGGTCTTGAAGAAATATATGGGCTGCATGATGCTTCCACGCAGAGCTGAAACCGACCCGCACACGAGTACTGGTAAACAGATTAGAGGATCAAAGCCTACCCAGGTAAAGCTGTGCGAGTCGGTCCGTCCATGCTTATAAACCCTATTGGTTTCATTAGGCGACAGGGCTTGAGATGTCATTTCATCTCAATGTCGGGTAAAACTCACAGAAAATTGGAAGCAACGTCTCCAAATTGAACTTTACAGTGTTAACGGGGACGTTTAACATCGAATCAAACAAACAAATCAGCTCATTGGGTTGGTTGGCCCAGATGGGAATGTCATGTATCATGCGTCACCGGGGCGTCCAACTGATATTGGCTTACAGTTGGTCATTTCCAGCTGGTCTTGTAGCAGGTAAGAGAAGCGGGGAGTGTTGAAAGGGGGTCTTTCATTTGTGCCCATGCATGTTTTTTCTTTAAACTTTGTATATTAATAACTCAGCATATACGACCTATAAAAATGTATTTAATAAATTATATAAATCAAAGTAGGGCTCAGGAGGCCACTCTAAATGACTCCCTCCATGAGCTGGTGTCTGCCTCTAAATAAGTGTGTCTTAAATCTTATGTTTTATTTAGTTTCAAGATCTGTGAACTGGATTGAATGCAGAACTCCATAGGCATTTCTTTGATACTAAAAGACCTTTTGAATTAATTAAAGTTTACATTTTCTGATATAATAATTATCAAAAATCTCATTTTTTAATTAAAATTTTAAAAAATTATCAAAATTCAATCCCTAAGATAAATATGTTCTAGTCTTTGTCAAGATTTCATTTTGCTAGAAAAACTTGCCATATGTATCTTCTTTAGCTATGCCAAATTTCATGAAAATTCGAAACCGGTAACACTGTAATTTTACACCTTTAATGGATGTTAGTCGTTTCTGCAAAATTTACTATTTTATTGAAATCATCCAAGAACCTTACAAAAAGGCAATTCGTAACACTAACGTAATAAAAATTTAGATTATACAAATCAAAATGAATACACATTGAGCTGATCTAGCTTAGAAACTATTAAAATATCATGAATTTATGATATTTTTCTTTCATTTATACACTATGAGCTATCCAAAATAGTAGATAGTAAAACACTAAATCAAAAGGTATTCTTATCAACAAATTAGGCTTAACAACATTATATTGCTTTTTTATTAGCAGCAAAATTATTGTGAACAATGTGCAACTTTATTTAATGACTTTGCATAAGTCATGCTACTCAAATAGGTGTAAGGCAAGAAGATCCATTATTTTCATTTCCCTACCAAGCTGGTATGCAAGGACGCAATGGTCAGTGGTCTGTTTTTACTAGCAAAAATAGTTCTGTTGATAAATCCATGGCCAGATTAAGCTTTAGATATACTGTCTTTATGAACACTGGATTAGTATCCTAACAAAAACGTTACAGTAATTATTGGTTAGTATTTCCAAAAATCGAAATGTCAATGATATTGAGTTTCTGTTGCA
This sequence comes from Lucinisca nassula, assembly GCA_963580285.1. Lineage (NCBI taxonomy): Eukaryota > Metazoa > Mollusca > Bivalvia > Lucinida > Lucinidae > Lucinisca > Lucinisca nassula. The sequence goes on along the minus strand of OY757027.1, from coordinate 41,769,133 downwards.
AAAGATATCATTGATGGATGAGACGCAGAATATTTGGTGTAAACAAAGCTGTTCCATGACCTACAGAAATTTTGCTATTAGACAGGGAGAGAAACAGTTTCCTTCCTTATAGTACACATACATAAATATGTCTCTTTACTGCATTGGTATTGTAATTGTTGACGTTTCTTTAGTGTCTTATTTTTTCTATTTACTTTGTCAATATAGTGGTTAATTTATCGGAAGTGTGCTTTTAGTATTTTTTCTGGTTGTAAAACTTTCAACCACTTCTTGAATGTTTCTGCTGAATGCTAGTTCACTGTTTTTTTTAAGCACTGTTCTTGCTTTTTGTTCATTAATAATTACCAGTACATTTCTGTGCAATGTATCTCTCAGCTTAGAAAGAGCATTGCAGTGTTATGACAGAAAAAAGCATCACAATGTATTTACTGAAAATAATTTAAAATCCTATGAGTAATGCGATAACTACTCACAGATTGAATAATTATTATCAACAGTTTAAATGCTTCTTGATATCTTACATAATGTGCTTTGTAATTACTGCAACAACTGCTGAGATAGGTAAATGAAGTGTAAGACCTTTACAAATATATAGACAACACAATCATGATCACATATGTTTTGGAACACTGACAAATGTACGACCATGTGAATTCTAAAAGCAAATTCAAATGGCTTTGAAATACAGCTTCAGGAAGCCGTTTGATTTCGTTCATAGGGGCTATACAAAAAAGATAGATTGGCTAGTGCCTATGCAGATACAAATTCTGAAAACTTAATGTCCAGGAAAAGTAATCTCAAGTGTTATTGATTTTCCCTAGAGTAAACCTTTCTTTTTAAATGGACAGTTAGGGTTAAATAAACAAACAACAGTTTGACTTGAGAGTCATTTATCTCGAGTCGGATAACAAACCTCAAAAAAATCTGAAGCAACATCTAAAGTGACTGGTATGTTGTTGATTTGAATGTTAAATCTAAACATCACGTTAGCACCATTGCCAAATTAGACAAGAAAGACAGAAAGAAAACTGTGCACATGATTACATGGGTGCATTTGATGATGTTTGTCATCAAAACCTTTGTGGTATAGTTCTGTAGACAAAATAGTTTGTTCCATAGGGGGCAAATTTACCGAAATGGATGTTTAGAAATAATACTTATAATTATGCTGTGAACTACTTACACAAACCATACTATACTATAGCCATCCAAATTGAAAGCAATAGTGTAATTTTATTAAACAGCATGACCAAAACATGATAATCATATAATTTCACATTTTGCTGAATCAGGACTATCAGTATTCGGTCTATTAAAACACAATGTTACCGGTCCTCAATTTCCATCAAAATTCATCAACATGTTCCTAAGATATGTGGGTAGTTTTATGCAAAAATGGTGTCTTGACAAAAATTGGAACATGGTAAAAATGCATATACAATTTTAATGAATACAAAAATAGGAGCTGAAATATGGGGACACCATCAAAGAAAACTGAATGCCCAGCCACTATTACTAGACATATGATGTCATTCATAGTATCAACTGACTCACCAATTATGGCTTTAATTCATAAAACATATTAGCATTAGATATATGAAACTCTGAATACTGAAGACAAGTTTATATGAGAGTACTCTCTGTTGTGATAGAGACTTCATAAAATATGTAATAAATTTACTACGGAAATAAAATTTAAAAGTGAATGCATCGTAATTATAATGGTTATACCCAAGGCAATTATTGTGCATAGTTTCATCAGAATCCAAGCGTGGGCAGAAACCAATGCAAATTTCCTATACCTTGAAAGACCCCCTTTCTTCAGTTTCTATACTGCTATTCATTTCCCCTTTCTCCCCTGCACCTCCCTGTTATCTCCTCAACTGTCCTTCTATCCCTGTCCCCCCCCATTCTCTAGGAAGCGAGACAAAAATGACCCACAACAGTTGGCATCACGTGAACAAGTCCGTGAAATGAAGACGCCCCTAAACCCCATTTTATATAGAACAATCCGGAGTTTACGAGGGTATACATTTTTTTCTTATTGCTGCTCCAAGACATAGGTTGTGGGTACTCGTTAGAAGCGCCTCAATGAGGCGGTTCTAACGAGGCTCCACAACCTATGTTTGCAGCATAAATAAGAAAAAAATATCTCGTATTTTCATCAGAAAAGTAGCCATTTTGGAGATGTATTTGTTTGTTTGATTTGAGGTTTAACGTCCCCGTCAACACTGTAAAGTCATTTTGGAGACGTCACTTCCAATTTTGTCAGACTTTTACCCGACACTGAGATGAAATGACATCTCAAGCCCTGTCGCCCAATGAAACCAATAGGGTTTATAAGCATGGACGGGCCGACTCGCACCGCTTTGCCTGGACAGGCTGATTTTTTTTTTGGCGATGTAAATAATACACTATGACACACGGTGTCTTATCCTTATGACTTGTCATTAAACCCAAACAGAACCAATCAAGTAATGTAATATCCAAATAGTGTTGGGTGTGTGGGTGGGGAGGGACTCAACAACCCTTTTATTACTCGCCATCATCGATGGAACCTTTTATTTAGTGAAATGGTCGTGTTCAAGCTCAACATGTTGGGACAATATATTTCAAAAACAGGCGTGAAAGGTTTGAAGGGACTGGCACAGCTTTGGATTTTGAATGAGTGTTCATGTATTACTGAATTTATTAAACGAGTTGGGGAAAATAGATAAAACTCGAGGCTTTGCTGAGCATTAAATCCACTTGCCCCCAACATGTTTAATAAGTTTAATGATCACTAGAATACAAGATTCTATTTATCATAGGACATTTTATTTAAACGCTTATATCAATTGCATTTTACTCAGGGCCTGTTATGAAAAACGTCAATATTCCACCATTAGTAAGGGCGACGTCGTTAAGGACGTCGTACGGGTAACGTTACTGGACGTATGTAATTTATGTACATATTTAATCCACTTGTGGATTATAGAATTTAATACATAGCGACATTATATTCTCAGAAGCGACGTCATATGATAAATGTTAAGTGCTTTCTAGCAGTTCATTGGAAATTTTACCGCCGACAAAACAACGATCTTCGATGAAACAGTGTGATATTTTTCTCATTTCTGCTCAATATATAAACTGTGGGTACACGTTAGAACCGCCTCATTGAGGCGGTTCTTACGCATTATGAAAACACGCCTATACAAATGCATTGTCAATATTTCCGCCGAAAATACGGAAACTTAAAGATGAAAAATTGTGATATTTTTCTTATTTCTGCCCCAAATATAGTTTGTGGATACTCGTTAGAACCGCCTTATTTAGAATCGCCTCATTAGGGCGGTTCTAACGAGTACCCACAATCTATATGTTGGAGCAGAAATAAGGAACAATGAGGCGGTTCTTACGAGTACCAACACTATATATTTTGGTGCAGAAATAAGAAAAATAAGGATTACCCCTGAAAACCCCAGTTTTACTATATAAAATTGGTGTTCAAGGGGGGGGGGGCAGAATTATATAGGCGTGTTTTCGTGATGCTTTTCGAGGGAGAGAGGGCTGATTGTTACGCTTGTTAAGCGCTTGGTGTTGTGATCGCTGCCGGGGATTTTTTTATTCTCTTACTCCTGGTACCAATGGCTACGACCTGGAACTGTGTCTCTCTTTGGAGTTTTCTTACCTTATGTTTGTTCCCACCATACATTAAGGTCAGGAATACATTTGTATGTAAATGTCTATACAATGTTTTATAGCGTACAAATGAAAAATTGGCTAGAAAAGCATCACATGCAAAATAGAAGAGAAGGCAATGCTCAGGAATCAATACAATTAACCCACAGCTCCCATCAGAGTTCACCAAAGGGAAAGACGCACAAACATGAAACAACTAGACCCCAATGGAAACATCAATAGCGGAAAGCCAAAAAAGACAATTACTTTCCCATAAAATGGCCGATTTTCTATCAAAAACAAAATCATATAAGCGATACACACACTCAAAGACAATCCATAACACAGAAGAATAGCCTTGGATCGGTCCGTGAAACTAATTCCACCGGGGGCTTAAATCGATTTTACGTGGCCACAATCCTCGCACTTACCTCCGTCGCAATTTTGACAAATAATGTGTCCAGTCGGCCTCCTAACTCATCAGTGCAACATATCCGTGAACACAGAAATAAAAACAATCACAGAGATGAAACAACGGTGAGGACTCGACAGCAAGAAACCGCTGAAATGCTGGAGCCAAAGAAGACCAACAGTTAGACTCCGATGGGCCCGACCAGAGACAGTGCATCAGGCACCAACCAACATTACATAAAATCAGAAATTCCCAGCAAGCCTTTACGCTGGAACCGTCATAGAATCTGAGGCCTGACCCACCGGCGTGCAATTAAAGAGGGTAGCAAAGTTGTCAGCCGTGACTTGGTCAACTACCATGCATGTAGTCTGTCGTATAATATTTATGTTGTACATGTACCCTATCTTCTTATATCGAAGAATGATTTGCGAAATTGGTGCTTAAGTAATTGCATTTGTATATTTTTTTCTGAATTTATATACTTAGTCACCATTAAAATCGGGTTCCGAAAGACCTTGATGCAGAAGACTTTTAAGTCCAACATTGAATTTTGAAATTAAATCGGAATGACGTCTATAAAATTTTGAAAAGGCTTTGCGTAGTTTATGATACCGATAATCCTGATTAAGAAGTTTAGCAGTTAACAATTTATTTACGAGTGTTGAAGTCAGTTGCATGACTAGACACTCTTGCAAATCGAATTAATTTCGAAATATATAAACGCCATAGGATGCCTCACGGGGAACATCACCATCCTAGAAAGAAAAATTTAAAAATCAAAATCGTCGCGTTTATCATAAATTTTGCAAGAAACAAAACCAACCACAATAGATAGATGTAAATCCAAAAACGGGGCCTCAGTATCAGAAGAATTTGCTTTATTTATTTGTTTGTTTGATTTGAGGTTTAACGTCCGCATCAACACTGTGAAGGTCATTTTGGAGACGTTGCTTCCAATTTTGTGGGACTTTTACCCGACATTGAGATGAAATGACATCGCAAGCCCTGTCGCCCACTGAAACCAATGGGGCTTATAAGCATTGACGGTCCAACTCGCACCGCTTTGCCTGGGCAGGCTTAGCTCCTCTAAGCGATTTACCAATACTCATGTGCGGGTCAGTTTCAGCTCTGCCTGGAAGCATCGTGCAGCCCATCGATTTCTTCAATTGCTTTATTTAACTGAAGTTCTAGTGGGGGGAGGGGGGGGGGAGGGGTAAATTGGATACAAGTCGCTAATCTGCGGTAGATGTACAGCGGACACTTTAACAATTTAATCTGACCGGGCAAAGTCTAGCATCACGAAAACACGCCTATATAATTTTGACCCCCTCGAACCCCACTTTTATATCGTGAGCATGGGGTTTACAGGGGTAAACCTTATTTTTCTTATTTCTGCTCTAATATATAGAGTTTGGGTACTCTTTAGAACCGCCTCGATGAGGCAGTTCTTATGAGTACACACAATTTATATTTTGAGCAGAAATAAGAAAAAGCTCACAACTTTTCATCTCAAAATTTTCGTTTTTTTCGGCGATAAAAATGTACAATGTATTTTTATCATATGACGTTGCGTCTGAGAGTGTAATAACGCCAGCTATTACATTTCTAACAATTAATTACCTATTTTTCTCGCAAGAAAAACCGATAATCGCTCAACAGTGAATTATTTCATTTCTCATTTTCGAACGTTTAAACGTCATAATTGCTAGGCGACGTTGCTGACGTCGTTGGTAACATTAATAACAATTGTTGACGTTTGGCGGATAAATCTGATAAATCATAGAAATTGGACTTCAATTTTCGCGCCCAATTGACGTGTTTCAGGAGAGATTTTGTTTTTGATAGAAAATTGGCCATTTTATGGGAAAGTAATTGTCCTTTTTGGCTTTCCGCTATTGATGTTTCCATTGGGGTCTAGTTGTTTCATGTTTGTGCGTCTTTCCCTTTGGTGAACTCTGATGGGAGCTGTGGGTTAATTGTATTGATTCCTGAGCATTGCCTTCTCTTCTATTTTGCATGTGATGCTTTTCTAGCCAATGATAAAACATTTTTCATTTGTACGCTATAAAACATTGTATAGACATTTACATACAAATGTATTCCTGACCTTAATGTATGGTGGGAACAAACATAAGGTAAGAAAACTCCAAAGAGAGACACAGTTCCAGGTCGTAGCCATTGGTACCAGGAGTAAGAGAATAAAAAAATCCCCGGCAGCGATCACAACACCAAGCGCTTAACAAGCGTAACAATCAGCCCTCTCTCCCTCGAAAAGCATCACGAAAACACGCCTATATAATTCTGCCCCCCCCCCCACCTTGAACACCAATTTTATATAGTAAAACTGGGGTTTTCAGGGGTAATCCTTATTTTTCTTATTTCTGCACCAAAATATATAGTGTTGGTACTCGTAAGAACCGCCTCATTGTTTCTTATTTCTGCTCCAACATATAGATTGTGGGTACTCGTTAGAACCGCCCCAATGAGGCGATTCTAAATAAGGCGGTTCTAACGAGTATCCACAAACTATATTTGGGGCAGAAATAAGAAAAATATCACAATTTTTCATCTTTAAGTTTCCGTATTTTCGGCGGAAATATTGACAATGCATTTGTATAGGCGTGTTTTCATAATGCGTAAGAACCGCCTCAATGAGGCGGTTCTAACGTGTACCCACAGTTTATATATTGAGCAGAAATGAGAAAAATATCACACTGTTTCATCGAAGATCGTTGTTTTGTCGGCGGTAAAATTTCCAATGAACTGCTAGAAAGCACTTAACATTTATCATATGACGTCGCTTCTGAGAATATAATGTCGCTATGTATTAAATTCTATAATCCACAAGTGGATTAAATATGTACATAAATTACATACGTCCAGTAACGTTACCCGTACGACGTCCTTAACGACGTCGCCCTCACTAATGGTGGAATATTGACGTTTTTCATAACAGGCCCTGAGTAAAATGCAATTGATATAAGCGTTTAAATAAAATGTCCTATGATAAATAGAATCTTGTATTCTAGTGATCATTAAACTTATTAAACATGTTGGGGGCAAGTGGATTTAATGCTCAGCAAAGCCTCGAGTTTTATCTATTTTCCCCAACTCGTTTAATAAATTCAGTAATACATGAACACTCATTCAAAATCCAAAGCTGTGCCAGTCCCTTCAAACCTTTCACGCCTGTTTTTGAAATATATTGTCCCAACATGTTGAGCTTGAACACGACCATTTCACTAAATAAAAGGTTCCATCGATGATGGCGAGTAATAAAAGGGTTGTTGAGTCCCTCCCCACCCACACACCCGACACTATTTGGATATTACATTACTTGATTGGTTCTGTTTGGGTTTAATGACAAGTCATAAGGATAAGACACCGTGTGTCATAGTGTATTATTTACATCGCCAAAAAAAATCAGCCTGTCCAGGCAAAGCGGTGCGAGTCGGCCCGTCCATGCTTATAAACCCTATTGGTTTCATTGGGCGACAGGGCTTGAGATGTCATTTCATCTCAGTGTCGGGTAAAAGTCTGACAAAATTGGAAGTGACGTCTCCAAAATGACTTTACAGTGTTGACGGGGACGTTAAACCTCAAATCAAACAAACAAATACATCTCCAAAATGGCTACTTTTCTGATGAAAATACGAGATATTTTTTCTTATTTATGCTGCAAACATAGGCTGTGGAGCCTCGTTAGAACCGCCTCATTGAGGCGCTTCTAACGAGTACCCACAACCTATGTCTTGGAGCAGCAATAAGAAAAAAATGTATACCCTCGTAAACTCCGGATTGTTCTATATAAAATGGGGTTTAGGGGCGTCTTCATTTCACGGACTTGTTCACGTGATGCCAACTGTTGTGGGTCATTTTTGTCTCGCTTCCTAGAGAATGGGGGGGGGGGGAACAGGGATAGAAGGACAGTTGAGGAGATAACAGGGAGGTGCAGGGGAGAAAGGGGAAATGAATAGCAGTATTGAAACTGAAGAAAGGGGGTCTTTCAAGGTATAGGAAATTTGCATTGGTTTCTGCCCACGCTTGGATTCTGATGAAACTATGCACAATAATTGCCTTGGGTATAACCATTATAATTACGATGCATTCACTTTTAAATTTTATTTCCGTAGTAAATTTATTACATATTTTATGAAGTCTCTATCACAACAGAGAGTACTCTCATATAAACTTGTCTTCAGTATTCAGAGTTTCATATATCTAATGCTAATATGTTTTATGAATTAAAGCCATAATTGGTGAGTCAGTTGATACTATGAATGACATCATATGTCTAGTAATAGTGGCTGGGCATTCAGTTTTCTTTGATGGTGTCCCCATATTTCAGCTCCTATTTTTGTATTCATTAAAATTGTATATGCATTTTTACCATGTTCCAATTTTTGTCAAGACACCATTTTTGCATAAAACTACCCACATATCTTAGGAACATGCTGATGAATTTTGATGGAAATTGAGGACCGGTAACATTGTGTTTTAATAGACCGAATACTGATAGTCCTGATTCAGCAAAATGTGAAATTATATGATTATCATGTTTTGGTCATGCTGTTTAATAAAATTACACTATTGCTTTCAATTTGGATGGCTATAGTATAGTATGGTTTGTGTAAGTAGTTCACAGCATAATTATAAGTATTATTTCTAAACATCCATTTCGGTAAATTTGCCCCCTATGGAACAAACTATTTTGTCTACAGAACTATACCACAAAGGTTTTGATGACAAACATCATCAAATGCACCCATGTAATCATGTGCACAGTTTTCTTTCTGTCTTTCTTGTCTAATTTGGCAATGGTGCTAACGTGATGTTTAGATTTAACATTCAAATCAACAACATACCAGTCACTTTAGATGTTGCTTCAGATTTTTTTGAGGTTTGTTATCCGACTCGAGATAAATGACTCTCAAGTCAAACTGTTGTTTGTTTATTTAACCCTAACTGTCCATTTAAAAAGAAAGGTTTACTCAAGGGAAAATCAATAACACTTGAGATTACTTTTCCTGGACATTAAGTTTTCAGAATTTGTATCTGCATAGGCACTAGCCAATCTATCTTTTTTGTATAGCCCCTATGAACGAAATCAAACGGCTTCCTGAAGCTGTATTGCAAAGCCATTTGAATTTGCTTTTAGAATTCACATGGTCGTACATTTGTCAGTGTTCCAAAACATATGTGATCATGATTGTGTTGTCTATATATTTGTAAAGGTCTTACACTTCATTTACCTATCTCAGCAGTTGTTGCAGTAATTACAAAGCACATTATGTAAGATATCAAGAAGCATTTAAACTGTTGATAATAATTATTCAATCTGTGAGTAGTTATCGCATTACTCATAGGATTTTAAATTATTTTCAGTAAATACATTGTGATGCTTTTTTCTGTCATAACACTGCAATGCTCTTTCTAAGCTGAGAGATACATTGCACAGAAATGTACTGGTAATTATTAATGAACAAAAAGCAAGAACAGTGCTTAAAAAAACAGTGAACTAGCATTCAGCAGAAACATTCAAGAAGTGGTTGAAAGTTTTACAACCAGAAAAAATACTAAAAGCACACTTCCGATAAATTAACCACTATATTGACAAAGTAAATAGAAAAAATAAGACACTAAAGAAACGTCAACAATTACAATACCAATGCAGTAAAGAGACATATTTATGTATGTGTACTATAAGGAAGGAAACTGTTTCTCTCCCTGTCTAATAGCAAAATTTCTGTAGGTCATGGAACAGCTTTGTTTACACCAAATATTCTGCGTCTCATCCATCAATGATATCTTTTGCAACAGAAACTCAATATCATTGACATTTCGATTTTTGGAAATACTAACCAATAATTACTGTAACGTTTTTGTTAGGATACTAATCCAGTGTTCATAAAGACAGTATATCTAAAGCTTAATCTGGCCATGGATTTATCAACAGAACTTTTTTTGCTAGTAAAAACAGACCACTGACCATTGCGTCCTTGCATACCAGCTTGGTAGGGAAATGAAAATAATGGATCTTCTTGCCTTACACCTATTTGAGTAGCATGACTTATGCAAAGTCATTAAATAAAGTTGCACATTGTTCACAATAATTTTGCTGCTAATAAAAAAGCAATATAATGTTGTTAAGCCTAATTTGTTGATAAGAATACCTTTTGATTTAGTGTTTTACTATCTACTATTTTGGATAGCTCATAGTGTATAAATGAAAGAAAAATATCATAAATTCATGATATTTTAATAGTTTCTAAGCTAGATCAGCTCAATGTGTATTCATTTTGATTTGTATAATCTAAATTTTCTCGGAAGCCTTAGAACACTTGTGAATTATTTCACCGTAATCGATCAAAACAGCCAAATAAACTCTATGTACTATTTTCGATAATCCACTATTGGATTAAATATGCAAATTAGCTAGATACGTCCCGTAACGTTACACGTAAGACGTTCTTAACGACGTCGAGTTTACTAGTAACGGCGGAATATTGCCATTTTTGTAAATAATCGTGAATAAAATGCGTTTTAAATGTCGTATGATAAATAGAATCTTGCATTCATGCTCATGTATTATTGAATTTATGAAACTCGTTGAGGAAATGGAAATTAAATGCTCGGCAAAGCCTCGCATTTTATCCTTTTTACTCAACTCGTTTGATAAATTCAATAATACATGACCACTCATGTAAGATCCTCTATGTATAGACGTGTTCTCGTAATGTCTTATAGTGCCTACCGGTAAAGGTTTATGGACAATCACGATTAAATACTCATTTTTATTTCTGGTTGTTGTTGGAAACAACACGTCCTTCACATTACAATTGTCGTATATGTGGTTGCATTGTGGTGTTTCGTTCTGCAGCTGTAGCCGAGGGCCGTATTAACCAGGCGGTTCAGGCCCTGACCCGAGCGCTGTCCGTAATCATTGATAGTGCCCGAAGCTCAGAATTCTATGGCTTTTAGTGCATTGAACAGTAGTTGTTTAATGCACTAAAAGCCATAGAATTCTGAGCTTCGGGCACTATCAATGATTACGGACAGCGCTCGGGTCAGGGCCTGAACCGCCTGGTTAATACGACCCTCGGCTACAGCTCGGGCCATATCAACCAGCGGTCCAGGCCCTGGCCCGAGCCTGAACCGCCGGGTTAATACGGCCCTCGGCTACAGCTCGGGCCATATCAACCAGCGGTCCAGGCCACGGCCCACGGGTAGTCCATAAATCTTGACAGTGCCCGAAGCTTAGGTCATTAATCTTCTGCATACAAGTACATCTCAATATGGTGTATCGCAAACTGCAGTACAAACGTTAGGTCATTGAGTTCGTTTAGGCACGGTGAGGTCGCTTAAGGGGAAGAGAACACATGGCAGATTCGCCCGCCATTTTTGAAAGGGAGACAACTTTCGAGACTTCATGTACGTTTTCCTGTATGGCCTGTCCCTCGGAAAAAGGGGTCTACTCCTAAAGGAAAGAATTTGCATTACATTATGAGTTGACCCCTATTGACATGGGAGTGAAAATAATTTTGCTTTATTGTCAGTGACCACTGCCCTTCTTGGATCAGCAAACGGGTGAGAAGGACCTTAGAAAAGATTTCATGATCAGTCTCCACGAAAGAATGTTGCCGAGCCCGGCAGATGTCGTACCCGCGTCCTCCTGATCACCAGTCAGACGCGCATCTGACCAAGACCGGCTCTCCGGGGTCATCACTGACGTTCAAATTCTAAACTTAACCTAAAAAAAAACGATCTTTTGAAACGTGCCTTAAAACTTATCTGATTCAAATTTTATCCCTATCCCCAGTGTTTCGGGATCGAGGAGGATATATTCTTGCACACCAGACAAGGAAATCCGTGATTTTACCCTTGGATAGAAATTTATGTTCTGATCCTGGCGTTCCGACCCAAAATCGAATATAATCGCGTGTTTGATAAATCCACTGGTTGATTACGACCTCGTATGCGCCGTCGTTAAGGTTGACGTCACAGCAACGTCACTAAACATTCCTGCAGTGTCAACACAATTTGGCGGACATTGGTAACCGAAGTGACTGCAGCATTAAAACTCCGCTTTAGGAAATGACAGGTATGCAAGAAAAAGATTCCAATATGGGTGTGAGGGGTGGTTAGAAAAATCCGTTCCTCGGGATCACTGTCCGGCATCACTCGGCAAGCCTCGTGTCCCTCGGGACGGATTTGTCCATCCACCCATCACGCCCATATAAGATTCTTATAATTCACGCCATGCCAGACATTAGTCATTATGAAAACACGCCCATACAAAAACATTGTAAAGTTTACCATTGAAAAATATTTTTTCTTAATTCTGCTCAAAATAAAGATTGTGGGTACTCGTTAGTACCACCTCGTTGAGGCGCATCTAAAGAGTACCCAAAATCTATATTTTAGAGCAGAAATAAGAAAAATAAGGTTTACCCCTGTAAACCCCAGTTTCACTATATAAAAGTGGGGTTCAAGGTTGTCAAAGTTATATAGACGTGTTTTCGTGATGAGAGACCATTTTTTTTAATTTAATGGTAAATTGTATTTTTTTCTTCTCTAATTATTATAAATAGAGGATATTTACTTTTTTGAGGTGGAAACCAAAAATATTTCATCGAGTTTGTGGAAACAAATCCAAATTTTCACTAGTACAAATTTGGATGTTTTCAACACACGAGGTGAAATATATTTGATATCCGCTGATAAAAAAGGATTTTTTGTTTTTGTTTTATAATTTTATGCGGATATTTACGGTACTTGATCAGTCGTATCTACGTCACAATTTGACCTGCTATGACGTCACAACTGTCAGTTTCAAAACATAAACAGATCGCTATTTTTAATTCAGCATTTTTACACTTCAAAGAGTGTTTTTCAATGTATTTTACAAGAGTATATGAATTTTGGCGAGAAAAAGTAGTCCGGGCTGTTACTGTGAAAATAACAGTGTGAAAATTTTCACAGTATGAACATATCAGTTATATTTGTTTCACATATGCATTGATTTGACTGCAGAGTATAAAATAGATATACAAATTGATACTATAATCTTCCAAAACGTATAAAAATTTCGTAATTATGGAGAAATTGTCACGGAAGGGTGTTCCATACCCCACTTAAGTTCGAAAATCGCTGATAAATTCACCAATCTCACCAAAATAAATAAATAAAGGACAAGTATCATTCAAAATAGTTCAACCTATCCACTACAGAACAAAACTGCTTAATACAACTCAATATGATTAAATGAAAATCTGGATCGGGGTTTTTCGGATCGGGATTCGGATCAAAAAGGAAGTTTCATACCCGACCTATTGAAATCGGTAGTAGTAACGACTATTTTGATAAACTGTTTTACATCTTTAAACTTTTAACTACAGACTATTATATTGAAATTATTTGAAATTATAATTTGGAAAAAAAAAAATCTGAACGATAAAGTATTTGATTTTGATTTGTTTGTTTTTTTTGTTTGATTTGAGGTTTAACGTCCCCGTCAACACTGTAAAGGTCATTTTGGAGACGTTGCTTCCAATTTTGTGGGACTTTTACCCGACATTGAGATGAAATGACATCTCAAGCCCTGTCGCCCAATGAAACCAATAGAGTTTATTAGCATGGACGGTCCGCCTCGCACCGCGGTTCCTGGACAGGCTTAGATCCTCTAAGCGGTTTACCAGTACTAGTGTGCGGGCCGGATTCAGCTCTGCGTGGAAGCATCATGCAGCCCATATATTTCTTCAAGCCCCTATGCGCGGGGGCCGATTTGATTTTGAAGTGAAGTGATTATTTCAAATATAGCATGTACCATATTTAAGGTTATGTTGGTACTCCGCCATAGGGGAGTGGGGGCGCGCATACATTATCTTTCTTATTTCTGTTCCAAAACATAGGCTGTGGGTACTCATTAGAACCGCCTCTTGTATCCGAAACAATCACTATGTCGTAATGAATAATAGAGGTGAAGGCAATGATTAGGAATCGATGCAATTAACCCACAGCTCCCATCAGAGACACCAAAGGGAAAGAAACACAGACATGAAACATCTAGACCATGATGGAAATATCAATAACGGAAAGCCAAAAGGGCAGTAACTTTCCCACAAAATGGCCGATTGGCTATCCAAAACAAAAATATATAAGCGATACACACACTCAAAGACACGCCATAAGAAAAATAATCCGCGACAGTAGAACTGCACTGGAACGGTCAGTGAAACGATTCAAACAAATTCTACTCGGAGGCGAAAACCGATTTTACTCGGCCCACTTTGTATAGAGAAAATTGGGGTTTACAGGGTTATACATTATTTTTCTTATGTCTGCCCAAAGACATAGATTGTGGGTACTCGTAAGAACCGCCTGTTCTGAGCCTGATATTGAAGGATTTGAATTTTGTCGGACATATTGTATTCTTTATCAATATAATCCTCTTCAGTGTCTATACACATTTGCCAGTGGTGTTTAAGGGCCTCAATGCCTTTTTATAGAACTCCTTTTCTTGGCTGTTCAGAAAGTCATCCATTGCATACATGACGTCATCATCGGACTGAAAGTTGGTGCCTGAAAGAGCCTTTTTCAGTTTTAGAAATAGATGAAATTCTGATGGATCGAGATCAGGTGAATAAGGCAGATGCTCAATCAATTTAAAGCCACACTCGTGAACGGCAGCCATAGCAATGACAGACTTGTGATCAGGAGCATCGTCCTAATGCAACAGCACACCTTTAGTGAGCATTTCGTGGCGCTTAAGTTTATTTTTTTTCCAGTACTGCGTCAGAAGTGACGAATAGTATGTGCCATTGATTGCTTGTCCCTGGAGATAATCTATTAGCAGAATACCATCTGCATCCCATAAAACCGAGGCCATAACCTTCCTAGCTGATGGACCAGTCTTTGCCTTCTTTGGCGGGGATGAGCCAGGGTGCCTCCATTGTTTCGATTGTTGTTTGGCCTCTTGGGTAAAATGATGCACCCATGTTTCATCCATAGTGACAAATCTCTGAAGAAAAAATGACAGGATCTTCCTAAAAAATATTAAGATTAGCACGCGATAATGTGCGCCTGATGTACTTCTGATCGACTGTCAGAAGTCTTGGTACCCATCGGGCCGAATGCTTTCTAATTGCACGATCCTCTGTCCGAATGGAATGTATTCTTTCCTGTGAAATGCCAGCGCTACTGGCTATATATTTTCTGTGACTCGTCTGTCAGTCATAACAATATTATGAATTTTATTTATCATTTCTGGCGTTGCAACATTGACCGACCTTCCAGGACGGGGGTCATACTCATTGCTCTGTCTGCCGCGCTTAAATTACGCCACCCACCTTTTCACTGTAGAGTATGAATGGGTATCTTTCCCTAGTGTTCCTACCATATCAGTATGGATAACCTTTTGATGCAAATATTGGATCATATTTCGACGATTTTGTCCATTTTTCAAAAGCTGATTGTCTGGTCTACGTTAGAGGGCTACTTCGCCGATATAAACTGACCAAATGAGATCAGTCCTTGGATACACGGCGCTATACAGTCAGAGAATAGTAAGACTTAAAAAGAACATCCCTGCGTACTTCCTTCAATACGAGGCTCACACCATATCCATCTGATCATAAACTTTCGGCGTAGCCGTTATGTTTTGGGTTTAGTCCTACATTTTTCGTTATTCCATTGGACAATAAAACCACATGTTCGAGGAGATGACCATTTCATTGGCCAATAATTTGCATATTAACAACTACGACAGTTTACCGAAGTGTCCAACCTTTTCTTTTTAACCTACGAAATGTTTCATTTTTATGTGTGTAATAGAGACAGATCAGTAGCTTATTAATTTTCAACATTTTAATCTACCTTTATTTGAATGAAGAAACGGAAACTATTACGGATTCATTATGGTGGAAAAACAATCAAAGTTTCTACTTTCGGTTTTCATATATATTTGAACGCATTACAAGCGCCTAGTGAAATTGACTTATTTCAAGCTTTTGTTGTATCCCTTACAATTACCAACGTCTTAATTGATAACATCATTCAATTATAATATTTAATTTGATACAGTCAACGTTCGAAACAGCGTTAGAAGAGCATTTTGATCAGAGTCTTCACTCTTTGCCATTCCATCTAAATGCTTTGGACATATTGATGTATTGCAAAGATTTTGGGGGAGTGATTTTAAGTGTTGCAAAATTTAGGTGATTTAAATTTTTGGACAGCGTTTTTGTAAATTGTTTACAAAGTGGTAAATGTTTAATTTGCTCCATAAATATACAGCATATGCCCTTAGAATGGGGTAGTTGAGTGAGGCAAAGGTGACGTGTATCTTGCATCACTGGGGCGTCCAACTGATACTGGCTGACAGTTGGGCAATGTCTGCTGTCCTTAAAGAAGGTAAATTGTTTGTTGGATTTGAGGTTTAACGTCCCCGTCAACACTGTAAAGGTCATTTTGGAGACGTTGCTTCCAATTTTGTGGGACTTTTACCCGACATTGAGATGAAATGACTTCTCAAGCCCTGTCGCCCAATGAAACCAATAGGGTTTATTAGCATGGACGGTCCGCCTCGCACCGCGGTTCCTGGACAGGCTTAGATCCTCTAAGCGGTTTACCAGTACTAGTGTGCGGGCCGGATTCAGCTCTGCGTGGAAGCATCATGCAGTCCATATATTTCTTCAAGCCCCTATGGGCGGGGGCTTTTAAAGCAGGTAAGGGTAGAGGGGGGCTGTTGTTATTTCTTCGGCATCAGGAAAACACGCCTATACAATTTTGACCCCCTTGAACCCCACTTTTATATAGTAAAACTGGGGTTTGCAGGGATAAACCTTGTTTTTATTATTTCTGCTCTAAAATATAGATTGTGGGTACTCGTGAGAACCGCCTCGATGAGGCGGTTCTAACGAGTACCCACAATCTATATTTTGAGCAGTAATAAGGAAAATATCACAATTTTTCATCAAAAAATTTTCGTTTTTGGGCAAAAAAATTAACAATGTATTTGTATAGGCGTGTTTTCGTAATGGGATTCTATACTTCAATTAATGTTCCTATTTATCCTCTGTCCTTTACTGTTACTTCATTTACTAATTCTTCTCCGTCGTTTCTCCTTTTCTGTGGGTGATGACACAATATGACCCGCAAGTGTTAAAGTGTCGTTAAACCCAAAACAATCAATCGTTGCTAAATCACTCTTGTAGCTGATATTTCATATTTCAAAACAATCTTCCAATTGAATCTGCGCCGCATATCTTTTTTATCATATGACGTCGCGTCTGAGAGTGTAATAACGCCGTGTTATATTTTCGATAATCCACTAGTGGATTAATTATGCAAATTAGGTAGATACGTCCCGTAACGTTACATTTACGACGCCCGTAACGACGTCGTGTTTACTAATGGCGGAATATGGACATTTTTGTAAACAATCGTGAATAAAATGCGTTTTAAATGTCATATGATAAAAAGAATCTTGCATTCGTGCTCATGTATTATTGAATTTATTAAACTCGTTGAGATAAAGGGATAAAATGCTCGGCAAAGCCTCGCATTTTATCCCTTTTCCTCAACTCGTTTAATAAATTCAATATTGCATGAACACTCATGTAAGATCCTCTATTTAATTTCTTGTTTTGATATGAGCCAATCGAAGCTGTCGTTACGTTTATAGGACCCCCATCAACGACGTTGGGGCACATTGCGCGATTAAAGACCGGTCTATGTGGTTTGAATCGATGGATCCGGGTATAAAGCTTAGAGGAGACTGCTTGATATGTTTGTGCCGAGGATCTACGTTCCCGTCAACACTTTTTATGCCATTTTGTAGACGTTGCTTCCAATTGTGTTGGATTTTTACCCGACACTGCGATTAAATGACATCTCAAGCCCTACGGCCCAAAGAAACTAAAAAAGGAAACCACCAGGAACTGATGCAATCCGATCCCAAATTCTTCCCACAATATCACTAGGGAAAGAAGTCGAAACATGGAGAGACGTATTAAACAAAAGGGGCCATAGGTAAACTTTTACCAAACAGGTGGTGAATCAGAATACCAAAGTAGAAGTAAAACAAAGATCAGGAATCGATACAATTAACTTACTCCACCCATCAAAGACATCAAAGGGAAAGAAACACAAACATGAAGCGACCAGACCATAATGGAAACCTAAACAAAGGAAGGCCATAAGGACAGTTACTTTCCCACAAAATGGCCAAATGGCCATCCAAAATAAAAAGACACAAGTGATACACACAGTAAGTAACAAACAACAACATAAATAAACCGCCACAGAAGAACCGCCTTGGAACGGTCAGTGGAAAGAATTCATCTGGGGGGGGGGGGGCTTAAATCGATTTATATGGCCTAACTAAAAGGAGCACCAACACAAAACATGAAGGGACCACAGCAAAAGCACCGATTTGGAACGGCCAATGAAAATCGCGAGGGTTTATATGTAGGAACGGTCCAACTCGCACCACCTGCATGGGCAGGCTTAGATCTTCTAAGCGATTTATCAGTACTCATGTTCAGTCTGTTTCAGATTTGCATGGAAACACCATACAGTCCAATCTATTGGGGTGGATGCGAAAGGAACTGTTTGATCGATTGATCTATTCTTGATAATAGGGCGACACTTAGCCTGCATGTACCGCTGAGTAAAGTTGCGCGTTTCGTTGTGGGTCAAGCCTGATCGTATGAGCCATTAGAGATCATAGCGATTCTACTGCTAGATTTATGCGACTTTACCCGCGCTTTTATGCCAATTAATACTTTAGGACTTGATTTGCATTTTACCATTGTGGAAACCGCTCGGCATGTTAATTATTCTATAACACATGCGTGTGCTGGGTAGATAAATACACCACGTGAACAAGTCCGTGAAATAACAACCCCCTTACACCGCACTTTGTGTAGAGAAAACTGAGGTTTACGGGGGTAAACATTATTTTTCTTATTTTTACTCCAAGACATAGGTTGTGGGTACTCGTTAGAACCGCCTCAATGAGGCGGTTCTAACGAGCACCCACAACGTATGTTTGCTGTATAAATAAGGAAAATTTCACCAGAAAAAGTAGCCATTTTGGAGATGTTAAAACTGCACTATGTCGCACGGGTGTGTTATCGTAATCTCTGCCCATTGTGAGGCTGGAGGGTAACATTCAGGACGGATTTTTCTATCCATCCCTCACACTTATTACATGTAGTTTTCCTATAGCACTACTGGGCAGCGGTACATAAATATGTGTTCTGTCTATGACCTGTAAACACTTCCCCTAGTTTTTTCATTACCTGTCATTATTTATGTTCATCCATATCACCTGCTTGTACTTCAACTTATCTAGGTCATACGTCATAGTTTTCTGAATGAAACAGACGGTCGATGTACTTTCTACAAGGACAAACTATCAGGTGAAAACATCGCAAAAAGGCCCTTTTGTGTTTGTTGTCTTTGTTTTTGGCGGGGGAGGGGGTGATCAATCGACCAAAGCTTCTAACTACAAAAGCTTCCCGCCGGCTCATGGCCACGTGACTTTAGCTGACCATGTACACAATCCAAGTCGTGGTTATTGTTTACATGTATGTTCGCTCAAGTCTTCTTCCTGTGACGTCAAAGTGCTGTGTACTGTAAAATCTGAACTGGGCCGGTGGACGTTGGACATTGACAAAACGGTGTAGACCCAGATCAGACCCCACAAAAGTTAACGCCCGATATTAGGGTCTACACTGTTTGCTTGAAAAAGCTGTCCTTGAACGGTTAAATGAATCGGCCCCGCCCATTGGGGCTTGAGACTGCATGATGCTTTCACGCAGAGCTGAATCTGACCGCACACGAGTACTGGTAAACCGCTAAAAGGACCTAAGCCTGCCCAGGCAAACCGGTGCGAGTCAGACCGTCCCTGCTTATAAACCCTATTGGTATCATTGGTCGACAGGGCTCTAGATGTCATTTCATCTCAATGTCGGGTAAAAGTCCCAGAAAACTGAAAGCAACGTCTCCAAAATGACCTTTAAAGTGTTGACGGGGACGTTAAACATCAAATCAAACAAACAAACAAACGGTTAAATTAAACAGCCTTAATCACAGTTCAGGACTATTTCCCAGCCTACACTCACCCATCGTATCCTTTCCCCTTAAGAAAACAGTATTATCACTGATGAGGCCTAATTGGCCAAAACTAGCTAGTCTGGCCAAGAAAACATGTACACTCCATATTTACAGATCTGTAGTGTAGTCCTTGCTTCCAAAGGATAACCCTTTTTTCACATGACGTCGCGTCTGAGAGTGTAATATTGCCATGTATTAAATTCGATAATCCACTAGTGGATTAAATATGCAAATTAGTTAGATACAGCCTAACGTTACATGTATGCCGTCCTTAACAACATCGCGTTTACTAATGGCGGAATATTGACAATTTTGTAAAACAATCGTTAATAAAATGCATATGATAAATAGAATCTTGCATTCCAGCTCATGTATTAGTTAATTTATTAAACTCGTTGAAGAAAATGGATAAAATGCTCGGCACAGCCTTTTCCTCAACTCGTTTAATAAATTCAATAATACATGAGCACTCAAGTAAGATCCTCTATTAAAACCCGAACAAAAGCCTCACTCTACGCGGTCTACTTGTCAGTGACCAATTGCACTAGACGAATCCAGGTTTTGAGGGTCACTGATGAGGCGTACTTGGCCAAAACTAGCTAGTCTGGTCCAGGCATACTTGTACACTCCATACGTTTCAAATCTTTGGTGTATTCTCTGTTCCCTTTCATAGAACATATTAAGTTAATGTGTGGCGGCCGTAAAAAATCTCCTTTTGTAGTTTATATAATCTTGTCTTTTGGGATCCTTGATTGTGTTGTGGAATTTTGAACATATTTGAGGGTCACTGATGAGGCCTTATCAATGTGGTGGTTCTTACGGGTATTCACAACCTATGTCTTTGGGCAGAAATAAGACAAATATATAACCCTGTAAACCCCAGTTTTCTCCATATAAAGTGGGTTCTGGATACTGAGGCTAATAAATTCTACGATAGTTCTAATCAGTAATACGACGCTGCTCTTTTAACTAGAGGTTATCCTCAGCATGCTCTTTATCCTTTTATCGATTCTGAAATTAATCATAAACGTCATTACATCAAAATATTCTTCATTAATAAGGGTTTTGATTTCATAGATTTACCTAGTATCTTCCGGGACAGTTCGGTTATTTCATCCACTCCCGCTTATTTTCAAAATGCTGAAACACCCATAATTTGCTATAAATACAATAAACCTTATCATTTTTAATTTTTAATAACCTTGTTTCTGATCTTTATATTGACACTAACACTCCTGATACATGTGATTGTAAAAATTCAGTGTTTTGTTATCCGGCTGCTGGTCATATTATTACTGGCAATTTAAAAATTATTCCTGATTCTAGGATACGCAATATAATATCTACAGGACTGAAATATCGATTTCCTTCTAAAATTGATTTCAATAAATGTAGGGATGAAATTGCTGCTGCCTTGAATGAATTTGGTGTAAACGAGAGTATGTTGAGCATAAAGCTCTGAAAGACTGGAAACTTAGCATTCTGAAATTAGTGAACAAATGCATTTCTTTTTATTCGCAAAATACGAACTTATTACCTCCTAAACGTAAGACGTCTTTATGTCATCTTAAACTAGGTATTCAAGAATTTCATAGGAAGTTTGTTATGGCTCCAGCTGATAAGGCCGCTAACAATGTGGTCGTTGTTTGACGGCTTCACTATGTTAACACTCTTCAGCAAGAACTTGGTGGTACTAAGGCCTATGAACTTCAGCCTTTAGCTGTAGAGAGGGCTTTAGTTGACAAGCTTCCTACGTTATATTGATTACCTAAACTTCATAAAAGACTATACAAAGCACGGTTTATTGCAAATTCAAGCTCTTGTACCACCACTGAACTCTCCAAATTATTAACTTCATGTTTGACTACCGTCAAAAAGCATGTGATAAAATGTTGCGACAAAGTCTTCGAAAGATCGGGTAGAAATCTTTTTTGGTCTATAACAAATTCTAATGAAGTTTTAAATAAATTGAAATCCAGGCGGTTTCGTGCTTCAAGTCTGTCTACTTATCATTTTTCTACCCTTTACACTACACTACCTCATAATCTTATAAAAGAAAACTTAATGATTTAATTGAATGGACATTTCATGGGGAAGACTCCCCCTAGCTTGCATGTAATGTTAGAACTGCTTTTTTCACTTCTGAAGAGCATAAAAATTATACTTTATGGTCATGTCAGAAAGTGTGTGAAGCTCTCACCTTTCTTCTTGACAATATTTACATAAGATTTGGTACTAAGTTATTTAGACAAGTTGTGGGTATTCCGATGGGTACTAATTGCGCACCACTCGTGGCTGATTTGTTTTTTGTTTTGTTATGAGAGAGAGTTCATGATGTCCCTTTCTGCTGAAAACGAATCTGAAATCATTGAGGCTTTTGGCTCCACTTCTAGATACTTGGGTGATTTATTGAATGTTGATAATACCCATTTCGATGGTTTGATCAGTCAAATTTACCCCCTAGAGCTTCAGTTAAATAAAGCAAATTCTTCTGATACCGAGGCCCCGTTTTTGGATTTACATCTATCTATTGTAGATGGGTTTGTTTCGTGCAAAATTGAGGATCGAAACGATGATTTTGATTTTGAGATTGTAAATTTTCCTTCTTTGGGTGGTTCCTCGCATGGTAGTTAACCCAATCACGGTTGACAACTTTGCTTCCCTCTTTAATTGCATGTCGGTGAGTCAGGCCTCAGATTCTATGACGGTTCCAGTGTAAAGGCTTATTGAGAATTAGAGAGATTTAATTCAAGGTAATGTTGGCTGATGCCTGATGCTCTATCTCTGGTCGGGCCCATCGGAGTCTAACTGTTGGTTTTCGTTTGTTCCAGCATTTCAGTGGTTTCTTGCTGTCGAGTCCTCACCGTTGTTTCATCTCTGTGGTTGTATGATTATTTGTGTTCACGGAGATGTTGCACTGATGAGTTAGGAGGCCTTCATTTGGATTGAACAAATTAGTTGTCTAAATCGCGATGGAAATATGGGCGAGGATTGTGGCCACGTAAAATCGCTTAAAGCCCCCCCCCCCCCCCCCCCGTGGAATTTGTTTCCGCTGACCTTTCCAAGGCGGTTCTTCTGTCGCGATTTATTTTTGTTATGGTTTGTCTTTAGGTCTTTGTGTCGCTTGTGTTATTTTATTTTGGATAGCCTGTTGGCCATTTTGTGGGAAAGTAACTGTCCTTTTGGCTTTCCGCTGTTGGTGTTTCCGTTAGGTCTGTAGTTGCATGTTTGTCTTTCTTTCCCTTTGGTGTCTCTGATGGGAGCTATGGGTTGATTTTATCGATCCCTGATCATTGCCTCTACTTCTATTCACTAACGATAACACACACGTGCGACAAAGTGCCTGTTTTCTATCTTCAAAATGGCTACTTTTCTGATAAAAATCCGTGATATTTTTTCTTATTTATGCTGCAAACATAGTTTGTGAGTGCTCGTTAGAACCGCCTCATGTCTTGGAGCAGAAGTAGGAAAAATAATGTATAACCCCGTGAAGCCCAGTTTTCTCTACTTAAAACTGGGTTTAGAGGGTGTGCATTACACGGACTTGTTAACATGTTGCCAACAGCGTACACCCGCCTTTTCTGGTCGCGTTTTATCTCAAAGGGTTGACTTGAATATTATTAATCGACTATTCTAACACAGCGCGCCTATATAGGCAATTGAAAATAACTGTGTTTTATTCTACAACAAATCACGGCAAGGAAGAGCGTGACGAGTGACGTCATTAAAACTGCCGGTTTATGACGTCACTAGTCGATTTACTTGACGTTGGACGGTGTAACGTCATTTTCTCGCATCGAAAACGTTAGAAAAGGATATAAATACATGTAATTTTAGCGTGATTTCTTCTAACAATGGCGAAAAGTTGTGGGAGTTTGAAGGAAACAACAATAGTATTGCCGATTTTCAGCGTGTTAGAATCGAAATAGATCAGCTCTAGTATGTGATTTGTTGAGTAATAAATCACAGTTTGTCAGTTGTAAGTAGACAAATCACGATTTGTCTACTTCACAACTGACCTCATAACTGTGATGTTTTACTCAACAAATCACAGTTAGAGCTGAACTTTTTCTTGAATAAAATTGTCATTAATCTAGTATTTTATATTGGCCAAGTTACAGGTCCTCGGTTAGAAGCAGTGGCCTCTGCCTTCGGCCTCGGGCCAATACAGCAGACCTCGGACCGTAACTGGGCCAATACGAAAATACTTGATTTACAACACAATGCTATTAATTGACCATCCTGTATTAATCGAAGGTTATCCGTATTAATACCAGGTCAACCAATATTAACCAGAGGTCAAGTGAAATGAGGCTGAGGTCAAAAATCAATAATCATGTTTTTCTAATTTTGTACGGAAGCCTGGAAGGGACATACCATTTATCTTAATATGATGTGCGAACAATATAATATCCTGTGCGTCAAGATATTATTTTGTGCGAACAACATAATATCTTATGCGCACAAGTTATTATCTTGTTCACAAACGCTATAATCTTGTTCGCACAACTGAGTATCTTGTGCGCACACGATATTATCTTGTTTGCTTAACAAAGATCTTGTGCGGACAACAAAATATATTGTGCGCACAACAGATGATCTTGTGCGCACAATATATTATTTTGTGCGCACAAGTTCTTATCTTGTGCACACAAGTTATTATCTTGTACGCACAGCATTATATAATGATCTTGTACGCACAACATATCTTGTTTGCACAACATTGATCTTGTGCAGACAACATAATAACTTGTGTTGTGCGCACAAGATATAATCTTGTTCGCACAACTTAATATCTTGTGCAGGCAACATAATGTCTTGCTCGCACAAGATAATATCTTGTTCGCACAACTTAATTTCTTTTTCGCACAGCACATTGTCTTGGAAGCACAATTTAATCAGACGCATAAGATATTATTTTGTCCGCACAAGATCTATGTTGTGCAAACAAGATAAAATGTTGTGAGGGCACAAGATATTATGTTGTCCGTACAAGATATGCGCACAACATATTAAAGAATTGCATGTCCCTTCCCGGGTTCTGCAATTGTGTTAGTAAAATTGTCATTAATCAAGTAAATTCTTATTGGCTTAGTTTCTGGTCCTCGGTCAGCTGTATTGACCCTCGGTTTCCGCCTCGTGGCCAATACAGCAAACCTTGGACCTGTAACTGGGCCAAAACGAAATTACTTGATTAAAAACATCATATTATTAATCATTATATAGTTCGTGGTTACTAGGAATGCAAAATTGCCTCTATTTCCTGCTACATGTCAGTGCTTGAAAATAACATTTTTCATCGTGACAGCAACAGATTAAACTGCACAAGACACTGGGACATTTATGTAGTACAGGAAACGTATTGGGACAAAAGATGAAAACAACAACTTCGTGTGTGAGTTGGTCAACAATTACAAGGGGCCAAAACGTAGTGATTGCATGGCCGCAAACATCACGTGACCAAGTCCGTGAAATGAACACTCCCGCCCCCTAAACACCACTTTATATAGAGAAAACTTGGGTTTACGGGGGTATACATTATTTCTCTTATTTCTGCTACAAGACATAGGTTGTGAGTACTCATTGAGGCGGTTCTAACGAGCACACAGAACCTATGTTGGTTGTGAGTACTCGTTAGAACCGCCTTGAGGCGGTTCTAACGAGCACACACAACCTATGTTTGCAGTACAAATGAGAAAAACTATCACGGATTTGCATCAGAAAAGTAGCCATTTTGGAAATGTTAAAGAATACACAATGTCACACTGATATGTTTTCGTTATGAATACGCTTTGTCAGCCCGTGTTACATTTGTATATTTTCAGCCAATCCTATATCCCAGAACAGATAACAAGGGAATATGTCAGAAAAATAGAGCACACTTGATTGATTGATTGATTGATTGATTGATTGATTGATTGCTTTGGGCTTACCGACACGTCATCATTGTGTGTCATTTTGTGTCGTCTCCCTGAGAAAGGGAGAAAGAAGAGGTAGAAGAGACAGCAGAGGAGATGGAAGTGAGAGACAGAGGAGAAAGGGGAAATTTCAAACTGAATGGAAGTGTCGAAACAAAAGAAATATAAGAAATATCAACATTCCTTCTCTATCCTTACCTACTGCAGGACAGCAGGCCTTGTCCAACTGTAAGCCAATATCGGTTGGATGATGCAAGATGCACGTCACCTTTGCCTCACCCAACCAGCCCGGAAAAAGAGCACACATACAAGCTTATCAGCCATTTAATTTCTAGGACACTAAACTAAAACTAAGTATTAGGTGCAATCTCTCTCTCTCTCTCTCTCTCTCTCTCTCTCTCTCTCTCTCTCTCTCTGTGAAAGAATACAATTTTATCATATGACGTCGCGTCTGAGAGTGTAATAACGCCATGTATCATTTTCGATAATCCACTAGTGGATTAAATATGCAAATTAGCTAGATTCGTCCAGTAACGTTACATGTACGACGTCCTTCACGATGTCGTATTTACTAATGGCGGAATATTGATATTTTTGTAAACAATCGTGAATAAAATGCGTTTTAAGTGTCATATGATAAATAGAATCTTGCATTCGTGCTCATGTATTATTGAATTTATTAAACTCGTTGAGGAAAAGGGATAAAATGCTCGGCAAAGCCTCGCATTTTATCCTTTTTCCTCAACTCGTTTAATAAATCCAATAATACATGAACCCTCATGTAAGGTCCTCTATATATACACTCTCATAATAATTTCCATATCTCAAGTGAGTCTCTCGTGATGTGACGTTGTTTTATCATTCGTGTCGCAACCACCAGACTGAAGGGACGTGTATTTTTCGAAGTCTAAAATAATTGGAGCACGTGGTCGAGATGTTAGTTTGGGATGTTGAAATTGTTGGCTATATTTCTAAGCTGCTTATTTGTGCAATCAGTAGATTTGGTCGAAGGTTGCCACGGTTTGTTTGCAAATGTTCAAGCGGAAAGTTTGGTCGATAGCTGGAGCAAAATGTTTTCGGTGTAAAGCTAATTTTTGAGAGAACATTTTACAGAGCTGTTTGTTTTGTTTCTCTGTGAAACACAAAGGATGGAAAAGCTGATTGGACTTATTGAGTTTTGAAGCCGCTTGAAGTTACATGTATTTTGGCGGAATGTTTATTTGTGCAATCAGTAGATTCGAAGATTGCCACAGTTTGTTTGCAAATGTTCAGGCGGAAAGTTTGTTCGATAGCTGGAGCTAAATGTTCTTGGAGTATTGTTTACTTTTTTGAGAGAAAATTTTAGAGAGCAGTTTGTTTTATTTCTATGCGAAACACAAGGGGTTGAACAGCAGATTTGACTTATTGAGTCTTGAAGCCGCTTGAATTACATGTATTTTGGCTGGTATGTGTGAATTGGTCTTACACGGATAGCTTTAAAGACACGTGGCGAGATTATGTTGCTATTCAGGTCACAGGTGTTTGTTAGTATTTTCGCTTTATTAGGACGTTTTAGTGGCCAGGTTTGATTAGCTGTTATTCTGGCTGTTGAGCCTGCTTTTGGCCGGCAATAACGATAAAAAAATTGTGTTTCTCTTTCCAGGTGTTTTAGGGCAAGTAATTTTCACTGTTTAACCTTTATACCCTCCCATGAACACGAACACTGATCAATAGTTTCGCGTGTTTACTGCAAACTTTGGACCAAGGGTGCCTATTAGAGGGAGGGACAAGAGGGCAAAGTAGAAGTAAAACAAAGATCAGGAATTGATACAATTAACTTACTCCACCCATAAAAGACACCAAAGGGAAAGAAATACAAACATTAAGCGACTAGACCATAATGGAAACCTAAACAAAGGAAGGCCAAAAGGACAGTTACTTTCCCACAAAATGGCCATATGGCCATCCAAAACCAAAAGACACAAGTGATACACACAGTAAGTAACAAACAACAACATAAATAAATCGCCACAGAAGAGCCGCCTTGGAACGGTCAGTGGAAGATTTCCACTGGTGGGCTTAAATCGATTTTACGTGGCCACAATCCTCGCCCTTACTTCCGTCGCGATTTAGACAAATAATTTGTTCAGTCCGCATGAAGTCTACACATCATAGTGTAGATTACATTTTCTTGTCCTTTGGGATCATTGATTCCATTGTGGAATTTTGAAAACATCTGAGGGTCACTGATGAGGCCTAATTGGCCGAAACTAGCTAGTCTGGCCCAAACAACATGTACACTTCATAGTTTCCATTTCTGTGGTGTATTCCTTGCTTCCAAAGGATGACCCTTTTATAAAAAATATTTAATTTGTCATGTTTTTAATTTTGGTGTTTTTTCAATATGGACCAACTTTGTCCTTACCAAGGAGTACTAATCTCCCAGTGAAATTATTCACGCGGGTTGGGGCTGGGTGTTTCTCTGGTTCGTTTCCTGGAAATACTGCCAGGGGGAGAAGGTTTTGTCTAGAAGTTCCTTATTTTGGAAGAGAGTTTTGAGTTTGACCAAAATTCTGTGTTAAGCAGTCAAAGGGAACATTGAGTTAATTTACGCGGAGAGAAAACTTAGCTTTCAACTCACATGCCATCAGCAGAGGCTGTCTGGACTGTTTGGAGACTCTGTTTTGCTAAAACGGTTAATGTTAATTTGAGTCGGTATTTTTTAGGCCGCCAGTACTGAGAAATTACTAGTCTGGAAGCGCCGCTTCTTCGGATTCCAATAAATATAAAATATTGAGAATCTACCTGAATTTATACCCTCCCATGAACATGTATACTGTTCCAAAGTTTCGAATGTTTACTGGCAGCTTTGGACCAAGGATGTCTGTTAGAAGTAGTGGCAATTTGTTATGATTTAATTTTGGTGGTTTTCAATTGGGACTACCCTTGTCCTTACCCAGGATTACTAATCTCCCAGTGAAATTATTCACGCGCGGTGGGGCTGGGTGTTTCTCTTTATTTTGGTCATTTTTCTGCCAAGGGGAAAAGGGTTTGTCTAGAAATCCCTTATTTGGAAACGATTGAGTTTGACCCAAGTTCTGTGTTAAGTAGTCTAGGGGAAAATTTGGTTGATTTACGCGGAGAGAAAACCTAGCCTTTAACTTACATGCCATCAGCAGAGGCTGTTTGGAATCCGTTTTGCTAACCGGTTATGTACATTTGAGTCGGTATTTAGGCCGCCTGTATTGAGTGATTATTTGTCTGGAAGCGCCACTACTTCGGATCAGTATTGAGAGTCTACCTTAAGCAAGCACCCGTCTTCTGCAACTACTTTTTGGCTATTTTATAGGTGTTTGCTTGATATAGTTTTGACTGGGTCTTTGTTAATTACAGATTCTACTGTAATATTTAAAATTTGTAATCAAGGTAGCAGAGCTTGTATGCTTTTTCGGAGCAGATTCAAAATAAATAATGCACTGATGAGTTAGGAGGCCTTCATGCGGACTGAACAAATTATTTGTCTAAATCGCGACGGAAGTAAGGGCGAGGATTGTGGCCACGTAAAATCGATTTAAGCCCCCCCAGTGGAAATCTTCCACTGACCGTTCCAAGGCGGCTCTTCTGTGGCGATTTATTTATGTTGTTGTTTGTTACTTACTGTGAGTATCACTTGTGTCTTTTAATTTTGGATGGCCATATGGCCATTTTGTGGGAAAATACTGTCCATATGGCCTTCCTTTGTTTAGGTTTCCATTATGGTCTGGTCGCTTAATGTTTGTATTTCTTTCCCTTTGGTGTCTTTTATGGGTGGAGTAAGTTAATTGTATCAATTCCTGATCTTTGTTTTACTTCTACTTTAGATCTATTATTGTATGCTATCCATGGCTGAGAATAAAATGTTTAAGGAGTGTTTGGAGAGTGTCGGGCGTGTTGTTGGGTTTTCGCGGGGAGATGAGTGTATAGCAGCTGAGAGGAAGCTGTTCATTCTCTATTCCCCAGTACTTATACATAAACTTGAGTCATGTTCAACTCAGAGTCGCTTGGTAAAATATTATATCTCAGATGAGTCTCGCGTGATATGACGTTGTTTTATCATTCGAGTCCCATCCACATAGTGCAGGTTAGGAGGTGTTTCAGAGCACGTCTATGTTGTTTGTTATTTTGTACCCTTATCTGGCGTTTCAGACCCCCGTTGTAAGGGCTGACATTTGCAGAGGTCCTTTCTTCCCGTAGGCCATTGGCGATTGGAGTGCCCTTCCCTGTTTGGTAGTTTCCACGGCTGAGGGTGCTGAGGATTGTGTGGCTTTGTTTCTCTCTTTGGCGAGTGTTTGGGGCGGGTTTCCCTTGCCGCAGATGCCGTTCGGCGTGTCTTTAGTGACGGTTCTGATTATGAATAGGCATTGAAAAAAAAGTAGCACATTAAATTAATGTTTGATTTTGCATCCTGTGATTCAAGTTTTCACACCCTATTCCCCAACTTGGATATAAACTTCAGTCACATTCAGCGCAGAGTCGCTTGGGATAATATTATGTGCGGAATTCGTTCAATATTTAACTGGTCGAACCTAGTTGCATGTACAGACCCGTGCATGTGCACACTTTTCACATATCATTAATTGTCTATCCTGTATTGATCCGAGGTAATCTGTATTAACACCAGGTCAACCAATAATAACTGAGGTCAAGTGAGTTAAAAAAATAATCAATAATCATGTTTTTTAATTGTGTCAATTAATAAAATTGTCATAAATCAAGTAATTTTGTGTTGACCCAGCTACAGCCCCTCGGTCAGCTGCATTGGCCCCCGGCCTTCGGCCTGAGGCCAATGCAGCAGACCTCGAACCTGAACATGGGCCAATACGAAATAACTTGATTAATAACATTATATTATTAATTGGCTATCCCGTATTGATCGGAGGTCATCCGTATTAACACCAGGTCAACCAATTTTAACTGAGGCCAAGTGAGGTCAAAATATCAAAAATCATGTTTTTTTTTTAATTGTGTCAGTTAATAAAATTGTCATTAATCAAGTAATTTCACATTGTCCCAGTTACAGGTCCTCGGTCAGCTGCACTGGCCCGGGGCCTTCGGTCTCGGCCCAATGCAGCAGACCTCGGACCTGTGCCACTATGAAATTACTTGATTAATAACATTATTATATACATCAGTGCCTTATTCATGCTTACACAAAATTTTATCGGCCAGTCTAAAATAACATAGCAGGGATAGCCTTGCTGAATTTTCTTCACAAATTGAGTACAGAGCAGTGATTAGATACCTGTTTTGAAAAAGAATCAGAACCGAGAAATGTATGAGGAATTGTGTGAAGTTTACGGAAAGACTCCTTCATGTTCAACTGTTAGAATTGGGTGGCTGATTTTAAACGTGGTCGGGTAGCGTTGGAAGACGAGCACCGTAGTGCCAGACCTGTTAACGCTATGAAGATATCACTAGTGAAACTCTAAGGGAACTATTGAAGCAGGAGAGGCGAAGGAAAGTTTGAGAAATGGTAAGAGGATTGGAAACTTCTGAGTGTAGCGTTGTTACCATATTACATGAACGGCTGGGTATGAGGAGGCTTTCAGCGCGTTGGGTGCCAAAATGCCTTAGTAAAGAACACCGAGCTATCCGAGTGTCCATGTCTGAGTCACATTTGGGAAGATATGATTCTGATCCAGATTGTTACCAGGGACGAAACTTGGCTACATTGGATACATCACTATGATCCTGAGACTGAACAGCAGAGTATTCAATGGACTGGCCGCGGTTCACCTTGTCCAAATAAGTAAAAAAATCAAGACACAGTCTTCAATTGGCAAGGTCATGACAACTGTGTTTTGGGACAGCAAGCGGGTTATGTTGGTGGACTATTAAGCTCATGGCTACACTGTTAATGGGGAATTTTATGTTAATAGTTTGCACCTGTTACGTGCAGCTATAGCAGAGATAAGGCGTGGACAAATTACAAAAGGTGTGCTGTTGCAACATGACAATGCTAGAGGTCATACTTGCAAAGGTGTTTGTTGACGTAACGATCGGAACGGTTTACAAGCCTTAACCCATCCACCCTATGATCCAGATCAGGTACCGCTTGATTACTTTTTGTTTCCGAACTTGAAAAAAGAATGACGTGGATGTTACTTCCGGTCCGATGAACAGCTTGAGGCAGCGGTTAGAGGGAATCGACTCTAAACATATTGAATTCTACAAAAAATGGACGATCGTTCTTGGAACATTGAAAGAGGAAGTGCTTATTGCTGCGGGATGATTATGTGGAAAAGGATGATGTCCTGGCCTCCGCCCATCGGGGCTTGAAGAAATATATGGGCTGCATGATGCTTCCACGCAGAGCTGAAACCGACCCCCACACGATTACTGGTAAACCGCTTAGAGGATCTAAGCAGTGCGAGTCGGCCCGTCCATGCTTATAAACCCAATTGGTTTCATTGGGTGGCAGGGCTTGAGATGTCATTTCATCCCGGTTCGGGTAAAAATCCCACAAAATTTGAAGCAACGTCTGCAAAATGACCTTTACAGTGTTGACGGGGACGTTGAACCTCAAATCAAACAAAACAAAGGATGAAGTCAAGCGTGACTCTAAGTAGGTAAGTCCAGATATTATTGAGCGACCCTCGTATAATTACGATAATCTTGTTTGAGTTTTACATCTCACCAACAGCTAATGGCATACGAAGACGAGACCTCGGTTTAAAGACTTATCCGAAAGTCTTAAGAATCCCGGGATCGATCCTGCGACCCCAGGTTTACAAGACGAGTAGCATAACCACTACACCGCGGAGGCTGCTAATATTTTGTCATGACCCTTATGTATTGAAGCAATGGATACGAGGACATAGCATCAGAGGGGGTATCCAAATATTATTTTTCTTATTTCTGCACGAAAACATATGTTGTTGGTACTCATTAGGAGTACCCACAACAGAAGTTTAATGCAGAAATAAGTAAAATATCTGTTTTTTGGATGGTTAAAATGCCTTTTCCTCAGCTATGCGAGGATATACAAAGGCTCCGCATACATCTAAACCTTTGATACATATGTATTTACTCCGTATGTACATGTATAAATCTGTCTAAAACATATAAATGAATAACAATAAAAAGTATATATAGTAGTTCTGTTTCTCTTTTCTACAAGGCTTAAGTTTTGTTGCATTACGAAAACATGCCGATACAAATACACATTACGAAAACACGCCTATTCTAATACATTGAAACCATTATCGCCGAGAAAATGTAAATTTGAAGCTGAAAAATTATGATATTTTTCTTATTTCTGCTTAAAATACAGATTGTGTGTGCTCGTTAGAACCGCCTCATCGATGCGTTCTAACGAGTGCCGACAATCTAGCTTTTAGAGCAGAAATAAGAAAAATAGGGTTTACCTCTGTAAACCCAAGTTTTACTATATAATAGTGGGGTTCCAACATTTTATAGACGTGTTTTCGTGATGTTGTTTGTTTTGAGGTTTTAAGACCCCATCAACACATTTTAGGTCATTTTGGAGACTGTGCTTTGTGTAATATTTACCCGACAATGAGATGGAATGACATCTTAAGCCCTATCTCCCAAACAAACCATAGGGTCTATATGCAGGGACAAAACAAAAACCATAGGGTCTATATGCAAGGACCATGCAGCTCACACCACTTTGCTTGGGCAGGCTTAGACCTTCTACGCGGTTTGCCAATACATGTACTCATGTTCGGTCGGTTTTAGCTCTGTGCGGAAGCACCATGCAGCCCAATCGTTTTTGAAAGTCGCAATGGGCGGGGGCGCACACGGCTCTAGTCCATGAATATATTTATTTCATGGCGGCTTGAAGTATTCTATAAATATCCCCAGGGTGCATTCCACAGTTTCACATTTCTGAACTTGGCGAAAATGTAAATATTTGGGGGTAGGGCTAGAAACCCGTCTGTAAACACTTGTTACTGGAGATTTTGCCAAAATCTAAAATCTTATATGCTTGCCAGTTAGTGTTACTTTGAAAAACGCAGACTTTTTGAGGTCAATTGTGCCTAAGATATGTGACTGTGGATTTATGTTTGGTGCCGGCTTTTACGCTGTGAAAAACTGAAGCCATCTTTTGGTGAAAATTTCTACGAACAGCTATTCCCTGCAGGCACAAAACCTTGACTCAACGTTGAACTAACGTTGAAATAACGTTTTCAAAGTTGTTTCAACCTTAGTTCAACGTTGAGTGCCTGCTGGGATTCATTTCTGCATACAATTAATATTGTGTAGGCGCTCTGTTACACTGTGTTGTGTTCCAGGACAGGACATCCCCATGGAGTTCGGGACAACTTGCGTTGTCAGTTTCTGGCGAAAGAATGTGCACTGTACTGGTTAACCGCTTACGTATAAGCCTGCCCAGGAAAGTGTTGATAGGTAAACTGACCGGCTCAAAAATGACCTTAATAGTGTTGACTGGGCCGTAAAACTCCAATACAAACAAACAAACAAAAATCAGGACAACTTGCCGGCGGTGGGTGGGGTATTGTTAGTGTAATTGCAAAATCATATTTTCATGGAGAACAGTGCGTTTTAAGAGGATTAAATTGCTATTTGATAAGATACGGTCCCTTATGGACATGTACTGTTGAATTTAGTTTGCTTGCATTTCATTTGTCCATGCAGACGTCGAATTGAAGAAAAAAAAAAAATAATAATAATGTGGTATGCACCCCGAGATGTTGTTTTAGACATTTGGTATTAATTTCAACTCTAGCAACTATTCCTTATGAAACAGGTTTTTGTTTGTTTGTTTGTTTGTCCCCGTCAATACTATATAGGTCATTTTTTAGACGTTACTTCCAATTTTGTGGGACTTTTACCCGACATTGAAATGAAATGACACCCCAAGCCCTGCCGCCCAATGAAACCAATAGGGTTTATAAGCATGGACGGACCAACTCGCACCGCTTTGCCTGGACAGACTTAGATACCAGTACTCGTGTGCGGTCGGCTTCAGCCCTGCGTGGAAGCATCATGCAGTCCATCTATTTCTTCAAGCCCCGATGAGCGGGGGCCGTATGAAACAGGATATGTTCTAGCTTTCCAAGCAGTGTAAATCCTGACTTCCGATTACAAGTATCGAGGTTCACTACCTAGTGTACAAACAATGACAAGTCGTGTGTTTTCGCCCCCCCCCCCCCCCCCCCCAACACACACATACACCAGCTACTGAAAACAACACACTTTCCATTTTTTCGTTTCCGTCATAGTCCAAAATTATCCGTATTTTGTATCGCGAGAGGGCCTACCGGGCCTTTAAAGGGGTTGATTCACTAAGTGCCATAATTGGCCCAACATTTTTCTGATTTTTCAAGTGCATAAATGAAATATGTATGGCGTGTATTTTTGCAAAAGAAGTATTAAACTTTATGACTTTGCATTTTGAAATTCATTTCTTTGTTTAGTAAAGGCAGGAAATGTTCCTGGAAACACCCTCGGTAAAGCAAATCGTCCATTTTTCGATTTTTTTTTTTTTTTTTTTTTTGTTTTAGGTTTTTGAAAGTTGATTTATAAAATCAAGTTTCTATGTCATTACATTTCTTTACGGTAATGGACCGCGTTACTCCACTTCCGCTGTTCGTTCGCTGCATAAATTAGTCCAAAGGAACTGTTAAAAACTAATTTTCCCGGCACGGAACGTGTTTCAAAATATTTCATTTTTCGAGACTTTACACGGATTTAATATAAATTGGCTCAAAAAGACATATTCTGAACAGAAAACAATACTCTAGGACTATTTTCCTACGCGCTTTCCGATGATATTTATGTTTACTCTTTCATCCCCGAGTTTCTGAACTGGACTCTTCTCGCTTTAAATACATTCTTATAGATAGGGATTTCTGATTAATTCACTCACACGATCGCAATTAAACAGTAAACATGCAGATTCTGGCGAGACGTGCTAGCTACGTGCCGTAGGATCTACAAGGTTTGCATAGATACAGTGTATTTCTACCTCGGCGTCTGCACCGGTCTACAGGGTTAAAAGGGTTAGCTAGCTTCGCTGTGATTATCAGTAACCGACTAAACAACCCATAACTGACCGACATTAAACGCAGTTATTCACCTGCTTTCGAGAGCTCTTATTACAAAATAATTTTGAAAGCTGTGAGTTTTACATCAAGTTCCGTACTTTTAGCAAATAGTGAAGACACCGATCAGACGCTACATTCTGTGGCCTCTAATCTGCCTTAACTGTTTCCGAATGTACCAGTATGGAAACAATTGGCATTTATGGGTTAATGTTTTTATTTGGAATGAACGTATTTTAATCGCCTTGTGTAGTCGAAGTTCGCTAAACGCGGCGTCGGATCAGGGTTATAATGTCCAAATCAAATGGTTTAAAAATGATCTTTTTTATTTTCGTCCAAGTTATTCTCCTTTTTAATGACAGATTCAATCTGTCATCTCTAGCTATCCTGCAGGTTTTAAAGTAATACAGGCTTTCTTCCGGCTTTAACCACCATAGAAATATGAGTCCGCACAGAATGTAGTCCGGTTTGGCGCAGTAATCAAAATTGTACAAGCGTATTAGTTATCCTATAAGCCTAATACAAACTTTTGAAGCAGACGACTTGACTTTATCTTACGATTCAGCATTTCATATGACTCAGCTACATCATGCGACGGGTATACCCAGATCAATGCGGCGTCTCCTCAGCAGTCCGCTCAGGTTTTACACTGTTTTCTATCAATACTGTCAATATTTAATCCTTAAAATCCAATCTGCTGTCGGACCAGGTCAGCTGCAGACAAGAATATGAATGGATTTTCTTTCTGACTTTCGAGATCAAGTTTAGGTCAGTTACAACTTATGTGTATATTGACTTTGCATGGAGAAATTCGAAAGAAAGGCTGTCCCTTTCAGCCCTCGAATATGGTACAGATACTTAGTGTAGGTCCTGTGATATAATTCTAGGTGCCATATTTAGTAGAATGGACGAGCCCAACTTCAGTGATGGAAGAGTGCACCCCAGAAACTCAAGGCAGTGAATAAATCAATGCACTGACAACACTCATGCCGATTGTCTCTAAATGCAGGCTGGTCATTAACGGGGACTTGAACTGATTCGTTCAAACTTAAAATGCCAGTAACTAATGCAAAAAAGTGTAGAACAAGATCAGCACCGCGTTCTGTGGCGTTTGATCAGAGTTTACATCGTTTGCCAGATCCAACATTTGATTCATGTGCTGATTTTACAGATAACACTTAGAATACATGTACCAAACACTGACAAACGACGCAGCTATGTTTGGGTTGATTGTTTGGCATTCGACCCGAAGTTTCTAATGTCAATGTGACTATCACTGACTTGTCAGAATAACCTTTTGTCTTGTAGAAAATAGCCGCAGTGAGATCAGCTTATTCCATAAGACTGAAGAGGATTATCCTGGAATCATAGGATGAGCTTGGCAAACAGTGTAGACCAAGATCAGACGCTGCAGAACGCGTCTTCTTATCAAAAACTTCACTATTTGTTTGGAATTTCAGAGTTAAATAAAACAGTTTAAATCTCAGCCCATGAGTATTACTCCAACCTACACCCCACAGTCTCAGTGCTTTGATTCTGAAACCAAACCATTGCATGATTACAACACGCTTAGGCACCATGCCCTTAACCTAGAAATGTTAAATCAATAGACCGTGACGTCTGGTTACCAGTCCGGCCACATCAATCATGTGCACCACCTTCACACCAGTACTGATAGAAACCACATGGTCAGGGTCAAACTTTGATGTGTAATGTAAGGTCGTGCCTTGAAAAGAAGAAACTGAAATTTGTTCTCAAAAAGCATTATGTGAGAGCGTATTGCAAAATCGTAAGCGTGCCCCAGGACAGTTAGAAGGTGGTCGGAAAGTGGATGACGTTGACTCTGATTTTGGGTGCCACATGTGTGTGATCTATCGTCTATTGGAGCGACGTCTTACTATATATACAGAAGACGCTTGTGGACGTCGACGTAGCGGAAGACCGAAGTCAGTACGTCAAGATCGTTTCAACCGTCAGACGCATATGCGAAACAGATTTCCGCCGGCAGCTGCTACACTGTACATGTAGATAAACAAGGGGTCTCAACTACCGATTGATAAGCACTGACACTGTTCTTCGCCCTTATGCGATACAGGTATGAGAGATAGACGTCCCTGTCGTGATCAAAGTTAACGCGTCGACACAGTACGGAACACTTACGCTAGTGCATGAAATACGTAAATTGGCGTCTAAGCGACTGACATATGCGTTTCAGTGACAAATCGCACTTCAGCGTGAATCAGGCCGATTGTCGTTTCCTGGTGTTTCGACGTATAGGTGTAAGGTATGCCGAATGCCGAGGCGGCGCTTGCGTAATAGAGCATAACATATCGGGTGAAACAAGCTAAATTGTGTGGTGAGCTATTGCATGTAGTACATTCAAGATCATGGCTGAGACGAGAACTGAACAGCGAGTCGTTACATCAATCAAGTGCTTCGGCCTCACATGGTTCCATTTATTTGTTTGCGCCCATAATCGGGAATATCTTATCCAGCAGGATTACGAGCGGGCTCATAGTGCTGTTCTTACTCAAAAATGTCTTCAAGCCAATGGAATTCATGTACTGGACTAGCCAACCTTTCTCCTCCAATCTCTTTCCCATAGAGTATCTTTTGGGAGAGGCGTCCACAACCGATCAGACAAATCTGTTACTTATAGACAGTAGCATTG
The DNA here is from genome assembly GCA_963580285.1 of Lucinisca nassula. NCBI lineage: Eukaryota > Metazoa > Mollusca > Bivalvia > Lucinida > Lucinidae > Lucinisca > Lucinisca nassula. The sequence continues at coordinate 41,730,298 of OY757027.1, read as the reverse complement.
TTAAAACTTTAATTTAAATGTTGGTTTTGAAAACGTAAATAGTTTCTTTCAAACAGTTGAAACATCGAATGGCGTTTCATAATACCACCGGTCTATAGACATCCGCAAACATATCATATATTGAAATTTGCAGAACTACCTTTCTAAATCTTTAAGAATTTAAAGAAAGGTTTTCTGTAAGTTTTCACATTGTTATGATTTTCTCATAGAATCTGTCATTTCAGTGCCTTTGGCGCTTTGATTATGTCCCGATGCCCGAAGGAACATAGCTCCAAGCGGCTGCACAACGTATGTGCATCGTCGTATCAACCCAAGGTTGATGCGACGTTGCTAAGACGCAATGTGCCCGCTAGGAGAACTTCTCTGTAAGATTATTAGCAGATGGGACCAGCACAGAATGTACTGAGCTAATTTAGAAACCATGAAGAAATTAGCAGACAAGTTTATCTTTCTCTCTTTCTTCCTTTTTTTCTTCGTGGGGGTAGTTGGGTGAGGCACAGGTGATGTGAATCTTGTGTCACTGGGGTGTCCAGCTGGACAAAGCCTGCTCTCCTTGCAGCAGGTAACGGTAGATGGTGAGTGTTGATATTTCTTCTGTTTCTACACTTCCATTTACTCTGTCCCTCACTTTCATCTCCCCTACCGGCTGCGTCGAAGACAGATTACTGTCTCTAAGACAGATCGCGGAAAACGTTCCATAGAAAGGGTAGGTGAAGTTTTTTTGTTTGTATAAATCGAGAAGGCAATCTGTTGATTTTTGCTGCTATTGGAGAAGAAACTAAATGCCTGGAGATACCGCAGCAAAATTCTGACTATATTTCAAAGCCAGATAAGGCTTTTCCAGTTCGTTGAAAAATATTTTCATCGAAAATTTTATGAATTTTTGTTTTCGGCGTCAAGTGTACGTCTACGGAACAAAATATGTTACATTCACTTACTCATGCTAAACCTACGATTATTCAGCAGCATTTCTGCCAAACTGGACCGTATAACTCGGTTAAATAAACAAACTACGCCCCACTAAAGAGACCAGGTGTCAAAAAAAAATGCTGTCTCTAACTACAGATTGTTTTTTATACGACTGTCCACAAACACAGATCAGAGATTTCGAAGGCTAACATTGATGACAGATCAGAATTTCGGTTACATCTTCAATAAAGACGAATTCTGGATGACTTAACACCGGCAACTTTGGTGGAAGCTATTTCATGCCAGCTCCAGGGCATTACTTGTAATAATGCTGCAATTGAGTAACATGGAGGCTGCTCTATAACCATTTATATTTCCTGTCAACGGACAAATTGTGCAATCAGTAGAAGCCTCCGTGGTGTAGTGGTTATGCTACTTCCCTTGTAAACCAGGATTCGCGGGATCGATCCCGGGCTTCTCCAGACTTTCGGATGTGTCTTTAAACCGAGGTCCCGTCTCCTCAGGTGACCTTAGCTGTTAGTGAGACGTACAACTCTCTCTCTCTTTCTCTCTCACTCTCTTGTGCAATCAGTAAACATCTGAGGCGTTATTTGTTTAATTTTCTTCTGCCTGTACTTACTGGTAAACAAACTAGGTCTGGCAGTGACGTCAAATCAATAACAAAGATAAAAATAGAAAGGATTTTCCAGTATAAATTTGCGCTTGGGTTTATCGTATGAATAGGGCACGCCGACTGATTATACAATAGTCACAACGGTCAAGGGGATGTCAAGGCTGCTTGTCATGCTGACGGTCCGTGTTCGAATCTCACTGATTGCGTTTTTTATTATATATTTGTTTTATCCTTTTATAGTAAATTAAATGTTCATGGTTCATATTTTTATATTTTACTGGTTTAAAATCTATAGTAAATTTTGTATGTATATTATTTTCTAGTTCACTTTTTTCATCTTTATTTCTCATAAATTTTATAAGTTTTATACAGTCAAGTGTTATGTGATTGAAAATGAACAAGAATTATGTCCTGTACACGTCGTAATTATCCATTTTTAACATGCCACACGGGTAAAGCAGATTTCACATGTCGTGTGTGTGTGTGTGTGTGTGTGTGTGTGTGTGTGTGTGTGTGTGTGTGTGTGTGTGTGTCAGGCCTGGGGTCGAATACTTTCAAAAGTATTCGAATACAAATACAAATACTTTGCATTTCACGAATACAGAATACAAATAAAAATACATTTTTTATGAATGTATTCGAATGAGAATACAAATACTTTGCAAATGTATTCAAATACTTTTAGAATACTTTTGAATACATTTCAATCATACAAAACAAAAACACCTGGTGACTGTAGTAATGTTTTGGTCATATCTTTGTTTTCTCTAGAACAATTTCAGACACAATCAATGAAGGTGTGCAGGATCTTGTATGACACAGGTCATTTGTAGTGTCTGGAGCATTTATCAATCAAAAGCTAAAGACTGGTGAATTACATTACATCACATAAGCACCTATATAATTCTGACCCCCTTGAACCCCACTTTTACACAGTAAATCTGGGGTTTACTGTAAACACAATTTCAGCTTTTAAATACAGATTGTGGGTACTCATTAGAACCACCTCATTAGGATAATTATCACTTTTGAATACTCTGCTTGATTATTGTGATGACTTTTAACACATTTCTTTGTAATTTTCATGATGTAAATACACATTATGCTATTAAGTCAGTTCAATGAATTAAATCTCTTGCCATGACTAAAGAACTACTTTGTTTCATTTTTTTTATATTTCTTATTCATTGTTAGAATTAAGTCATATTGATGATTTTACTTTTCTGTATTTTGTCACCTGTTGTAGCTGTTTGTTGCAATAATTTCTCCATTAGCACCAATATAGCTATGATATTCCAGCAGTTTTTAAAACGATACATGTACATACAAATTGATTTTCAAAAATCAGTAATTGTGCATGTGGAGGTGTGGTGGATTTTGTCCACCTTCACAACCAGCAGATGGGATTATGTCCAAAGGGGATTTCGCCCACCCAAACGAATGGTGGGGGAGATTTTGTCGGGGATTTTGTCATGGGATAGGGGATTTTTGTCTATGATTAAAATGAGGTGGTTATAACAAGTACCCACAATCTATATTTTGAGCAGAATTAAGAAAAATATCACTATTTTTCATCTTAAAATTTGTAATTTTTTCGGGCGATAAAATTAACAATGTATTTGTATAGGCAGCATGTTTTCGTATTATCAATTCATATACTGCTGAAACTAAATAAGGGTCATTATTGTGTTTTGTTCCTTGTGAGAAACAAGACACAAAGGTGGCACGCACATAATAAATTAATCAGTTTGCCTATTGCCTTTTATATCTACTTTTGGGATTTCAGTTTTCAGATTGCCTTCACTTTCATTTTACTACTTAGGCATTTTTTTTCTTGGTTAATGATTTTTAATATTTTATCAACAGGGAGAATGTTCTTATCAAACAAAGCTCATCAATTTACCAGTATTTGGAATTACATACATGTGGGTAATTTGTAGGTTTTTACTTTGGCATACATATGGCTCAGTTGTAAAAACACCCCTATTTCTCTATCCTGAGGCAATCTATTGGAAGATGACATACAGGTAACTTCACACATGTACACATCAATGCCTACAGTCCCTTCAAAGGGACCTTGGCAGTGTAGATTAAGATCACATGTCACCGAATATAGTGTCTGATCAAAGTGTACAGTACTTTCTAATTTTCTAAATATCACAAAATTTTGCAGAAATAATAAAAGTAAGCAGGCACCTCTTAAATTGAAATAGACCTGTCTAATAATACAAATTGAAGAGTTCATGGTAGCAGAAATTATTCTATGCAATCAGCACAAATCAGTCTAAAACATCATATATTAACAAATGGATACATTTGTATGAACAGACTAGAAATAGTCATGTGCCAAAGTGATTGGCCATGATTGTGAGTTATTTGTGATTGAAGTGTCTCTGAATATTAAAAAAAAAATATTTTCTATAGTTTTTCACACCTCTCAGTCAACAAATTATGTCAATTTAAAAGCAATATATTCATAATAATGAAATGTTTGTCATCTTAAAAGCTTTTATTTGCACCAATGCAGTCAAATAAATCAATTAATATTCTTGGATTTCTGTTATGTATTCTATTAAACCATCTAATAGTAATTTCAGAAGTTCCTACATGAGCAGTCAAGGACTTTAGTCACATCAATTAAAACATTTATGTATTGTTTCATAATATTTTTCCTGTAAACAGCAAAAGTATTCATAATGTATTCGCAAAACTATTCATGAATACATGACTTTTGAAATGTATTCGAATACAAATACAAATACTTTTATTCTAAAAAAATCCACGAATACAGAATACTTCACGAATACTCAGAAAATGTATTCGAATAGTATTCGAATAAGAATACAGAATACAATTACCCCAGGTCTGGTGTGTGTGTGTGTGTGTTACGAAGTAAAAAAAAAATAATAAAAAAAATAATAAAAAATCATTCGACAAGTGGGTTTCGAACCAGCCACTTCTTGGTCCTTAGAACAATGCCTCTACTCTCTCGGCCATGAAATCCACAATACTTTGGCGTTATGTAAATAATCTTAGTCCTAGGTTTCAAGTAAAGGCCATATCATATGAATATTCGAGTAAACTAATTATGACGTAACTGCCAGGAATTCCTTGTCGGACTATACCTAGATGTTACACGGCTCAGCGATTTCTGTGTTGTAATTTGTTTGTTTGTAACAACACTACGCTGATTGAACCTTTAACATGAACTGTAAACAGTCAACTGAACAGGAATTCAGATCCCAAAATTCAAGATCCAAACTGTCCTAAAAGTCTATGGAGGTGAATGATTGATATGATTTGAGGTTTAATGCCCCCGTCAACACTGTAAAGGTCATTTTGGAGACGTTGCTTCCAATCTTGTGGGACTTTTACCCGACATTGAGATGGAATGACATCTCAAGCCCTACGTGCCCTAAGATTGTACGTGCGTCTGTGTTAACCAATTCTGTACCAGAAACCCCTAAAGAGGTACCTTTGCAAACAGTGCAGGCCCAGATCAGACACTTCAGAATGCGGTAATGCGGCGTCTGATCAGGGCCTACACTGTAAAAAAGCTGAACCATTTTCTGAATAAATACTGAAGAAAACACAGCCTAATACCCCTAAATATCGAAATGGACTCCTGCCATATATAAGGTTGAAGATTCCATTTGGTACAAAAAGGGTTAACTTTAATTCACTCGGCGCCGCTTGTGGGTTATATTCCCGTACAAGACAAGAGCCATAATCTGAGTAACACTGAGGCTGTGGTTCTCATCACGTTAAGTCCGTGTAATGAACACCCCTCTACAACTTGCTTATATAGAGAAAACCTTTGTTTACAGGAGGACACATTATTTTTCTTATTTCTGTTTAAAAACATAGGTTTTGGGTTCTCGTCATACCTTCTCAATGCAACAGTCCTCACGAACACCCTCAACATATGTTTGGAGTATTGAAAAGAAAAATATCACACTTTTTCACCAGAATATACCGTTTTGGAGATATGAAAGAAAGCACTATATCAAATGGCTGTGTTATAGTAATGTGATCTGTTTGTGTAGCTTTGCAGTTTAGTTTAGCACTTGTTATGTGAAGTGCTCCATGTTAGTGTGGCTGAATCAAATAATGTACTACTTTCCTCTATATTTGGCATTCGGACTTTTGTTTTACGCTTCACTAAAATGAAAAAGTAAACTCTACAAGTTGGTCCGTGTTTGAATGGAAAAACTTCTTTAGTATGATTAAACATGATGATAGTAATAGGCTTTGGTTTGTTTGATTTGAGGTTTAACGTCCCCGTCAACACTGTATAGGTCATGTTGGAGACGTTGCTTCCAGTCTTGTGGGACTTTTACCCGACATTGAGATGAAACGACATCTCAAGCGTGTCGCCCAATGAAACCAATTGGGTTTATGAGCATGGACGGTCCGATTTGCACCACTTTGCCTGGACAGGCTTAGATCCTCAAAGCGGTTTACCAGTACTCGTGTGCGGTCGGTTTCAGCTCTGCGTGGAAGCATTATGCATCCCATTTATTTCTTCGAGCCCCGATGGACAGGGGCACTTGCGCGTGCGTGCATGCGCGTGTGTGTGTGTGTGTGTGTGTGTGTGTGTGTGTGTGTGTGTGTGTGTGTGTGTGTGTGTGTGTGTGTTCCACCAACAGCTAAAGTCATACGGTTTAAAGACTCGGCCGAAAGTGTGGACATAAAGAAAACACGCCTATAAAAATACAATATAACCCACAAGCGGCGCCGAGTGAATTAAAGTTAACCCTTCTTGTACCAAATGGAATCTTCCACCTTATATATGGCAGGCGTCCATTTCGATATTTAGGGGTGTCGGGCTGTGTTTTCTTATAATTTACTCAGAAAATGGTTCAGCTTTTTACAAACAGTGTAGGTCCTGATCAGACGCCGCATTACCGCATTCTGAAGTGTCTGATCTGGGTCTGCACTGTTTGCAAAGGTACCTCTTTAGGGGTTTCTGGTACTGAATTGGTTAATACAGACGCACGTACCATCTTGTTGTACATGGTCGCCTCTGCACCGTTTGCATAACGACCTATTTAAGGTTCATTATTGCATTGTGCAACCTTGTTCGTGCAATAAAAATACATGGCGTTTGATGGTAAAAAAATGGCACAACCAGATATTCGCACGAACGTCAGCTGTTTACTTTCAATATCGAATTCCTAACTAATTACAATACAGAAATCGCTGAGTCTGTGACATATAGGAAAGAAAAAGTACAGGCAAAAGAAAATTAAACAAATAACGCCTCAGATGTTTACTGATTGCAGAAGAGAGTGAGAGAGAAAGAGCGAGAGAGTTGTACGTCTCACTAACAGCTAAGGTCACTTAAGGACGCGGGACCTCGGTTTAAAGACACATCCGAAAGTCTGGAGAAGCCCGGGGTCGATCCCGCGAATCCTGGTTTACAAAGCAAGTAGCATAACCACTACACCACGGAGGCTTCTACTGATTGCACAATTTGTGTGTTGACAGGAAATATAAATGATTATAGAGCAGCCTCTATGTTACTCAATTGCAGCATTAATACAAGTAATGCCCTGGAGCTGGCATGAAATAGCTTCCACTGAAGTTGCCGGTGTTAAGTCATCCAGAATTCGTCTTTATTGAAGATGTAAACGAAATTCTGATCTGTCATCAATGTTAGCCTTCGAAATCTCTGATCTGTGTTTGTGGACAGTCGTATAAAAACAATCTGTAGTTAGAGACAGCACTTTTTTGGACACCTGGTCTCTTTAGTTGGGCGTAGTTTGTTTATTTAACCGAGTTATACGGTCCAGTTTGGCAGAAATGCTGCTGAATAATCGTAGTTTTGGCATGAGTAAGTGAATGTAACATATTTTGTTCCGTAGACGTACACTTGACGCCGAAAACAAACATTCATAAAATTTTCGATGAAAATATTTTTCAACGAACTGGAAAAGCCTTATCTGGCTTTGAAATATAGTCAGAATTTTGCTGCGGTATCTCCAGGCATTTAGTTTCTTCTCCAATAGCAGCAAAAGTCAACAGGTTGCCTTCTCGATTTATACAAACAAAAAAACTTCACCTACCCTTTCTATGGAACGTTTTCCGCGATCTGTCTTAGAGACAGTAATCTGTCTTCGACGCAGCCGGTTGTACGGTGTGTCTTTCCCCCGTTTCTCTTGGAGAGGACAAAATGATCCACAAGGGTTGACCTGTCGTTAAACTAAGAAAATCGATGAATCATTTTTATTTTCTTCGTCGAATTTTTTAACCCTCACAAAATGTCTAGATAACTGCTTGATCTATGACTGGCATTATTCCCATAATAATTATTCCTCATAAATCAACTTTCCTGAGTACTTTCAGTTCTTTGATTGAAATATAAAATTAAATACCAGCACACGCCTCGACAACCATTAAAATTACAAAATGTTGTCCCTGAACTTGTTAAGTCAGAAAATGAACTAGAATGAATACTCTTAATGAAAATAATACTTTTCCTTAGGTCTAGGCCGCTATTGATTTCATTGGGCGACAGGGCTTGAGATGTCATTTCATCTCAATGTCAGGTAAAAGTCCCACACAATTGGAAGCAATGTCCCCAAAATTACCTATACAGTGATGGGGACGTTAAATCTCAAATCAAACAAATAAAACAGGTTGTCCACGGCCCCTTACCATTGGAGCTTGGAAAAATATACTACTCAAAGTTTGATAGGGATCACTTTTTATATACCAAATTTTGCACTGAAAATTTAAAATTTCTTGACAGAATTTGTACTCGGTATATTGATAAATATCTTAGGCAGAAACTTATGTGCAGTTCAGTACTCATAATAGTGCACACTTCTTACACTGTGCAAATGCATGCATGCACCCCCAAAATCTTGCGTAGCACTGCTTTCCAACAGATCAATCAAACTTGTCAGTGTTCCTTTACCAAGCGTAAAAAGAACTTCATTTGATTTGTGAAACACTATAATTCCTAGGGGACAATTAAGAAACTGTTTGAGCCCCGAAGAAATGAATCGTGGCGTCGGAATGGTGGAATCTGGCGTCTCTCAACGTCGTGTTGCTGGGATTCTGAATGTGTCTCAGAGCGTAGTTTCCCGAATGTGGAGTCGGCATCTTACCCACGGAAATCCTTCACTCAGACACCGCGGGGTCGAGAAAGGGCTACAGCTCAACGTCAGGGCCGTTTCTTGTTGATTCAGTCTCGACGTCAACGGTTCCTGAACGCTACGCGTTTGCATAACGAGCTTAGGAACGGAACTGGAGTACGAATTTCTACACAAACTGTCAGAAACGGGCTCCACGAGCTCGGACTTAATGCCATGAGGCCTGCTGTACGTGTTCCGTTGAAGAGACAGCACGTGCTAGACCGGTTGGACTTTTCCAGAGCTCACGTCAGGTGGACGGTTCGTGACTTGACGCCAGTCCTGTTTACTGAGGAGTCCAGATTCTGTCTAGACTTCAATTATAAACGTCAATTAGTGTGGCGAATGTCTAAAGAGCGATTCTATGACTTGAATGTTGCAGAGCATGATCGCTATGGAAAGGGGTCAGTCATGGTTTGGGCTGGGATAAGCGTGAACGGTAAAACTGACTTGTACGTCGTTGAAAACGGAACGTTAATGGCAATGAGGTACTGTAATGATATTCTTGATGAGTTTGTGAGACCATATGCAGATTCTATCCGCCCGGACTTTATTCTGCTGGACGATAATGCCCGTCCCAACCGTGCCAACGTGACTGATTCCTATCTGGAACGTGAGACAATCGTTCGTATGGACTGGCCTGCTCGGTCACCGGACTTTAATCCGATTGAGCATGCGCAGAATATGCTACAGCGTGCTGTTTCAGCCCGACCTGTGCATCCGAGGACTTTACAGGAGCTCAAAGATGCACTGGTTGCTGAATGAAAGCCGATTCCCCAAAACCGGATACAGACTCGGATTACGAGCATGCGCAGGCGATGTCGTACTGTAATTGATGCCCCAGGATGTCATATACGATATTAGGCACGTTTGTCTAAACAAATTTGGAAATTTGTGAAAAATCAGTTGTCCAAATCCCTTCGTGTTACGGCAAATTTTGGGGGTACCAAGACGGTTGCTGTTGTCACGCTTGAATGCAGTACCAGTTGACAAAATTAATCACTAGGTTTTGTGAAGGATACGTTTCCTATCATTATGTATCAAATTTGGATTCAGCTGATTAATTCATCCAAAAATTATTTTGCATTAAAAAAGTGATCCCTATCAAACTTTGAGTAGTATATAGATTGAGCTGCAATATGCTTCTACGCAGAGCTGCAAACGCGACCGCACATGAGAACGGAGCAATTTAGTGCGAGTCGAACCCTCCCTACATATAAATCCGTTTGATTTGTTTAGGCAGCAGGGATTGAGATGTCATTTCATCTCAATGTCAGCTAAAAGTACCGCGATATTGGAAGCAATGTCCCCCAAATAGACTAAAAGTATTGACGGCGACGTAAAACGTCCTTTCAAACAAACAAGCAAGTGGTCTTCCCTGAGAGTGTAAACATTCACCTTAAGGACCTAGAGACATATAGGTTAAATAGTTGAGATGACGTAAACCAATTACATGTTTACGGCATAGTTCAGACAGGTCACGGTAGAAATATGAAAAGATAACCGAAATCTTGCAGTGTACAATATAAATATCATCTTTCACCTGCCTTGCGCGTGATTCCTCGAATTTAACCATTTTGTACCAAATGGAATCTTCCTCATATATAGCAGGAGTCTATTTCAAAATTTAGGGGTGTCAGACTGTGTTTTCTTCAAAATTGATTCAGAAATGGCAGAACTTTTTGCAAACAGTGTAGGCCCAGATCAGACGCCGCATTCTGCGGCGTTTGATCTGGGCCTGCACTGTTTGCCAAGGTATCCCTTTAGGGGTTTCTGGTTTGTTTGTTTGATTTGAGGTTTAACGTCCCCGTCAACACTGTAAAGGTCATTTTGGAGACGTTGCTTCCAATTTTGTGGGACTTTTATCCGACATAGAGATGAAATGACATCTCAAGCCCTGTTGCCCAATGAAACGAATAGGGCATGTTGAACTTTTTCCTTCATTCGCCGGAAATTACCGAGTTGAATATCGATTTCCGTAGGAATTCGGCAGTTAAAGTTACCTGTATATTTTGAAGGTTTTTTATATTAAAATCATGAAGGAAAAAAATCTTAACTCCTCGTATCTTATTTATCCTTAAAACTAGAAAAAAGTCACTGTTATCCTCATGTAAGAAAATTATTCAGTTTTTATTTGGTGCATTTCAAAGTGATGAATAATTAATTCTTATTGCTTCCATCTGCAATTTAATGTCATGCCTATATGCTCCATAGACGGCATTGTATTTTTTAAAAAAAACGTTCAGATTTCCATGTTTGGTTGCCAATATTAAATAGAAATGATTTGTTTGGAATTAAGTCACTGTTATATACTGTTAGACTGTTGTTCAAAGTTTACGATGATATAAAGTTTATTTCTACTGAAAAATGATAAATTGCTTCCCCGAGAGCTTAAAAATCGTTTATAAGCTGTTTTTCAGTACTGCATTTCATGATGCGAAAATCGCTAAGTCCACATTATATGTACCAGAAATCGTATCAAACCTGTAAAGCTTTTTTTGTATTAATTTTGTAATTACTAGTAATAAACAACATGCGGATAATATACTTGATACAGTGGCTATATTTCTCGGATTTCTTTATTTTATTTTGTCTCAGTTTTGTTACATTTATGTTTTCATTCATTATGAATGGGCGGCAAATATGTCAAAAGGACAAAAATGTCGAAATCATTAACTGTGAAATGGCGATTAAATGGCGATTAAAACCACCATGAAAAGTTAATTAGCAGTCTGAAGCCAGTGATTGATTTTGTGTGTTTGTATTGGAGTTTAACGGCCCAGTCAACACTATTTAGGTCTGTTTTGAGCCGGTCAGTTTACCTGTCCACACTTTTCCTGAGCAAGCTTATACGTAAGCGGTTAACCAGTACAGTGCACATTCGCCTCATCGAGGGGGTTCAAACGAGCACCGACACTGTGTTTTGCGCAGAACAAAACACTGTTTGCTATTCTGTTAATTTCTGTTAATGAGGTTCAACTCTGCCTGTCCGCACAGTTACTTTGCAAACAGTGTGGAGCATGGTGCGACTGCTCAGGATGAGCCGTCTTTTCTCCAGATCTACACTGTTTGCCATTCTGTTGATGACATTGACTAAGTCACTGTCAATAAAAATGGAATTGTCTAAATTCACATTACGAAATCACGCCTATATCTGACAAATTTTACCACAAAAATGAAAAAAAAAAAAAAAAAAAAATGTTTAGATAGAAAATTCTGCTATTTTTCACACTTCTGTTCCAAAAATAGATTATAGGAACTAGTCAGAGCCGCCTCGGCGAGGCAGTTCTAACGAGTATCCACAATCTTTGTTTTGATCAAAAATAAGAAAACATAATGTATACTACTGTAAACCCCAGTTTTACTGTATAAAACTTATTTATCCTCACTGCAGCTGGTGCTGTGCCGTGTGGCGGCCGTAAAAAGTCTCCCCGTACATCCATCATAGTGCAGATTATATTTTCCGGTCTTTTGGGATTATTGGGTTCATTTAGAATCATTTTGAAAATAGAGTTCTGCTTAAGCCGGTGCTAGAGGGCGTGGCCGGTGTCGCACATTTCAGTACTGGTCATGAACAGACTCAATAAAACCGAGTCTGCTATTTTTGTTTATTTGGTGTATTCTTTGCTTCCAAAGGATCTAACTATTCAGAACTTATTTATCTTCACTGCAGCTGGTGCTGTGCCGTGTGGCGGCCGTAAAAAGTCTCCCCGTACATCCATCATAGTGCAGATTATATGTTCTGGTCCTTTGGGATCATTGTGTTCATTTAGAATCATTTTGAAAATAGAGTTCTGCTTACGCCGGTGCTAGAGGGCGTGGCCGGTGTTGCACATTTCAGTACTGGTCATGAACAGACTCAATAAAACCGAGTCTGCTATTTTCGTTTATTTGGTGTATTCTTTGCTTCCAAAGCGTCTAACTATTCAGAACTTATTTAAAGTGAATGACCACCATTTTTTTTTCTCAGATCCATTTTACAATAACACCATTGAGGAATGATAAAATCATATTCTCCTCCTAAACTGTTGCTCTAATTAACTGTAATGACTCATTAAAGTTGTTTATAGGGTGTCAGACATTTTTACAGATTCTATCTCCTGCAGTGATCTCAAGGAGACTGTTCGGTCCATGTTCCCACAGCTATCTTTAGCAGCTGAGGATTTTAGAGGAGAAAGTGAACTTTAAAATAATAAAAATGCCTTCTTGTAAGGGCAAATACTGGACAAGGAATTAACTGTTTTTCTATCCCTGACCCTTAGAAAAATAGAGAGTTATGTAAAAAAATGGATTCATAATCTTGGAACAGAGAATCTTAACATCAAGACATTTGTTTATGCAAAGCATAACATTTGTGCTAAACATTTTGAAGATAGCTGTTTTCAAGTGGGCTTGAACGTGTGTTGAATACTTGTTTCTTTTCTTCATTAATTAATGCCTATCAATATCATTTAACCAATCATTACCTTAACACGCCTTGACAATCTTAGGTAATATTTCATTGCATTTCACATAGTAATTTGTGATATTTTTCTTAACCCTTTTTGTACGGAATGGAATCTTCCTCCTTATATATACCAGGAGTCCATTTCAAAATTAAGGGCTGTCAGGTTATTTTCCTCAAAATTTATGAGGAAAATGGCTGAACAGTTTGCAAACAGTGTAAGCTCTGATCAGACGCCGTGTGCTGCGGCGTCTGATCTGGGCCTGCACTGTTTGCCAGGGTACCTCTTTTGGGGTTTCGGGTACTAAATGGGTTAATCCAGATTAAAGCATAGATTGTGGGTACTCAATGATGTGATTCCTTTGAGTACCCATAATTTATGTTTTCATTTTTGGATAAAGTCCTGGATTTGATGCAAACAGTGCATGTTCAGGTGTACAACGTGATTAACTGTAGATCAGACAAGGATTACAGAAAACAATTGTTTTGTAGGAAAGAACAGATTTTGTTTGTTTGAATTGATGTTTAACATTCCCATCACCACTATTTAGGGCATTTTGGAGATGCTGCTTCCAATTTTGTGGCATTTTTACCCGACATTGAGATGAATGCCACCCAATGAAACCAATGGCACCAAACTCAGGAAAACCGTCTTCAAAGTCTTCATTTTCATCCAAAACATAATGAAGCCAGTATGTAAGATCCTGAACTGACAGCCTATTTAAGGATTTTTGAGAATGCAACCTGATTAGAGAGCCTAATTACTTCTCCTTTAGTAGCTACATAGAGAGACATAGAGCTTCAATGGTCTCCTTGAGGTCAGGAATTGAGCAAACATGTTGGATGCTGGGATACATTTGGATTACCTTGGGGAAAACATGGCTGCTGCCAGAAGGCTTCACTGAAACCATTAAATGTTGATTTAATTACCTTAGCAGATTTCAATTGGTAATAAAAGTCAGAGATTAATCATTACAGTAACTTTTTCTTGCAAATGAAGTAATTATATTTTAAAGGTGGTCATTCACTTTAAGGAGTCACAATAATATAGGTGTGTTTGTGTGATGAGAGCTGGATCAATCAATCAATCAAATATTTTATTCTCTCAATCCAACATACATAATGGCAATATAAGGCAATACAAACAATTGTTATAATAATTCAGAGATGAAAGAATCTACTTTAGTAGAAACCGTCCTCTGTCCGAATTTTCCACTATTTTTCCGCATATCAAAGGAATCTTTTGTGTAAAGGTTAATAAAGGCATTTCTTTTGCTTGTTTGATTTGAGGTTTTAGAGTAACAGTCAAATAAATAATGTATACCCCTATAAACCCCAGTTGTACCATATAAAAGTGGGGTATACGTGGGTCAGAATTATACAGGTGTGTTATCGTGATGACGAAGTTAACAAACGTGCTTTAATTTAACAATGAGTTGGCGCGTGCCCGTCGTCCCCCACCATGTGTTAATCTTTAAAGTGTCAATCATGTGTAACCCTTAAAGTGCCAATCATAATATTGAAGATAACAATTTGATTAATTAAATTAAATAAAATAAATAAATAAATAAATAAATAAATAAATAAATAAAGTAACAGCCTCATCATTGTTCACTTTTTGTGATTGATTTGATAGACAATTTTTGTGGTGTCTTGATTTATGTACAGTTTTATTAACTCTTAAAGTGTAAATCAGAACAAGTGCAGATGACATTTTCCAGGTTTTGAGTTGATTAATTTCGAAAACATGTCTATTAGAAAATATTGAAAATTTTACCACCAAAAATGAAAGTATTCAGATAAAAAAAAAAATTGCTACTTTTCGTATTTCTTCTCGAAACATAAATTGATGGAATCGTTAGTTCCACCTCAGCGAGGCGGTTCTCACGACAAAGAACAATACATGTTTTAGCAGAAATAAGAAAAATAATGATCCATATTTTACTATATAAAAGTGGGTAATATGGGGTGTTTTGTGATGTGATCATAAAACTACTGCAGCCCATTCACATATTAATTGCATGCTTCATTTTAATAAATAAATAAATAAATATGCCGTATCTGTAATCACCTTCTGTGACAGACTTTTAAGGCACTTTTTATATAATATTATCTTTCTTGAATTCTTAATGTGTCAACCATAGCTCGACAAACAACATTTTTCGAAATTGTGTTAAAATTGTGTAGGACAAACATTACAGCCGATTCAAATATGAGTGAAATGTCCTTTATAATAAATAAATAAATAAATAAATAAATAAATAAATAAATAGGCTTATCTGTGTTTTCACATTATGTAACTTTTATGGCGTCCTTTCAATTATTCAGGGAATATCTTATACAATATACTGTATATCGGTGTAGTGTTAACTTTTAAGGTGTCAATCATGACTTGGGAAGACAACATTTTTCAAAATGTGTTTACCTATAAGTTACTTTTTATTGCGTCCTTTTAATTATTCAGGAAATATCTTATACAATATACTGTATATCGGTGTAATGTTAACTCTTAAGGTGTCAATTATGACTGCGGCAGACCATCACGAAAATTTGACCCCCTATAACCCCACTTCCATATAGTAAAACTTGGGTTTGCAGGGGTATACATTATTTTTCTTATTTCTTCTTAAAAACATAGATTGTGGGTACTCGTTAGAACTTATGTCTTGAGCTGAATCCGGCCCGCACAACAGTACTGGTAAACCGCTTAGAGGATCTAAGCCTGCATGTCCAAGAACCACGGTGCAAGGCGGATGCTAATAAACCCTATTGGTTTCATTTGGCGACAGGGCTTGAGAAGTCATTTCATCTCAATGTCGGGTAAAAGTCCCACAAAATTGTAAGCAACGTCTCCAAAATAACATTTACCGTGTTGACGAGGACGTTAAACCTCAAATCAAACAAACAAACAAAATCTGAGTTCATCTTGATCGAGTCTTATAGGCGTGTGTTCGTGATTGGCTAACAATATTTTTCATGGCGTTATTTATTTAAATAAATAGATAAAGTAAATGCATAAAAAGTTCGGAGTCAAGAGATTTCACGTATCATATTTGACCTTAATCCTTATTTAAAATCACTGGACAAGAGACTGACAAGAGATATAGACCTAATATCCTACATGTCAAAAAAAAAAAAAAAAAAAAAACACTACTACTACTACTACTAATAATAATAATATTGATAATTATAATTATTATTATCATTATTATTTTTATTATTATTATTAAGCAATTCTACATAATGTAGCTCATCAATATGTTAAATATGTTCGTTCATACTAGATGGCTCGAAATGAAAAGGCATGGTTGTTTCTTCAAGAAGTTCTTTTTCACATTTAGATGGCCTTAATTTGAGCACTACTTAAGCGCTACTTCGAATACCTACAGGTAGATCAAAGTGTCATATCTGCAGATATATGATTAGTGATTCCCTGAGGTCAGCCACTAGAGAAAAAATATTGACTATTCTGTACCTTGATCCCAGTGATGTACAGGGAGATAACTCGAATATCTCGCCCAGATAGGTTTTAACGGAAATTCACGACTTATTCCGATCGCCGCCTATGAAGGAAAAAGTTCGGTATGGTTTTATAGGGGTTTCTGGTACTGAATGGGTTAAGTAGCATTCTGTTTGAACGACTTTGGGCGCTGGTCCTTAAACACTAACTCTTTGATTAACGATCGACTAGATATAAATGTGTTTGTTTGTTTGTTTGTATTGGAGTTTAACGGCCCAGTCAACACTATTTAGGTCATTTTTGAGCCGGTCAGTTTACCTATCCACACTTTCCTGGGCAGGACGTAAGCGGTTAACCAGTACAGTGCACATTCTTTCGCCAGAAACTGACTACTGCCCTTCTTGCCCTTCTGACCGTAGAAAAGATTTCATGATCAATCTCCACGAAAGAATGTTGCCGACCCCGGCGGGAGTCGAACCCGCGTCCTCCTGATCACCAGTCAGACGCGCATCCGACTGAGCCAACGAGGCCGGCAGATATAAATATGTGAATTTTATTTGATTTATTTATTTGATTTAATTTATTTATTTATTTTGTCTTTGCTTTGGTTGTACGGCCCTTTCAATATTGTTTCACTTATATCGAGCCGATCATTAATCAGAGGTGTGCGAAAACCGGAGTGCCCGAAGAAAAAACACCTGGCCTTCCGCTGCAGAACTTGGTGTCTCACATGTGACCCGAGCCAGGCTCGAACAACAGCGGTGAGTGACCTTATGATCAAAAGTCAAGGTAAGTGAAATTATCTTGAAAATCACACATCTTGTGCGTGCGTGCGTGTGGTCTTTCTCTCCCTACCATAGGGGCTTGAAGAAATATATGGGCTGCATGATGCTTCCACGCAGAGCTGAATCCAACCCGCACACTAGTACTGGTAAACCGCTGAGAGGACCTAAGCCTGTCCAGGAACCGCGGTGCGAGGCGGACCGTCCATGCTAATAAACCCAATTGGTTTCATTGGGCAACAGGGCTTGAGATGTCATTTCATCTCAATGTCGGGTAAAAGTCCCACAAAATTGGAAGCAACGTCTCCAAAATGACCTTTACAGTGTTGACGGGGACGTTAAACCTCAAATCAATCAATTCTCTCCCTACCGCTGATTCAACTGAGAAGGGCAGCTGTCAGTTTCTGCTGTAAGGATGTTTACCGTTTATATTGCATGTATAGCATGTCCTGGAAAGGTGCGGTAAGGTAAACTGGCCAGCTCGGTTTGACTTAAATAATGTTGACTTGGCCGTAAAACTCCAAATAAATAAACAGAGACCCCATCCCACAGTCGCATCCACCGTTGTTCGTGGTTTATCTTGTTTTTAAAAGATGACCTCGTTTTCAGTTTCTTGAGAAAAAGGAAACAAAACAGCTAGTCACAACCTGTATACATTCTTCTCAATGCATGACCCAGTTTTCCATGTTTTTAATACCATTTTGCATTACTAAGTCATATTCAGTATTTTATGTCCATAATTGGTTTCATAAAAGTAGATCAGGTGTACCTGTTATATAATTGTGCCGGCTCACGACATAGCCTACAGTAAATTTCCACGAAAACACGCCTATTCACCATATTTGCATTTGCTGGCTCCCAGCTTGCACATTGACAATATTGGAAAAACAGGTAACCAGGCCCCCCTGACCTTTCAAGGTCAGGGGGTCTGGTTACCTGTTTTTCCAACACTGATAACCTTCAGACTAGGAACCAGCAGCTAATGCAAATAAGGTTCATGTAATTTTGACCACCTTAATATGTGTAAACAATGGCCAGAAATCGACATAATTATCTCCCACCTCCCACGCAAGTCTTCGGAGGGAAAGAAACACGGACATACATTAGCATCACTATAGGAGGAAAGCCAAAGGGTCAGTAACTTCCCCACCAAATGGCCAAACGGTTATCCAAAATAATACGATACATGTACATGAAAAGATGAACTATAAGAACAATAAGCTACGACAGAAGAGCCGTCTTGGAACGGTCAGTAAAAAGTAAAAATAAGGTTTACAAGGGTATACATTATTTTTCTGATTTTTGCCCCAAAACAAACATTGTGAGAACTCGTTAGAACCGACTCGGCGAGGCGGTTCTAATGGGTACGCACAATCTATGTTTCGAGCAGAAATGACATCTCAAGCCATACAGACCAATGAAACCAACAGGTTTTATAAGCATGGACGGTCCGACTCGCACAGCTTTGCCTGGGCAGGCTTAAATCCTCTAAGCGGTTTACCAGTATTCGTGTGCGGTCAGTTTCAGCTCTGCGTGGAAGCATCATGCAACCCATCTATTTCTTCAAGCCTCGACAGGCGCGGACTTGTTTACGTCATGCAAACATCATGCCAGGCTGGTCAAAATCGTCGGTTTTCGTATAGCCCATTGACTAAAAGGGCCCACATGAACAGCGAAATACTCTAATCAGACTTCGCACATACGCAGGCTGATCATACATGTACATGTAGCATGCGCTGGTCGTTCATATTTTTGTAGTTTTTGACATGCGCTGGCCGATATATAAGTAAATGTGAGCAATTTTAAATATGCAAGTTCATGTAAAATTTCTTAACCATAGAAAGATAGTTTGGAGCAGAAATAGTAAAATTATCGGTTTTATGCGACAGACTTCGCATATTATTGTTAACCAGATCCATCACATGTCTGTGAAATGAACATCCCCTTAAACCCTACTTTATATAGGGAAACCAGGGGTCTACGAGGGTATACATTATTTTTCTTATTTCTGCTCCAAGACGTAGGCTGTGGGTACTCGTAAGAACCGCCTCAATGAGGCGGTTCTAACGAGCACCCACAAGTAAATATAACAAAAATACCACAAAGTGTGAGAAAATGCACTATGTCGTACGGGTGTGTTATCTCAATCACGGTTGATCATCACGTGAACAAGTGTGTTAACAACCCGCTAAATCTCACTTTATGTAGAGAAGCCGTTCTCGAAGCCTTGCCTGATAAACTTGATATCAAAAGACACGAACCTGGTATTCTCTATGTATCGATTACTGATTATTGCTTCCACCAGAATTTGTAGATAAGTATGATATTAAATCCGCCGGAATCAAACTCTTTGGATTACGTATATTACCACCGCTAGAAAATTCTTGTATAGACCTTAAAAACATTCAAAAACGTGAAACCCCCGAAGTTCCATCTTGATGTATTAAAAAGTCTTCTATTTTGTTTTACTTACATGATGGACAAAAATGAAATCAGATCCAATACTACTGAAACAAAACGTTCTGGCACTGCAACACGTTAAAATGATTACCTGCAAGTCTTTACTGATGGTTCCAAAGAAGGAGATAAAGTTGGTTGTCCGTATGTTTCTAAAGATACACACCAAACCTGAACCTTGCGCCTTCCAGATGGTTCATCTATTTTTACAGCTGAAGCCAAAACAATAGACCTAGCTTGAGGTTTTGTCAGTTCTTCAACAATTCAAAAAGCAATTATATTTTCTGATTCACTTTCTGTGCTAAAGGCTCTAGACCATTCATCATTCAAAAATCCTCAAATACAAAACTTGATCGAAAAACATTACGAAATTTCTAAAACACATCAAATCGTGTTTCGTTGGCTTCCCAGCCATATTGTCATTGTCGGCAATGAATATGCTGACAGGAAAGCAAAGAAATCGCTCAATCTTGATCCGTCTGTTTTTAAGAATCCTTTTAATAGTTTTACACCATTTATCAACAGATACATCTTGTCGGAATTGCAAGGCGAATGGGACCGTGCAATAGTTAACAAACTCAGTGCCATTAAACCTCGCATTTTAACAAAATGCTCTCCTCCACAGTCTTCCTGGAAAGATGATGTAGTATTGACGCGACTGCGCATTGGCCATTCTACAGTTACCCATTCTTATATGGGCCCCGTCAAGCGATTTTGGTACTTATCGCCTATGGGAGCAGCGAAGGTTCAGGCGAGCATGCGCATCCGCCCAGTCTCACCAAAACCTTCGCTGCTCGCTCATACAAGCAGTGAATCAAGAGGAACCTTCAGACAGGAAGCCATATCCCTGGCCCCTCTGAATTGCTGGGCATGCGCAGTTAACATTTGTCATGACGGAATGCTCGAAGACACAAATTCGCTTGGCGAGGCTCATATTTTAAATGGTGTTGATCAGCCTTCTTGGGAAGGCTTTAATCAGCCTTTCACTGGTCAACGCATCTTAATTGTCTGTGTGGACTTTTCACAGTCCCGTAACTTATACTGACGCTTTGCAACAATTGTTTCAAGATGTACCTGTTGATAATATTATCTTATTTTTAAAAGAAATTGGACTGTTTCATAAGATTTATTTTTTTCCGATTTTTATACATTATCATTCTAACTTTTTCACTTTCAATATCCTCATATTTCTACATACCTTTTGATCAATAACCGTTTGACGCTTACGACCCATATAGAGGGTTGACTCGTCGTTAAACATGGAATCACCATCATCATCCATTCATCAGTTGTACAGGGAGAATCTTTGTGTAAAATTTTGAATTTTTGGAAAATAAACAAAAAGACAGGTCCATTCATGAAAAAAAATTGGGAAAAAAATATAAATGAGCCAGAGCATGACAAAACCTACAACAAGACATGTGCGCCCAACGAAGATCAGCCTGCGCATCCGCGCAGTTTGATCAGAGTTTTTATTGTGCGCTCTAAGGATAGCTAAGGGCCCAATGCTTCTTGATGTAGCAAGATAGATCTCTGGTTAGACTATATGGATGCGCAAGCTGATATGAGTCTTCGATGGGTGCGCATGTCTTATTGTAGGTTTTGTCGTGCGCTGGCTCAAGTTATTCTCTTCAGCGCCACTAGCAGATTCATTTTTTATGACAAATTCAATCTGTCGTTTCTAGCTATCCTGCAGGTTTTAAAATAATTCAGGCTTTCTTCCGGCTTTCGCCGCCATAGAAATATGAGTCCGCACAAAATATAGTCCGGTTTGGCGCAGTACAAGCGTATTAGTTATCCTATAAGCGTAATACAAACTTTTGAAGCAGACGACTTGACTATTCTATCTTTACGATTCAGCATTTCATATGAATCAGCTGCATCATGCGACGGGTTTTGCGAAGACTGTATACCCAGATCAACGCGGCGTCCGCTCAGGTTTTACACTGTTTTCTAACAGTGCTGACAATATTTAATCCTTTAAGACCAGCCTGCTGTTCGACCAGGTCAGCTGCAGACAAGAATATTATTGGGTTTTCTTTCTGACTTTCGAGGTCAAGTTTAGGTCAGTTACAACTTAGGTGTATATTGACTTTGCGTGGAGAAATGGGAAAGAAAGGCTTTTCCTTTCAACCCTGGAATATGGTACAGATACTAAGTATTTCTAGGTGTCATATTTAGCAGAATGGACGAGCCCAACTTAAGTGATGGAAGAGTGCACTCGAGAAACTCAAGGCAGTGAATAAATCAAAGCACTGACAACACTCATGCCGATTGTCTCTAAATGCAGGCTGGTCATGAACGGGAACTTGGACTGATTCATTTAAACTTAAGGTGTTAGTAACTAATGCAAAAAAGTGTAGAACAAGATCAGCACCATGTTCTGTGGCGTTTGATCTGAGTTTACATTGTTTGCCAGATCCAACGTTTGATTCATGTGCAGATTTTACAGATAACAAACGACGCGGTTATGTTTGGGTTGATTGTTTGGCATTCGACCCGAAGTGCTAATAAGAAAAGCGCTTCAGTGCTAACGTCTACGTGACCATCATTGACTTGCCAGAATAACCTTTTGTCTTGTAGAAAATGGGCGCAGGGAGATCAGGGTATTCCATAAGGTTGAAGAGGATTATCTTGGAATCATAGGGTGAGCTTGGCAAACAGCGTAGACCAAGATCAGACGCTCCAGAACTCGTCTTCTTATCAAAGTCTTCACTATTTGTTTGAAATTTCCGAGTTAAATGAAGCAGTTTAAATCTCAGCCCAGGACTATTACTGCAACCTACACCCCGCACTCTCAGTGCTTTGATTCTGAAACCGAACGAACGCTTTGGCACCATGCCCTTAAGCTAAAAAGGTTAAATCAATCAACCGTGACGTCGGGTTACCAGTCCGGCCACGTCGATCATGTGCACCACCTTCACACCAGTACGGATAGAAACCACATCTTCAGGATCAAACGTTTGATGTGTAATATAAGGTCGTGCCTAGAAAAGAAGAAACTGAAATTTGTTCTTAAAAAAGCAGTAAGTGAGAGCGTATTGCAACATTGTTCATTAAAGGATCATAAGCTTGCCCCATGGACAGTTAGAAGCTGGTCGGAAAGCGGATGACGTTGACTCTGATTTAGGGTGCCACATGTGTGTGACATATCGTCTATTGCAGCGACATCTTACTATATACAGAAGACGCTAGTGGACGTCGACGGAGCGGAAGACCGACGTCAGTACGTCAAGAACGTTTCAACCGTCAGACGCATATGCGAAACAGATTTCCGCCGGCAGCTGCTACACTGTACCTGTAGATAAACAATGGGTCTCAAGCACTGACACTGTTCGTCGCCCTTATGCGATGCACGTTTGAGAGCTAGGCGTATCTGTCGTGGCCAAAGTTAACGCGTCGACACAGTACGGAACATGAAATACGTAAATTGGCGTCTAAGCGACTGACATATGCGTTTCAGTGACAAATCGCACTTCAGCGTGAATCACGCCGATTGTCGTTTCCAGGTGTTTCGACGTATAGGTTTAAGGTTGCCGAGGCGACGCCTGCGTAATAGAGCATGACATATCGGATGGAATAACCGTAATTGTGTGGCGGGCTATTGCATAGAGTTAGCGAACGCAGCTTAGTGTCATTAAGAATATTCAAGATCATGGCTGAGACTTGGACTGAACAGCGAGACGTTACATCAAGTGCTTCGGCCTCACATGGTTCCATTTATTTGTTTACGCTCAGAATCCGGGATATCTTATCCAGCAGGATTACGAGCGGGCTCATAGTGCTGTTCTTACACAAAAATATCTTCAAGCCAATGGAATCCATGTACTGGACTAACCAACCTTTCTCCTCCGATCTCTTTCCCATAGAGTATCTTTTGGGAGAAGTTTCCACAACTGACCAGACAAAAACTGTTACTTATGGACAGTAGTTTCTTTCAAAAATTTGAAACATCGAATGGCGTTTCATATAATGACCGGTATATAGACATCTGCAAACATATCATGTATTGGAATTTGCAGAACTACCTTTCTAAATTTTAAGATCTTTTAAGAAAGGCTTTCTGTAAGTTTTCACAGTGTTATGATTTTCTCATAGAATCTGTCATTTCAGTGCCTTTGGCGCTTTGATTGATATGAGGAACTTTTAAAGCTGTTGAATATGGAGCAATATTTCCTCATTTCAATTGACCCCAAAATGAAATTCATTTCTATAATGATCAAAAACACTTAAGTTGCAAGCTCATTTGGAAAAAAAACTATTCAAATTTATTGTAAATTCGATCCCCCCCCCCCCAACCAACCCCCCCCCCCCCCCCCAAAAAAAAAAAAATGAAAATTTTCAGATACGAAATAAATCTGACAGATCTATTTCATTCCTATAATGATCAAAAACACTTAGGTTGCAAGCTCATTTGGAAAAAAAACTATTCAAATTTATTGCAAATTCAATCCCCCCTCCCCCCCCCCCCCCCAACCAAAAAAAAAAAAAAAAAATGAAAATTTTCAGATACGAAATAAATCTGATAGATCTATTTTTCACATTTCTGCTCAAAACCTAGTTTGTGGGGACCCGTTTGAACCGACTCGGCGCGGCGGTTGTAACGAGTTACGATAATCTATATTTTTATTATAAATGAGACAAATAATGTATATCCATGTTTTCATGGTGTCCAGGAAAGCATGTTGTTCAGATAAGTATGTGAGTTAATAAATCAAATCTAGTAAACTCGCTATATTCAGATCAATTTTGAAAAGACCAAAAGGTGGACTCTTCCCAGAGGATAATGGGTGTAGAAAAGAAAGACAGAATTAAGAACTGAAACCTATTAAATAAGATTACGTGTAATTTTAGCTGGTCCCAGCAGCGGAATTTCACTGTAGAAATGTGAGAAGGGCTCACTTGTGACCCGATGAGAATTTAATGATCAATTTGATGAATGGGGTTTACGTAGGAGAACAGTGAATCTCAGAGTATTTGATCTAGCTGTTAATCGTGACTTCGGTTCCTATTTTTAACCAACGCGTGTTTTATTATTTTTGTTTGTTACAGTATACGTGTTAACCAGCGATGATAAATCGGTACTGTTACAGAAACAAGAACATTTCCTGATTTTAACAAAGGTACTTTGGAATGCGAAAACGACAACAACAACAACAACAACCAAACAAAACAACAACAGAAAGTCAATAATTGTCTAAGCCTTCTTATTGCATGCCACTATGCGTGTGCCTACATGTCGCTATTTATGTGGGCTAATGTCAGTTTGTGTCGGCCTACATGTCACCGTGTGTGTCTACATGTCACAACATATGTTAGTGTATATTTGACTATATGTGCGTCTCCATGTCACTGTGTGTGTACCTATATGTCAATATGTGTGTGGCTACAAGTTAGTATGTGTTTGTCTACATGTCACTGGGCGTGCCTTGATTTAACTTTACATGTGCCAACATGTCGCTTGGTGTGACTACACATCCTTATGTGTATGGGCACATGTCAGTTTGTGTCTGCCAAATGTCATTTTGTGTGTCTGCATGCCACACCATGTGTTAGCATATATGCCACCATGTATATGCCTACATGTCAAAGTACGCGTGCCTTCATGCCAAAATGTATGTGTCTACATGTCGCTATGTGTGTGGCCACATGGCAGTATGTGTCTATTATATATCACTGCTTGTTTGCCTACATGCCACTGTGCCTGCGCCTGTATGTCGCTATGTGTGTGGCTTTATGACATCTTGTGTGTACCTATATGTCGCTATGTGCGTGGCAACATGTCATTATATGTCTGCTACATATCACCGCGTGTGTGCCTACATTCCGATATGTGTACGCCTACATGTCGCAATGTGTGGGCTCACATGTCACTATGTGTGGGCTAACATGTCGCTATGTGTGCGCCTACATCTCGCTATGCGTGCGCCTAAATGTCGCTATGTATACGCCTACATTTCGCTATAAGTGCGCCTGCATGCCGCTATATAAGCGCCTAAAAACCGCTATGTGTGCGCCTACATGCCGCTATGTGTTCACTGACTTTCGCTATGGGTGTACATGCATGTCGCCATGTGTGCGCCTATACGGCTCTATGTATACGCCTACAAGTCTATATGTGTGCGCCTACATGTCGCTATTTTGTGCACCTACATGCCACTTAATTTTTCGTAATTTGAAAGCTTGATCTTTCTGCTTTTACTTAAATTGTTGTTTTCAATCCTGTACATGCAACATTTTCTTTATATTTTCCATTTTTTATTTTCGACATTAGGATGATCTTTTGAATAACGACACTGGAACAAATCGTTAGCAAAATATGGCTTATAGAATGAAGTGCTTAAATGCTGCTTCTAAATATTCTGAAGATTTTATATACAGACATTCTCTTTAATCTATCTAATTATAGTTCCTCTAAACCTCAGGATAAGAGATATATTTTTGATTCGGTTATTTAATTTTCTTCCTTTCTTGAAAGACTGATGTCGTCCCAGGGGTTATGACGTTTGATCTTTTTGTCAAACTTGTGGGTAACGTTGACACTTAATTTTGAGGGCAACAGAACATCGCCTATCAAAACTCAAAGATATCAGTTTTCCATAAAATGTGCAGAACACATTAATGATGCAAAATGGCAGTTGTTTTCCTTTAATTTCAAACTATTTCATCTTCTATCAGCTGACACCTTGATAATATGCTGAAAAGCGTTTAAGGGGTATGGGAACACCTAGCACATTTTCCCGCCATTTTTCAAAGGGAGACATCTTTCGGGACTTCCTGTTCGCTTTTCTACAAGCCCTGTCGCACTGAAAAAGGGGTTTACTCTTAAAGACAAGAATTTGCTCCTAAGGAGCAAATTCTTTCCTTTAAGAGTTGACCCCTGCTGACCCGGGAGACAAAAATACTTATGCAGGAGATGCCTCCCCTGAAGGTTTTCCCATTTCCCTTCAATATTCCAACAATTTTAGGCATCGTTCGTTTTCATGATCAAGAAAAAGAATAAGGATCAACGTTTGAAATCACTGTAATATTCTAGCTTTGTTAGCTTTTATTTAAGCAATTGATCAGCTCTATCTGTGATTTATTGAGTAATAAATCACAGCTTTGTGATCAGTTGTGAGGTAGCTCAAATCACGTGCGCGTAGCGCTTGTGATTTGTCGACTTACAACTGACGGACAAACTGTGATTTATAAATCAACAAATCACAGACTAGAGTTGATCCGTTTCGATTCTAACACGCAGGAAATCGGCAATAATGCTGTAGTTGCCTTCCAGTTCTCCTAACTTTTCGCCATTGTTAAAATAAATCCCGAAATAAAATATTGACTGTAACGCATGCATTTGCATCCTTTTTAACGTTTTCGGTTCGAGAAAGTGACGTTACACCGTCTAACGTCAAAGAATGTACGTGTGCCGTCATCAATTGGCAGCTTTAAATGACGTCAATCGGCACGCTCTTCCGCACCGTGAGTTCTTGCATAATAAAACAAAATTCCTCCTAATAAAGATACTATTAAACAGTCCATGTGCTAATGTTGTTTACTTTTTACATATAATTATCTTGTTTCGGGACATTTTTGTTAGTTTTCATATATATATATATATATATATATATATATATATATATATATATATATATATATATATATATATATATTGTCACTCATATAAGGTGACTTGCTCTGGACATAAGCCAGGCATACGCTACATTTGTAATGTTTCTTTTTATCTGAACTTTTTCACATCTTCTTTACAACCTTTTAATTTTTTTCATAGAATCGGGCCTTTTTGCAAAAAAGAAGTGGAGGCAATGATCAGGAATCGATACAATTAACCCACAGCTCCCATTAGAGACACCAAAATAAAAAGAAACACACACATGAAACAACAGATCCCAATGGAAACATCAATAGCGGAAAGCTAAAAGGACAGTTACTTTCCCACAAAGTGGCCAATCGGCTATCCAAAATAAAATACGCGACACAAACACCCAAAGACAAACCATAACAAAAATAATCCGCGACAGACGAACCGCCTTGGAACGGTCAACGGAAACGAATTCCACCGGAGTCTTAAATCGATTTTACGTGGTCAAAATCCTCGCCCTTACTTCCGTCACGATAAAGACAAATAATTTGTTCAGTCCGCATGAAGGCCTCCTAACCCATCATTGCAACATCTCCGTGAACGCAAAAGTCAAACAACCACAGAGATGAAACAACGGTGAGGACTCGACAGCAAGAAACCACTTAAATGTCTGAGCAAAAGAAAACCAACAGTTAAAGGTCATGTACCAAACAGCAAAATATCCTAGCGGTGAGCAATTAAGCCTATATGGTAAGTGGGATGGGCTTATTGTCTCACTGCTCAGTTGAATCTGTTGGCTTTGTAACCAGTAGTTTTATTGGATTTTGTTTGTGCGTGTGTTTGTGTAATAAGCTACACTTCTCAGTTGCTGCAGTAGAGGTTATGAACTCTGATAAGCCCTCCCACCTGCTGTCAATTATACCTGGTGGTAAATTTGATTTTGTAGCAGACAGCAAAAACGATTTTCTGAAAAGCAAACTTTGGAATGGAATTTCATTTCAATACTCATATTAAATTAATGTCTGTCTTAAAAAAGTAATCTGCCAAGTTTCATATTTTTTTATGTGGTAAGTGCTTTGTAATTTCGGATTTTCTGTGATGAAAGTTACATGTTGACTGTATGTGAACTAGGAAACACACTAGCAATTTTTCAGACCCCTTAGTATTTATACTTGGCCCCTGGCCTTTAAGTCATTTAGTTCTTCAGTATTTCGGAGTTATGGTTAGCTAACTACATTTGTTTATTTTTTTATTAGATTTTTTTTTATCTTTGGATTGCAGCACAACTCAAGCTCAGCAGTTCCAAGGATAATTAAGAGATGTGTTTGTTTATTTCTCCACATAAACATATGTTGTGGGTTCTTGCTAGAATCGTCTCAATGTTTCTAACAAGAAATAAGGAAAATGATAATTTTTCCTAAGCAATCATGTTCAATCCTCCTTTTGGGGGGCTAGAGCCACCAGAGTATGCTACGCTTTACCAACTAGCATCAGGGGACCTACACTGATTTATATCATGACCACTTAAAATGCATGACATTCTTTTACCGATGCTGGTTAACACACACACATTTTATAAAGTCACTAGTATACTAATTTCCGACAGATATACAGATGCATTTGCAGAAGAAATAACAAAACAAATCATGCTCCTACCTCTAACCTTTACTTGAGCATCTGCTTCAATATACCCTAAATCTGACGATGCTACACATGTGTAAGTTTTGCTCCTCCGCACATTTTTTAACATAAGTATATTCTGACCAATAGGAATATCTTCTCCTTTTGCATTTAATTCACTATCACCGTCCCGCCAAAACACGTAAGGCATAGGTACACCTACTGCGACACATGTTATATTAACATCTGACCCTGGTTCCGCATTTACATCTTCTGGTGGTATTGAGAAATGAGGTGGTACTCTACGAACTGAAAGAGACAAAAATACTCTTAAGTAAGATTGTTTCCCTATATAAAGTAAAACTGGTGTGGCTTTTTCCTTCATATATTTTTGGAGTAGGTTGTAAGTGCGGCAGAGCATATGTTTAGCAATCGAACTGCATATAAATATTACACATTCAGTCAACATAGCATAAAACATTAGTCTATTCCAAAATCAAGCCGTTCCAATTTGGTTAGCTTGTTCCTCACTCCATCTATCATTATACACAGTTTCGGGGTGTCCAGAGTGCACGTGTGTAAGATGTCCTTCAGAAGGTAAAATGTTAATGTATGCCAGTTTCTTTGTTTGGACTCGCCATATGTCACTTTTTATGGTTACATTCCTAACTTGGTCGCAATTCAAAAATACACATTCAAGTGAAACATTTAGTCTGCAATTGTACCAATATGACATATTACACTTTAATTGCATATTAAGTACTAGCTGGGCAAATGGAAAATTGATTATCCCAAAATCAAGGTGCGGTCAAGATATGCTGTGCCAGATTGGCTTTCTCCCGGTGTCAAGATATCCACGTTGGGGGTAAAGATATCCCAGATGTGCAAGCTTCCCAGTGATTGTGTGGTTCGGGTGGAGTGTGTGTGTGTGTGTGTGTGTGTGTGTGTGTGTGTGTGTGTGTGTGTGTGTGTGTGTGTGTGTGAGGCGGGGGGGGGGGGGGGCAAGGTAAACTGTTACGCCGGTCTTTGACAGTTGATTAACTTTACTGGTGTGAATGACATAAAAGGCATCTCTTATAAAATAATATATAAAATGCAACTCTAGAGAGGGCTATAGTTGATGACAACATTTGTCATTCAGCCACCAAGTTTGTTGCATGTGGTACAGGTGGCCAAAGCAAGCTTCCAACGTTATATTGGTTACCTAAACGTCATAAAAGACCAAAAACCACACAAAGCACAGTTTATTGCAAATGCATGCTCTTGTACCACACCTGAATTTTCCAAATTATATAACGATAAAATCTTTGATAATCAGGGAGAAATATGTTTTGGTTTATGAAAACTCATTCTAATGAAGTTTTAAATAAATTGAAACCCAGACGTTCTCGTGTCTCAGTGTGTCTAAGTACGATTTATCGTCCCCTTACACCGCACTCCATCATAATCTATTAAAAGAAAAAAAATGATTAAGTGATAGTGTGGGTCGTGGGGAGGGGGCAAGATAAACTTTTTCGCCGGTCTTTGACAGTGAATTAACTTTACTGGTGTGAATGAAATAATATGCATCTCTTATAAAATAGTATGTAAAATGCATCTCTAGAGAGGGCTATAGTTGATGACCACATTTGTCATTCAGCCACCATGTTTGTTGCATGTGTTACAGAAGGCCAAAGCAAGCTTCCCACGTTATATTGGTTATCCAAACTTCATAAAAGACCACAAAAAGCACGGTATATTGCAAATGCAGGCTCTTGTACCACAACTGAACTTTCCAAATTATCAACTTCTTGTTATACTGTCATTACATGTGATTAAATATAACGATAAAGTCTTTGAAAGATCAGGGAGAAATCTGTTTGATTTATGAAAACTCATTCTAATGAAGTTATAAATAAATTGAAATCCTGACGTTTTCGTTGCTAAAGTTTGTTTACTTACGATTTATCGTCCCTTTAAACCGCGGTCCATCATAATCTTGTTAAAGAAAAAACTTACTGATTAAATTGAATCGACATTTCATAGAGAAGATTCTCTCTAATTTGCATGCAATGTAAGACATGCTGTTATTTTTTCACTTCTGAAGAGCATAAAAATTAATTATGCTTCATCTGCATATCAGAAAGTGTGTGCAGCTCTCAAAATTCTACTTGACAATATTTATATAAGATTTGGTAGTAAGTTATTTAGGCATATTGTGAGTATTCCGATTGGTAAGAATCGCGCGCCCTTTGTGGCTGATCTGTTCTTGTTTCGTTATGAAAGAGATTCAATGATGTTCCTTTCCGTTGAAAACCAATCTGAATTCATTGAAAATAGAAGTATAGGCAATGATCAGGAATCGATACAATTTACAAACCCAGAGCTCACATCAGCGACACCAAGGAAATGAAAACAAACATGAAACAACTAGACCCTAATAAAAACATCACTAGCGGAAAGCCAAAAGAACAGTTACTTTCCCACAAAACGGTCAGTTGGTACGACGGTCAAGGGAGAAAGAGGACGGGATATCATATACACAAAGCAGTACCACTTCCATTCTGAACCATACTGAAGAAACTTTATGCATACACATCTGTAGGCATTGGTTTTATTGACATTAAGTTGTTCGTGTGGCCTTCCACAAAGCACTATTCGCACCCCCCCCCCCCCCGCCATCGGGGCTTGTAGAAACAGATGGACCGCATGTTGCTTCGACGCAGAGCTGAAACCGACTACACGAGTATTGGTAAACCGCTTAGAGGATCTAAGCCTGCCCAGGCCAAGCGGTGCGAGTCGGACCGTCCATGCTTATAAACCAATTGGTTTGACAGCTTGAGATGCCATTTAATCTCAATACATGTATATGGTAACGGTCACACAAAATTGGAAGCGAAGTATTCAAAATGACCTCTACATTGTTGACGGGGACGATAAACCTCAAACCTCAAACCTCAAATCAAACAAAAATCCACAAAGCTTTATATATCGTAGGTACCTTTCTCGGCTTTTTGTAGGCTTTTATAGAACATATTTGGAAATACCATTTATAAAGCCAATTGGTGGCTCTGGAGAATAATGATTTTAAGATAAGTACGGCATGGCGGCCATCCTGGTCATGTGACTTGGACCATTCCAACAGATTTTCGTTTCTTCCCTGTTCTAAGTAGAAGTAAAACAAAGATCAGGAATTGATACAATTAACTTACTCCACCCATGAAAGACACCAAAGGGAAAGAAATACAAACATTAAGCGACCAGACCATAATGGAAAACTAAACAAAGGAAGGCCATAAGGACAGTTACTTTCCCACAAAATGGCCATATGGCCATCCAAAATTAAAAGACACGAGTGATACATACAGTAAGTAACAAACAACAACATAAATAAATCGCCACAGAAGAGCCGCCTTGGAACGGTCAGTGGAAGATTTCCACTGGGGGCTTAAATCGATTTTACGTGGCCACAATCCTCGCCCTTACTTCCGTCGCGATTTAGACAAATAATTTGTTCAGTCCACATGAAGGCCTCCTAACTCATCAGTGCAACATCTCCGTGAACACAAAAATCAAAGAACCACAGAGGTGAGACAACGGTGAGGACTCGACAGCAAGAAACCACTGAAATGCTGGAGCAAAAGAAAACCAACAGTTAGACTCCGATGGGTGGCTTTTCTTCATATCTGATGAAACTTTTACACAGAACCCAAGAACAACTTTTCATTGGCATTGTAATATAAAGTAAAAAAAAACAGCGAAAAGCATGAACTGATTCCCTGTAAAGCCATTGATGTGTATACAAATACACACATTTTATCTCTGCAACATAGCAGGGCTTGTCCCTGGGCCACATGGGTACACACACCTGCTGCTACTAAAGACAAGATTTCCGAAAATTTACAATCATATATATTTCTGATCATTGCCTTCACTTCGATACTTATATTCTTCAAAATGCTTTCAATAACCAAAGTGTTTATTGTTTGTTTGCTAAATCTCGTTTCTAATATATCTGTTTGAATTCAATGGTATTCCTTCATCTTTTGAAAAAAAAAAAACAACAAAAAAAAAACAAGCATTTGGTGTTTCTTTTTTATCTCATCATTTTCATATCTTTGCATTCGCTTTATTCTTTTCATAGAATTGCAAAGACATTCAGTTACTCAGTATTGCGGAGTTATGGTAAGCAAACAACTGATTACTACATTTGTGTTGTACTTGTTGCCTCTTTATTTATTTTTTTTATTTTTTTTTTGTTCAGAAAAAAATATATATACTTGCAATGATTTCAGTACGCATTGTCGTAAAATCATTCTCCGATATAAAAAGATTGGATACAACATAAACATTATACAATAGACTGCATGCATGGTAGTTAACCAAATCTACTTTAACTGCACACCGGTGGGTCAGGACTCTGGTTATATGATGGTTCCAGCGTGACGGCAAACTTAATGTAATATCGGTTGTTACATCATGCTCCGTCTCTGGTTTGGTCATTCAGACTCTAACGGTTGGCTTTCTTTTGCTCCAGTTTATGTCGAGACCTCGCCGTTCTTTCATTACTGTGGTTGTTTGATTTTCGTGTTCTAAGAGATGTTGCACTGATGAGTTGGAAAAAATAGAAGTGGAGGCAATGATCAGGAATCGATACAATCAACCCACAGCTCCCATCAGAGACACCAAAAGGAAAGAATCACAAACATGAAACAAAAGACCTAATGGAAACATCAATAGCGGAAAAGCCAAAAGGACAGTTACTTTCCCACAAAATGGCCAGTAGGCTAAACAAAATAAAAAATATAAGAGACACAAACATTTAAAGACAAACAATAACAAAACTAAACCGCGACAGAAGAACCGCCTTGGAACGGTCAGCGGAAACGAATTCTACTGGGGTGCCTAAATCGATTTTACGTGGCCACAATCCTCGCCCTTACTTCCGTCGCGATTTAGACAAACAATTTGATCATCCGCATGAAGACCTACTAACTCATCAGTGCAACATCTCCGTGAACACAAATAATCAAACAACCATAGAGATGAAACATCGGTGAGGACTCGACAGCAAGAACCACTGAAATGCTGGAGCAAAAGAAAACAGTTAGACTCCGATGGGCCCGACCATAGATAGAGCATCAGGCACCAACAACATTACCATGAATTAGATATCTCCAGTTATCAATAAGCCTTTACGCTGGAACCGTCATAGAATCTGAGGCCTGACCCACCGGCGTGCAATTAAAGAGGGAAGCAAAGTTTTCAACCGTGATTGGGTTAACTACCATGCATGCAGTCTGTCGTATGCGGACTGAACAAATCATCTGTACAGATCGCGACGAAATCTAAGGCGAGGACTGCGGCCGCGTAAAATCGACTGAAGCACCCACGTGTAATTCTATCAACTGGTCGTTCTAGGAGATTCTACTGTCGCGGTTTATTTTTGTTATGGTTTGTCTTTGAGTGTGTGAATCGCCTATTTTTATTTATTTATTTATTTATTTTTTGTTTTGTTTTTGATAGCCAATTCGACATTTTGAGGGAC
Organism: Lucinisca nassula; assembly: GCA_963580285.1. Taxonomy (NCBI): domain Eukaryota; kingdom Metazoa; phylum Mollusca; class Bivalvia; order Lucinida; family Lucinidae; genus Lucinisca; species Lucinisca nassula. The sequence goes on along the minus strand of OY757027.1, from coordinate 41,695,738 downwards.
AGTATTGTAGTCGTAGATAAGATTGACTAGGCGGAGCTATCGTTTGTACCTGCCTTTGAAATGTTCTATTAACAAAACGGTAAACCAAGTCACCCAGTGGTGTGAATTCAACTGTAACATGAACAAAGCTGTGGCGTTTATGGCCATTTGGTCCGCTTGCAGAAAGCATGCGAAATGTACTCTACCGAATCGTCTGGTGGACTCAGCGAATTTGACATATATTGGCAACACCGGAATAGCTCCGCCTAGTCAATTTTATCTGCGACTACTATAACTGCCCTATAAACTTTCCGCTATTGATTTTTCAATTAGGGTCTAGTTATTTCTCTGTTGTGATTTTTCCCTTTGGTGTCGCTTATTGGAGGTGTGGGTTACTTGTATCGGTTCCTGACCATTGCCTTCACTTCTATTTTTTATCTTGGGGATGCAGCACAGCTCCAGTTAAGCAGTTCCAAGGATAATCAAGGGATTATTTTTCTTCTTTGCCCACATGAACATATTTTGTGGGTATTTGTTAGAATCGCCTCATTGAGGCGATTCTAACAAGTACCCACAATATATGTTGCTAACAAAAAATAAGGAAAATCATCCCTTAATCATCCTTGTTAACTCCTTATTTGGGACTAGAGCCACCAGAGGATACTACACTGTAACTACTGGCGTCACGGGGGCCCCACCGCTATATAGAGGATCTTACATGAGTGCGCATGTATTATTTTTTTTTTTTATTTTTATTTATACAATATTTTAAGAGGGTAACGCTTTTAGCTAGAATAGCTAGTCTACCTGGCGGCCCTCTATAATGATATATACATATATACAACATAACAAGAAAAGCAACATAAAACACATATATTCAATAAAACTCCATATGGTGTATCAATCACAACTACATTTGGCATCGACTTTGCATACGTGATAAAAAACAGGATCCTGACCTGCAGGATGGATAGTGATTTTCTATTTAAAATATCTATGAGCGCTTAAAATCAATATGCGTTCCCCATAAAATCTTATTGAATAATTAAAACTGAGTATTAAAGACCCAAGTATTTGATATCTCTAAAGTTAAAGACTAATAAATATGATCAAGGAAGCTAGTTCTAAAGTTTAAGACTAATAACTATGCTCTAGGAAGCTAGATGCTTCCTCACGGTAGCTAGGTGTTTCCATGTACAAGAGCATGAGGTAAATGCTATTTTATTAAAAAAGAAAATAAAAATAAAAAATAAATAAATAAAAAAGTAAAATATAAAAAAATAAAATAAAGTATTAAGCACTATTATGTTTGTGAAAAATGATTTTTTACCGAACGCTTAAAACTGTCTAGTGACGATGATGTTCTCACTTCGCTTGGAAGAAATGAATTTATTTAACGAGTTGAGGAAAAAGGATAAAATGCAAGGCTGTGCCGAGCATTTTATCCCTTTTCCTCCACGAGGAGCCACACGGGAGCCACACCACTATATAGTGGATCTTATCGGAGTGTTCATTTACTAACGAATTTATTAAACTAGTTGTGGGAAAAGGATAAAATGCGAGGCTGTACCGAGCATTTTATCCTTTTCTTCAACGAGTTTAATAAATTAGTGACTTAGAGGATGAGTGGTCACGTATTATTAAATTTATTAAACAAGTAGAGGAAAACGGATAAAATGCGAGGTTTTGCCGAACATTTTATCCCTTTTCCTCAACGAGTTCAATAAATTCAATAATAAATGAGCACGAATGCAAGATTCTATTTATCATATCAAATTTAAACCCCTTTTATTCAGGATTGTTTTACAAAAATGTCAAAATTCGGAACGTCTTTAAGGACGTCGTACATGTAATGTTGCTAATTTACATATTTAATCCCCAGCGGATTATCGAAAATATTACATCGCGTTATTACACTCTCAGACGGGACGTCATATGATAATCTGTTGTATATCATGACCACATAAAATGCATTACATTCTATGACTGATGCTGGATACACACACTCATTTTATGAAAGTCATTAGTACAGCTCTGCGTGGAAGCATCATGCAGCCCATATATTTCTTCAAGCCCCTATGGGCGGGGGCCTGCTACCGAGGCAAAGCGGTGCTTATAAACCCTATTGGTTTCATTGGGCGACAGGGCTTTGAGATGTCATTTCATCTCAGTGTCGGGTAAAAGTCCCACAAAAGTGGAAGCAACGTCTCCAAAATGACCTATACTGTGTTGACGGTGACGTTAAACATCAAATCAAACAAAGACCAGAACCAAAATGCCTAGTTTTAGAAATTACGTTGGATATGCCCTAAATCAGAAATAAATGTTAGAGGGAAAGTAAGGCGTAGTCATCACAAAAGAGAGTTGTAACTATGATTGCTTTCAGGTGATCATAAAGGAGCAGTCTCACCAAGGTCTGCACGACATCGGACAGGAGCCTTTCTGTGCCCTACAAAATTATTACTAGTATTTACAACAAATTTATATTTTAGAGGTGCAATGGCCTGGACACATTTGCGATATATTTAGATAAAACTTGGACACAAAACAAATACAGCATAGCTGATTCCTGGTCTGACATATAAAATATAAATTCTCTTACTCCTTCGTGTCACCAATACGCTTGCAGAATTTTTGGGGGTATCTGCCGAATACAGGCGGACGTTTACCGGAAAGTACGAAAGAACGACCACAGCGCCACTGAACGATAATAATGAGAACTAGAAGAAGCAGAAGCGGAATTTCAAGTTGCAAAATAGGACGAGAAGCAGAAAGAAAACAACACAAACTCCAAAATCAGACTACAAAAATGAATATCATAATGCAGTGTTGCACAATTGTAACTGAATATAGCATAACAGAATATCCAAATTGCAAATGCCAGTGACATGATATTAAATTGGAATCTCAATGTTGCATAATTGAGTTTTTACCTAAATCCTGTTCCATATATACAGAAATGTCCTCAGTAATAAGGAATCATATATAACATATGTCCTTGAGGTGGACGTGAGTCCAATCCCTGCCAGGAACAAAGAAAGACTGACAAAGGCGCGAAGGTAAGAGTGCGCACGCATGCATTGTTAATCGGTGAGGTGTAAGTGCGAGGATCTTACATAGGGACAGGGAATGTGTGTTGATATGCGCTACTGATGAAATGCTTAATGACATATGAAATATATGAATAAATGTATTATGAAGAATAACTATGAATGGGGAAAATAACGGAAATGATTAGAAAGTCCAAAGCGCAAGTGTTCCTTCAGCTTTCATAATTTCACGCTGAGACATTTGAATATTTGCATTTTTCTTACTTCTAAGGGAGACATGAACAGAATTATGTGCATCTGAGTACAACGAACAGAATTCATTTACTTGAAAGTGGCAAAAAAGCGCCACAGAAGATCATCAAATGACGTAATCAACGACTGACTTATCTTTGCATGTTGTTGCACCTGTGTCTTTATCACTTAAATCTCTACCATTCAGACTCAACATGTCATTATTTTTTGCAAAACTCTACCAGGTGTTTTCCACAAGTATTTACTGTTACCTTTAGACACGCTATGAATACCTAAATCATATCTTTTTATTATGAGCCCCGCCAAGCGAATTTGTGTCTTCGAGCATTCCGTCATGACAAATTTTAACTGCGCATGCCAAGTCATTCAGAGGGGCCAGGGATATGGCTTTCTGTCTGAAGGTTCCTCTTGATTCACTGCTTGTATGAGCGAGCATCGAAGGTTCTGGCGAGACTGCGCGGATGCGCAGGCTCGCCTGAACCTTTGCTGCTCGCATAGGCGATAAGTACCAAAATCGCTTGACGGGGCCCATATTAAAATTATCAGAAATATAAACTAATTCTTAACTGACTCCGACTTGTTCAAGAACATCATCATCTGTATTAATTATAATTGAAAGCTTTGAGGTTCTGAACTTATAATCACCCTGGAGCACTATATATTTGTATTACTTTGAAACACTTTCCAACGCTTGATAAAACCATTCTACAATATTAGTACGGCTATAATCAGTGTATGCTGGCGGGACATATATAACTCCAAAAAATATACATAGTTGTACTAACCAAAGCAATGGATGAGAAAAAAATAGGAAAAAAGGAAGTAATGAATGAAGAGGAAGAGACAAATTACCACATATTAAAGTGAAGACATGCAAAGACGGGTATATGAAGCGATTTTCAAAATACCCACCCTAGCTGCAATTGTGCAGAATCGGTGTGAAGAACGCTTCTTGTAATTACTTGATATTATACGACAGACTGCATGCATGGTAGTTAATCCAATCACGGTTGGCAACTTTGCTTCCCTCTTTAATTGCACGCCGGTGGGTCAGGCCTCAGATTCTATGACGGCTCCAACGTAGAGGCTTATTGAGAATTAGAGAGATCTAATTCTTGGTAATGCTGGTTGGTGCCTGATGCTCTGTCTCTGGTCGGGCCAATCGGAGTCTAACTGTTGGTTTTCTTTTGCTCCAGCATTTCAGTGGTTTCTTGCTGTCGAGTGCTCACCGTGGTCTCGCCTCTGTGGTTCTTTGATTTTTTGTGTTCACGGAGATGTTGCACTGATGAGTTAGGAGGCCTTCATGCGGACTGAACAAATTATGTCTAAATCGCGGCGGAAGTAAGGGCGAGGATTGTGGCCACGTAAAATCGATTTAAGCCCCACAGTGGAAATCTTTCCACTGACCGTTCCAAGGCGGTTCTTCTGTGGCGATTTATTTATGTTGTTGTTTGTTACTTACTGTGTGTATCACTTGTGTCTTTTAATTTTGGATGGCCATATGGCCATTTTGTGGGAAAGTAACTGTCCTTATGGCCTTCCTTGGTTTAGGTTTCCATTATGGTCTGGTCGCTTAATGTTTGTATTTCTTTCCCTTTGCTGTCTTTGATGGCTGGAGTAAGTTAATTGTATCGATTCCTGATCTTTGTTTTACTTCTACTTAGAAGTTTCTTGATATTAAAACATTTTACAAGCTTCTATAATATAATGTTATTGATTAAGTAATTTCGTATTAGCCCAGGTACAGGTCCGAGGTCTGCTGCATTGGCCCGTAGGCCGAAGGCCGAGGGCCAATGCAGCTGCCCGAGGACCTGTAACTGGGTCAATGCGAAATTACTTGATTAATGACAATTTTATAAATTGACACAATTAAAAAACATGAATATTGATTTTTTGACCTCACTTGATCTTAGTTAATATTAGTTGACCTGGTGTTAATACGGATGACCTCAGATCAAAACAAGATAGTCAGTTAATAAATGTCAATACATGACGGAAAATTCTTTCAGTATCTTCAAAACGTCTTGGTGCATTACTATATTAGAGTATCGTCTGATTGATATTGGGCAAAACTGTTAGATCTTTAAGTAGTTGGTTGCGTTGATTTTGGTAATGTGTACATCGGAAGAAAACTGGTAAGAGTTTTCGACGAGCCCGCTAGTACAAGAGGGTGAGTCAGTCATGCTGTTTTAAAAAATACCACTTTTTAAAATACTACAATTGGGGTTTAAGCGAGCATGCATGCCTTGCCATTTTCTCTTACCCTCATAAATAAATATTTTGACTCTGTTTTCAGTGAGGGCTGTTTTGAAAGACGCCAGTGAAGTTGTTTCCGTAGCCTGATGGGGTAAATTACTATAGTCCCTGACAATCAAACAGCCCCCGCCCATAGGGGCTTGAAGAAATATATGGGCTGCATGATGCTTCCACGCAGAGCTGAGTCCTACCCAGTACTGGTAAACCGCTTAGAGGATCTAAGTCTGCCCAGGCAAATCGGTGTGAGTGTCGGACCGTCCATGCTTATAAACCCTATTGGTTTCATTGGGCGACAGGGCTTGAGATGTCATTTCATCTCAATGTCGGGTAAAAGTCCCACAAAATTGGAAACAACGTCTCCAAAATGACCTTTACAGTGTTGACGGGGACGTTAAACCTCAAATCAAACAAACAAACTAACAATCAAAGGTAAGAAGGACATATAATAGCTATGTGTGTTACACTGAATAAGTGTAACATCATTGGGATTTCGTAGGCCATACATTGAAGTTCACTAACTAAAGGAGGATTTGATAAATAAGTTGGAACTACTTGAAGCATAAAATAAGCTTGTGGTTGGTTTTCCGAGTTTGCAATGATTTCCATCCAATTTCTTCGTTTAGAGTTTGCAAGGAAACCAAAGCTTTCGTGGAGATTGATCATGAAAACTTTTCAACTGTCATTCTCTCCCTCTGAGTCAAGAAGGGCAGGTTTCAGTTTCTGGCGAAAGAATGTGGACTGTACTGGTCAACCGCTTACGTATAAGCCTACCCAGGAAAATGTGGATAGGTAAACTAATGCTACTTCTACAGACCAGAACATCACGTGAACAAGTCCATGAAATGAACACCCCTTAAACCGCACTTTATGCAGAGAAAACTGGGGTTTACGGGGGTAAATTTTATTTTGTTTTATTTCTGTCCCAAGATATAGGTTGTGGGTTTTCATTTTACTTTATAGAACAAGCTACACTGACCAGCAGAATGAGTCACCACAGGTAGCTCTCTAACACTGAAAATGCCATTGAGCTATTTTTAGTAACCTTGGCTCAAGGAGGTTTGCTGAGCTTGTGCTATAAAGTAATTTGGACAAATGAGGCGGCTGCCGAGCACCCACAACCTATATTTGTAGTGTTACTAAACAAAAAAATATCATGGCCTTTCATCAGAAAAGAAGCCATTTTTGGAGATGTGAAAAAATAAATAAAAAACACTATGTCGCACGGATGTGGAATTGTAATGAGACGTCATTTTAGCCTAACATCACGTGAACAAGTCCGTGAAAAGAAGACCCCCTAAACCCCACTTTATATAGAGAAAACTGGGGTTTACGGGGGTATACATTATTTTTCTTTTTTCTGCTCCAAGACATAGGTTGTGGGTACTCGTTAGAACCGCCTCACTGAGGCGGTTCTAACGAGCACCCTCAACCTATGTTTTGAACATTTATAACAAAAATATCGAGGATTTTCATCAGAAAAGTAGCCAATTTGGAGATGTGAAAATGCACTATGTCGCACGGGTGTGTTATCGTAATGGGATGTTACATTTTGTTCAGTAGGCCAAGGTTAAAAACCCACAATCTATATTTACACTAGAAATAAGAAAAAATGGCATCACGAAAACACGCTTACAGTTTTGATCCCATTAAACCCCACTTTTATATAGTAAAACTGGGGTTTACAGGGGTATATATGATTTTTTTGTATTTCCGCTCAAAAATAGATTGTGGGTACTCGTTAGAACCGGCGCGGCGGTTCTAACAAGTAGCCACAATTTATTATTTATGCAGATATAAAAAATATCAGATTTTTTTTTATTTTATTTTATTTTATTTTATTTATTTATTTATTTATTTATTTATTTATTTATTTATGTTGGGGCTTGCAGGGTGGGGGTAGGAGGAGGTGGTGGGGGAGGGGGACAGTGGGGTGGGGGTGTACAATTTTCAATATATTTGAACAAGAACGTTTCGTATTGCAAAGTTGCATGTAGGACGTAGAAGCCCCCGTGGTGTCGTGGTTTTGCTATTCTCATCATAATCCTGGGGTCGCAGGATCGATCCCGGGCTTCTGCAGACTTTTGGATGAGTCTTTAAACCGAGGCCTCGTCTCCGTATGACCTTACTGTTGGTGGGACGTAAAACTAAAACTCCTTCACTCACATGTAGGACGTATCGTGGTTCACAGAAACGAGCTTAAAGGTTAAACGTGCTTTCATCACCCACAATCTATATTTGCACTAGAAATTACAATAATAATAATAATAATAATAATAATAATAATAATAATAAAATCAACACGTTCATACAAAAACAAGGCCCCGCCCATCGGGGCTTGAAGAAATATATGGGCTGCAAGATGCTTCCACGCAGAGCTGAAACCGACCCGCACACGAGTACTTGTAAACCGCTTAGAGGATCTAAGCCTGCCCAGGCAAAGCGGTGCGAGTCGGCCCGTCCATGCTTATAAACCCTATTGGTTTCATTTGGGCGGCAGGGCTTGAGATGTGATTTCATCTCAATGTCTGGTAAAAGTCCTAAACAATTGGAAGCAATGTCTCCAAAATGACCTTTACAGTGTTGACGGGGACGTTAAACCTCAAATCAAACCAAACAAACAAAACAAAATCATCCAATTTCATATAATGAAATGAACACCCGTCTCAACCCTAATTCATATAGAGAAAACTGGGGTTTCGGGTGTATTCATTATTATGTTTATTGTTGCTCCTAGATATAGGTTGTGGGTACTCGTTAGAACCGCCTCAACGAGGCGGTTCTAACGAGCACCCAAAGCCTATGTTTGAAGTATGAAAAAGAAAAAAAACATCACAAATTTTAATCGGAAAATTAGCCATTTTGGAGATATGAAAGAATGCACTCTGTCACTTGGGTGTGTTATCATGTGTGTGTGTGTGAATTCGGGTTTAACGTCGCTTTCAACAATTTTTCAGTCATATCACGACGGTGTCTGGTTGCGACAGGGAGCTCAATGCTCACGTTTATAGTGCTGCCTCACTGAAGTATCATGTCCCAGACACATTACATGATACAACACCCAGTCACATTATCCTGACACTGGATCGACCAGTCCTAGCTCTACCCCGTAAATCTGAGTGCCAAGCGAGGAGTAGCTAGTACCATTTTTAACGACTTTGGTATGTCGCGGCCCGGGATCGAACCAGAGACATCCCGTTCCCCGGAGCGGACACTCTACCAACTGAACTATCGGGGCCGGTTGGTGTGTTATCATATTGTGAAAATAATATGAGTTCTAGAGATAAGAAAGTCACCTTTTGAGAGCATGGATATGCTTCCGTAATGATTACAGTTGTAAAATTCTTCTCATCACGAAAACACGCCTATATAATTTTGACCCCCTTGAACCTAAGGCTGTCACGATTAATCGTATAATCGATTAACCGATCGATAAATTCCACAAAAATGATTGTCATTTCTGATTTGTTTTTAATCGATTACTTGATAGGTACAATTTACTACCCAAAGTTATGTCTAAAATAGCTGGATGAGTGGCAAACAGTGCAGACCCTGATGAGTCGCCGCATTATGCGGCGTCTCATCTGGGTCTTCACTGTTTGCTCAGGCCTGTCTGTTCAAATATACATATGGTAAAGTGCAACATATGGTCAGAGTCATGCTAAGACAGACAGTCAGACAGGTAAAATAATGACAAAAATCTTAGCGATTACTAATCGATTATCGATCGCAATGACAGTACTGATAATCGATTATCTTTTCAGCTCCGATTAGCCAGCCCTACTTGAGCCCCACTTTTGAATTGTAAAACTGGGGTTTACAAGGCTTGCTGACCTTGCGGCAGGTAAGGGAAGAGGGGAAACGCTTTTACAAGGGGCGTTCATTTAAAATTTCATCACGGAAACACGCCTTTATAATGTTGACCCCCTGGAACCCTACTTTCATATAGTAAAACTTGGGTTTACATGGGTAAACCTTATTTTTCTTATTCAGTCTGCTCTAAAATATAGATTGTGCGTACTCGTTAGATCCGCCTCGATGAGGTGGTTCTAACGAGTACCCAAAATCTATATTTTGTGCAGAAATAAGAAAAATATCACAATTTTTCATCTTAAAATTTTCGTTTTTTCGGCGGTAAAATTTACAATGCATTTGTATAGGCGTCTTTTCGTAATGTTTTTTTTTTTTTTTTTTTTTTTTTTTTTTGGCTCTTCTTTTTACGTTTCGAAAATGTTTGTCGACATCTATTCCTCTATGGGGTATTGAAAATATTCATTTGAAAAGAACATTGTAACTTGTGACACAGTTATGTGCATGGAATTGTAGTCATTTAGTTATCAAAAATTAATAAAGGTCGCCAACTAAAAGCAGAAATAATAATCATAATTAGGCGCTTTCCCGGGGGTATTAAGCAAAGGCGGTCAAATAAAGCAAAACCTAGTAACCTGCTTTCAACATATGACAAATCCGAAAAAAATAATGAATTAATCACATGATCTTAATGTACTCTCATAACTGGGCCATTCCAGGAACCTTCGCGTACTTTTTGAATGGACATGAATGGCCATCCTTTGAAAAATAGATTTTGCTGCTACCCGACCCATTCACCTTATTTGCATTATCTGCTGGTTCCTAGTCTGAAGGTTATCAGTGTTGGAAAAACAGGTAACCAGACCCCCCTGACCTTAAAAGGTCAGGGGGTTCTGGTTACCTGTTTTTCCAATATTGACAATGTGCAAGCTGGGAGCCAGCAAATAATGCAAATATGGTGCATAGTTGTACGATAATAATCCTAAGTATTCAGACAGACAGACAGACAGACAGACAAAGCAAACAGTGTAGATACAGATCAGACTGCTCCTGAACAGGGTCTACACTGTCTGCCATTCCGTTTGCACCTTTTCGTCTCATTGCTGCATTACGGAAACACGCCTATACAAATACATTGTAAACTTTATCGCCGTAAAAATGAAAATTTTCATATGAAAAAATCGTGATATTTTTCTTATTTCTGCTAAAAATATAGATTGTGGGTACTCGTTAGAACCGCCTCATCGAGGCGGTTCTAACGAATACCCATATTCTATATTTTAGAGCAGAAATAAGAAAAATAAGGTATACCCCTGTAAACCCCAGTTTTACTATATAAAAGTGGGGTTCAAGGGGGTCAAAATTTTATTAGTGTGTTTTCGTGATGGGATCGGGAAACAAACTTGTTAAAATCTTAGGTGAATTACAAGTCCTCAAGGTGTCCGAACTTTTAGGAATTCATACCAGTTTGACAGTTGAGCCGTTTAAAAAAAAAAAAAATAAAAAATAAAAAAGGAAAACAATTTCATGATGAACCTTAACATAAGAAAATTAAAAAAAAAATCATGATGGACAATAGTGGCCATTTTGCCGGGTATGTTGGGTGACAGAAACAATTCTTAGCTCACCAGAACCGAAGGCCCCAGGGGAGCTTTAAGGATAGGTAGTTGTTGTCCGTCGTCGTCGTCGTATGTTGTATGTCGTCTGGCGTCAAAACTTTCAAATGACATCTCCTCTGAAGTCACTGGGCCATTTGGGCCCAAATTTTATCCGTAGCATGCTTGGGCTAGGGACTGAAAGTTTGTGTTTTTTATGAAATTCGGCTCACTAGTTTGGTTTCTATGGCAGCTTAGAGTTTCCATAGCCTTATAATGAGGGAAATAGAAAAATGGTATTTACTGCTAAGCCTCTGCAGATATTTTGACAAAACTTTCATAGAAATGTTTCTTAGGCAATCTGCTATCTGCCATATGAGTTTAGGGCTACTGCTCATTTGTATTGGTTGCCAAGGAAACCAAAATGAAAAAAAAAAATAGAAAAAAAAAATACTTGAAAAGTCATCTACTCAGAAACCGTAAGCCCTATGAGGTTGAGCGTTTATGGACATCTTCACCATATTTGCCTTCACCGGTTTTGTGTTGTTTTAGTGAAATCCGGCTTTTTAGTTTGGTGACTATGGCAACTTAGACTTTCCATATACTTATAATGGGGAAAATTGAAAAAATGACATTAACTGCCAAGCCTTTGCAGATATTTTGACAGAACTTTCATAGAAATGATCCTATAGTGAACTTCTGTCAGACAAATGTTTTTATTTCAACCTTGGGGTCCCTTTGGTTGTGCCGGGGTCATGCCTCACTCCCTCCACTTCATAAAATGCCTTATATCTCGGAAACCTTACAGATCCCCACCCCTAAACCATATATGTTCGTGTTCCTTATGATAAGATTCATTAGGTGACACCAACCCGGGGGCCCCGTGGATGTGCCGGGGACATGCCCCACCCCCTCCACTTCATAAAATGCCATTTATCTCAGAAACCATTCAGATCCCCACCCCTAAACCATATATATTCGTGTTCCTTATGATAAGACACACTCAGTGACATCAACCTGGGGGTCCCTGCGGATGTGCCGGTGCCATGCCCCACCCCCTCCACTTCATAAAGGGCCTAATATCCCCACCCCTAAACCGTATATATTCTCGTTCCTTATGGTAAGTCGCATTCAGTGATACCAACCTGGGGGTCCCCCGGGCTGTGCCGGGGCCATGCGTAACCCCCTCCACTTCATAAAAGGCCAAATATTCCAGAAACCTTACTGAACCCCACCCCTAAACCATATATATTCTTGTTCCTGATGATAATACACATTCAGTGACACCAATCTAGGTGTTATCCAGGGCACGCCTGGGTCATGCTCCACCCCTCAATTTCATAAAAGACCATATATCTGAGAAAATGTTCAGAGCCCCACCCCTAAACCATATATATTCTTCTTGTTCCTTGTGATAAGACGCAATAAGTGACACCAGCATGGGGGTCCCCCGGGCTGCCAAGAGCCATGTCCCACCCCTTTACTTCATTAAAAGCCATATATCTCAGAAACCGTTCAGACCCCACCCCTTAAACATATATATTCTTGTTCCTTATGATAAGACTCCACTTTATAAGAGGCCATATATTTCAGAAATCATCAAATCCCCACCCAAAAATCACATATTATCTTGTTCTTTGTTATAAGACACATTCAGTTACTCCTGTCTTGTGGGGTCCGCAGGGACCATTTCTCTCCCATCCACTTCATAAAAGGGCCTCATATCTCAGAAACCATTCAGATCCCCACCCCTTAGCCATATAGTTATCCTCTTGGTCCTTATGATAAGACACATTCAGTGACAACAATCGTGGGCTTTTCTGGGATCCGCCATGCCCGAATCCCTCCAGTGCTTAAAGGGCCTTGCATATCAGGAATCATGCATATCCCCACTGTTAAACCATATATCCTAGGGGAAACAAGAAACGCAACAATATAATTGATTACCTGTATTCCATAAAATCTATCAAAATGAAATATAATTTCTAATGGATTTTATTCACTCATCATTTGACTTTCAAATGCCAAAAGTTTAGTTTGAAGAAACTTGGAATGCGCACAGAATATCCATTTGAACGAGTAGGATAGCACATTTTGACAGTTATCCGACATTTGCAGTTTCAAAGTCAGTACCTTGTGTGACCTCCTTGCGCTGCAATAGCAGCTCTGATCCGACGATGCATAGAGTTAATGAGTCTGTTGACAGTTGCTATCATGATGTTGTTCCACTTCTCTTCTAGGGCTCGCCTAAGTCCTTGTAACTTTTGTGGAGGGGGGTCGCGCGCCCTAACTTTCCTTTCAAGAATGTCCCACAATTGTTCAATTGGAGACAGGTCAGGCCTGTAAGCAGGCCACGGAAGCACATTCACATTATGAGTCATTAAATGATGCGTACAGATCCTCGCCACATGAGGTCTAGCGTTATCTTGCTGGAAGGAAACGTTATGACGTCGAACAAAGGATGTGACAATTAGTGTTAAGACGTTGTCACGGTAATGTACAGCTGTAAGGTTGCCATCAATGAAGATTAAAGGTGTTTTATGACCGTGGCTAATCCCTGCCCACACCATTACCCCGCCGCCAACGTAACGATCTCTCTCTACAACGCACGGACCCGTGTAGCGTTCACGACGACGTTGGTAGACCCTCAGGCGTCTGTCCGACCGATAAAGCAGGTACCTTGACTCATCCAAGAATAATACCCGCCTCCGCTGCTGTAACGAGACGTTTCTTGGACTATGCACAGTAAGCCAGGCCATCCGTCGCTGACGACGTTGCTGATTCAGCAACAAACCAACGTATGAGCGTCTCGCTCGTATTCCAAAGTCACATAAACGATTCCGCACGGTTCTTGTGGAAATTCCATTGTTGCTCAGGCCACGGCTGTTCTCGGCTGTCTGTCTTGGCAATACAAACTTGTCTCGTAGATGAACCAAACGAATATATCGGTCTTGACGTCGTGACGTTACGCGTGGGCGACCGCTTCTTGGACGATCTTCAGTGGTTCCATTTGTTCGAAGACGTTGATAGAGTCGAGATATGGTCGATCGATGCACCCCAAAGTGAGCAGCTATCGCGGATTGCGATGATCCGTTCAGCAACATTGCGGTAGCCGCTGCACTCTGTATTTGACGTAGCCTCGGCATGACGCAAAGCGATAAATCCAATTAAACGTTACTGTCTTTTGTCGGGTCGACGTTTGGGAACACAACAAGCGACAAATCGATATATACATTGGTAAAGTATAGATGTGCACGTGGAATATGTGACAGCATATGTTTTGGCCAAAGGATCAATGCTTGAGTGGGTTTGTCGTAAATATAGCCATGAGAGTCTAGAAAAAGTTGTTGGTTATTTTTTCCGAAAAGAGAAAAAAATATCAAATTAAAAATGCTGGAGTTATTAGAAAAACAAGTTGTTGCGTTTTTTGTTTCCCCTAGTACCAACCAGGGCTCCACACCCTCTCTACTTTATAAAACACCTAATATTTCAGATACAGTCCAAATGAGTGCTCATTTGGGTATGGGGTTTGTTTGGCAGTCTTTATAATTGGTAGATTAAAATCATATCATGTTAAAATACATGGCTGCCATTGGGCAGAGCCCAACTGAGCTCTGGTTTATGAAATTTGGGTCTTTAGTTTGTTTGCTATGGCAAGTAAAGAGTTTCCATTGACTTATAATTGGGAAAAAATGAAAAATGTCATTTATGTCTTCCAAGATATTTTGTCAAACTTTCATAGAAATGTTCCTCTAATAATGTTCTTTTATGCCTATTGGTTGCCACAGATGGGAAATTGTCTATTGTCATATGTTGTCCTGCAACAACACATTCAAGCGACAACAGACCTCTGAAGCCACTAGGCTGATTGGGTCCAAATTTTATCTGTAGCATCATTGGGTGCAGGGCTTCCATGGTTAATTAAAATACATTGCTGCCAGTGGGCAGTGCCCCCCTGGGCTCTGGTGAGCATAGTGGCCCCTGGGCCTCTTGTTTATGATTAGCCAATGCAAGTATGCAAGTTAGCCAATGCAAGTATTTTAGATGAGCTCAGGCGCCATCGCATGAACAATTCCATGTATTTCAGAATTATCTTGTTAAACCCAGGTTTATCACCTTTGAACAGCTCCGAAATTCTACGTTTGTCAATTTTTGTGTGCCTTTTTAAAAGATTTTTCGCCATTTTTGCACGGGTGGTCTTCTGTTCTTCAGTCAAGAGATGCGGTACCCTTCGTGCACAAACCTTTCTAAGTTTCAACTCCTGAGTCGAAATCTTATGAACTGTCCCCGAAGAAATACCAACACAGTCATCAATTTCTTTCGCTGTGATCCTTGCATCTTGTCTGACCAT
Source organism: Lucinisca nassula (assembly GCA_963580285.1). Taxonomy (NCBI): domain Eukaryota; kingdom Metazoa; phylum Mollusca; class Bivalvia; order Lucinida; family Lucinidae; genus Lucinisca; species Lucinisca nassula. The sequence continues at coordinate 41,680,448 of OY757027.1, read as the reverse complement.
ATCTGCCACAGCAGCAACATTAGCTTTTGCAGCAGCCATTACGATAACACATCCTTTTTCCTCGACGAATTTAATAAATTATTGATATAGAGGATCTTACATGAATGTTAATTTATTATTTAATTTATTAAATGAGTTGAGGAAAAGGGATAAAATGCGAGGCTGTGCCGAGCATTTTATCCTTTTTCCTCGACGACTTTAACAAATTATTAATATAGAGGATCTTACATGAGTGTTCATGTATTATTGAATTTATTAAATGAGTTGAGAAAAAGGGATAAAATGCGAGGCTGTGCCGAGCATTTTATCCTCTTTTCTCGACGAGTTAAATAAATTATTGATATAGAGGATCTTACATAAGTGTTCATGTATTATTGAATTTATTAAACGAGTTGAGGAAAAGGGATAAAATGCGAGGCTTTTATAAATTCAATAATACATGAGCATGAATGCAAGATTCTATTTATCATATGACATTTAAAACGCATTTTATTCACAATTGTTTACAAAAACATCAATATTCCGCCAATAGTAAACGCGACGTCGTAAAGGACGTCGTACATGTAACGTTACGGGACGTATCTAGCTAATTTGCATATTTAATCCACTAGTGGGTTATCGAAAATATTACAAGGCGTTATTACACTCTCAGACGCAACGTCATATGATAAAGTACATTTTTTCATACCACAACAAAGGTAATTTTTCTGATGAAAATTTGTGATATTGTGCTTATTGATACTCCAGACATAGGTTTTGGGTGCTCGTTAGAACCGCCTCAATGAGGCGGTTCTAACAAGTACCCACAATCTATATTTTACAACAGAAATAAGAAAAATAAGGTTCACCCCTGTAAACCCCAGTTTTACTATATAAAAGTGGGGTTCAAGTGGGTAAAAATTATATAGGCGTATTTTCGTGATAAGCAACATTAGCTTTTGTAGCAGCTTTTCTTGGCTGGTCGGGACGGGGCCCATCTTCCAGATTAGTTGTACCACCTTTGTATGTCAGATATCTCACCGCTGCGGGTTCGAGCCTGGCTCGGGTCACATGTGAGACGCTAAGTTCTACAACGGTAGTTCAGGCGGTTTTTATCCGGGTACTCCAGGTTTCGCCCACCTTTGATTAACGATCGGCTCGATATGAGTGAAATAATCTTGAAATGGCCGTTAAACAAACAAAAAACATTTAAACGTTTTATGCCACCTGAAAATTCACCTTTTAGACACAACAGATGTTCCGTTCACTATATATCTGTGAAACTGAAACATTAAGACCATTGCGACATTTAATGTACAAATGTAGTGCATAATTTTACAGCTTGTTTTGGCGGTTTGAGTGTATGACAGAACCAACTTGAACTTCCAATTTTGAAATAAGTTCTAGAAAGAGTTATCCTTTGGAAACAAGGAATACACAACGGAACTGGAAAATATGGAGTGTACATGTTTTCTGGGCCAGACTAGCTAGTTTCGGCCATTTAGGCATCATCAGTGACCCTCAAGTATTTTCAAAATGTCACAATGGAATCAATGATCCCAAAGGACAAGAAAATATAAACTACACTATGTTGTAGGGCAGGGAGACATTTTACGGCCGCCACACATTCCCAGACAACAGCTGTAGTAACGTTAAATAAGTTCTAGAAAGAGTTATCCTTTGGAAACAAGGAATACACAACGGAACTGGAAAATATGGAGTGTACATGTTTTCTGGGCCAGACTAGCTAGTTTCGGCCATTTAGGCCTCATCAGTGACCCTCAAGTATTTTCAAAATTCCACAATGGAATCAATGATCCCAAAGGACAAGAAAATATAAACTACACTATGATGTAGGGCAGGGAGACTTTTTACGGCCGCCACACATTCCCAGACAACAGCTGTAGTGACGTTAAATAAGTTCTAGAAAGAGTTATCCTTTGGAAGCAAGGAATACACAACAGAACTGGAAAATATGTAGTGTACATGTTTTCTGGGCCAGACTAGCTAGTTTCGGCCATTTAGGCCTCATCAGTGACTTTCAAGTATTTTCAAAATTCCACAATGGAATCAATGATCCCAAAGGACAAGAAAATATATATTATACTATGATGTGGGGCAGGCAGACTTTTTACGGCCGCCACACATTCCCAGACAACAGCTGTAGTGACGTTAAATAAGTTCTAGAAAGAGTTGTCCTTGACTGATTGGATTAGACCGATATTTCATCCTATTATATCACTCCCTCGTAAAATCACCGCAGTTTTCATCCACGCGTTATGGTGGGCTATTTGTGACAACATTACGAAAACACGCCTATACAAATACATTGTAAACTTTAGCGCAAAAAAAAACGAATTTTAAAATGAGGAAATTGGGATATTTTTCTTATTTCTGCTCCAAATATAGATCAGGCGGTTCTAACGAGTACCCGCAAACTATATTTTAGAACAGAAATGAGAAAAATAAGGTTTACTCCTGTAAACCCCAGTTTTGCTGTGTAAAAGTGAGGGTCAAGGGGGCCCGGACCCCGCCCATTGGGGCTTGAAGAAATAAATGGGCTACATGATGCTTCCACGCAGAGCTCAATCCGACCGCACACGAGTGGTGGTAAACCGCTTAGAGGATCTAAGCCTGCCCAGGCAAAGCAGTGCGAGTCGGACCGTCCATGCTTATAACCCCTATTGGTTTCATTAGACGACAGGGCTTGAGTTGTCATTTCATCTCAGTGTCGGGTAAAAGTCCCACAAAATTGGAAGCAACGTCCCGAAAATGGCCTATATAGTATTGCCGGGGACGTTAAACCTCAAATCAAACAAACAAAGGATCAAGCCTTGGGGCAAAATTAAATAGGCGTGTTTTCTTGATGAAATTTAAATGAATGCCCCTTGTAAAATCTTTTCGCCTCTTCCTTTACCTACCGCAAGGTCAACTGTACGCCATTATCAGTTGAACGCCCTGGTGAGGTGAGATACCCCTGGTGACGTGAGATACCCCTGGTGATGTGAAATAGCCCTGATGACGAAATATACCCCTGGTGACGTGAGATACACGATACCTTCGCCTCACCCAACCACTCCAGTATGCAATGTAATTACCCGGCTTTTGTTGTGCCTTAAAGAAGTAGAATGACCACAGAACAACATTAACAACAACAACAACAACAGTTTCAATAGCGACAAAACTACAGTAGAACGTCGATGGCTCGAACACCGATGACTCGTTTACCATGGCTGAGTCGTTTTTGAGTCGTTAGAGAATGCCTCTACATACAAAGTAGTGTGAGTAATTAAAGCGATTTTCTACTTTTATCTTGCAGATGTATGCTGTGTGTTCTCATTAGAATCGCCTCGACGAGTACACACAGCATACATTTTTATAGAACACCGAAAAGATGTCCCAAAATTATCCCCGTTATGCCTCCTGGCAGTAACCATCAGTGGCTCGAACTACCCCTGTCTCGAACAGATTTTCATGGTCCCAAAGGTGTTCGAGCCTTTGAAGTTCGACTGTATAAAAAACAACAACAATATTGACAACTCCAACAATATTGACACCAAGAGCAACGACATCATCATCATCATCATCATCATCATCATCGTCATCATCATCAACAACAACAACAACAACAGAGCTGAACCCGACCGAACTCGAGTACCGCTAAACCGCTTGGTCTAAGCCTGTACAGAAAAAGTGGTGCGAGTCGGACCTTTCCTGGGCCGCGCTAGCGCTTGAGATTTCAGTTCATCTCAGTAAAATCCCACAAACTTGGAACCAACATCTTCAAAATGACCTAGATAGTATTGGTGGGGACGTAAAATCTCATAGCAAACAAAACAAACAAACTATAAATTATGGAATTAGTAATTTAACCTGTCTACAAGAAAAGTGAACTTAGTGCATAGGTGACCAACAAAGGCTCAGGCGAGACTGCGCATGCGAAACTGCTCGCAGGCATATAGTAGATACCTAAGGGTCTTGCTTGTTTGTTTGAATTTAGGTTTAACTTCCGCGTAAACACTATTTAGGTCATTTTGAAGGCGTTGCTTCCAGTTTAGTGGGAGGTTTACCCGACATTGAGATGAAATGACATCTCAATCCCTGCCGCCCAAACAAACCAAAAGGGTTTATATGCAGGCACGGTCCGACTCGCATCCCTTTGCCCTGCGCAGGCTTAGACCCTCTAAGCGGTTTACCAGTGTCCATTTAGGGTCGGTTTCCGCCTTGCTTGGAAGCATCATGCAGCCATATCTATTTCTCCAAGCCCCGAGGGGCGGGGCCCAGATACCTTAGATAGAATCATATAATAGCAATGCGACCAGCCCTATTTAATTGACCGCGCATGTGCATTTGAAGAAAATAAATCTGAGTACGCAAAGGGTCGTCAGTTCGATTGTCAAAACTAGGCCATTAAATAACTAGACCATTAAAAGTACGTTCATGCATGTTTTATGTTTGACATATTGACATACGGGCTGAATATCGCACTTACCAATATCAGGATATGAGGTGCAACACTGATTCTCCACGGATCTCGATTGCTCAGTCGGATGCGCATCTGACTGATAACCTGCTTCGGAGGTCGCATGTTCGATACCATTGCAGCTGATGTCGGTAACACTCTCGACTTTAACCCTTTTTGTACCAAATGGAATCTTCCTCATTATATATAGCAGGGATCCATTTCAAAATTTAGGGGTGACAGGTTGTGGTATCTTCAAAATTGATTTGCAAAATGGCGGAACCTTTCGCAAATAGTGCAAGCCCTGATGAGACGCCGCGTTCTGCGGCGTCTCATCTGGGCCTGCACTGTTTGCCACGGTACCTGTTTCTGGGTTTCTGGTACAAAATGGGTTAACAGGTCTCATTGCGATAAAACACCCTTGCATATAAACCCTTTTGGTTTGTGCATTTTTTCACATCATCTCCAAAATGACTCCTTTTCTGGTGAAAACCAGTGATATTTTTTCTTATTTATACTGTAGAACCTATGTCTCGGAGCTGAAATAATGAAAATAATGTGAACCCCCTGTAAACCACAGGTTACAGTGGGGTTTAGGGAGGGGATGTTCATTTCATGGACTTGCTCATGTGATGTTTACGGAGCACACATGCCAATAGACAAACCTGCGCTTGACACGGCCCAGCTATTGCCTGGAAATAAACATAAAGTACAATCATGAATGTTTAAAAAGTCAGCATAACGCACTTTCAACTTTAGTACTGAAAAGCACCGAGCTGCGACTTCTGATACGAAGAGTTCAATGTTCTACGCTTTACGATTACGATTGCGAAATAGTGCATTTTTTCACATCTCTAAAATGGCTACTTTTCTGATGAAAAATGCGGTTCTTTGTTTATTTATACTGCAAACATAAGCTGTGGGTGCCCGTTTGAACCGCCTCATTGAGGCGGTTCTAACGAGTACCCATAACCAATGTCTTGGAGCACAAATACCAAAAATCATGTTTCTCTATAAGGGGCTGAGGCTGTTGATCTCACAGACTTGTTCACGTGACGTGACAGACTTTCGGATGAGTCTTTAAACCGAGGTCCCGTCTCCGTATGACCTTAGGTGTTGGTGGGACGTAAAACTCAAACACTCACTCACGTGACGTGATACTAACATGCCGGAGTGTGCGGCTTTCGAACAATAGTCCTGATCAATCTGAAAACTCTGCGTATGCAACCTCTGCAGACACAAGACACTGCCTAGGCTGTGCTTGCGACCTCTGAAGACAATAAGGAGACTGTGAATGCGCCAGCTGGCATATTTGACATCTGAAGACACTGATCAGGCCACGCATGCGTGAGTTAGCATATGCAACCTCTGATCTGACGGCGCATGCGCGAGTTGACGTATGCAACCGCGATATGAACTGCCTGCGCATGCGCAAATTCGCGTATTGATCCCTGATCAGCCTGCGCATGCATGAATTGGCTTATGCAACCTCTGGTCTGTCTGCGCATGTGCGAGTTGGCGTATGCAACTGCAAATACTGATCAGCCTGCGCATGCGCGAGTTGGCGTATACAACCTCTGCAAATACTGATCAGCATATGCATGCGCGAGCTGGCGTACGCAATCTCTGAAAACACTGATATAAGTTGGCGTATGCAGCCTCTGATGGGCCTGCGTATGCGTAAGTTTGCGTATGCAACCACTGAACTGATCAGCCGTGGCGCATGCGCGAAAGCTGATCAGTGTCTTGATGCACGGATGCATATTTAGAAAATCAGACCTAACACAAAAAGTACTCATTTGCGGTCGGTTCGAGCTCTGCGTGTAAGCATCTTGCAGCCAAATCTATTTCTTGAAGCCTAGATTGGCGGTAGCCGAATACCCCATATAAGCCTCATTTTTCTCTATATAGAGTATTGATTGGAGGGGTGTTCATTAAATTTACGGACATGTTAACCCTTATCTAGCTGTTCACGACAAACTCTATCTTTGCAAACAGTATAAATCCAGATCAGATGGCTTCTGAAGAAGCCATCTGATCAGGATCTACAATGTTTGGCATACAGTTTATGAATTTGTAGCAATAAATTATAACAAGTAATTGATAGACAACAAGTAATTGATTGGTTGATAGACAGAAATGGGTATGGCTTAAATAGACATTCAGCTTTGTGTCAAGCCCCACAATACTCATTTTGTAGCTGTCCAAATGCTGCACTAGCTTGAGCAACCTTTGCATAAACTTTTTAATCATCATCATCATCATCATCATCATCATCATCATCATCATCATCATCATCTTCATCATCATCTTCATCATCATCACTACCACCACCGCCGCCACCATCAACAGCAGCATCATAATCATCAGCATCAACATCGTAATCATAATCATCATCACCATTATCATCATAATCATCATCATCATCATCACCATCATCATCATAATCGTCATCATCATCATCATCATCATCAGCAGCAGCAGCAGCAGCTGCTGCAATGTGCTTCCAAGTTGGTGACTTGTCTACCACTTGCAATTATCGAACCTTCACTGGCCGGCTCCATGTGATGACTGATTATACCATCTCAGTCAAAATCAGAATCAGAAATGTTACTGGTTATACGTCAAATGACATTCATACACCAGGACCTGTGATATGGGAAGTTAGTCACTAGCTCTAACCAATGAGGCAAACTTAGCTACACAATCCTCAGCACCGTCAGCTGTCGTAATAATCGAATCGGGAAGGGCATTCGAATCTCTAATGGTTCGGCGGAAGAACGATTCTTTATAAATGTCAGTTCTTGCAGTAAGGGTCTGAAACGCCCTAGAATGGGGCTTTCTACAGTGCCTAGCTGGGAGACCAAGGTCATCTGTTGGAATGCTGGCAGCAACCTTTAGACATTTTTATGAGAGTATGAGCCTACTGTCTCTTCTCTTCTTCTTGAGAGACTCCCCTCTTAATATTCCTAGAATTCCAGTCATGCTCCCAGTTTCAAAGCAGCGATTGCTTGTTACAAATCTAGCAGCTCTATACTGAACTTTTTCGATTTCTTCGTTAAGCACATTCCACTTTGGTCCCAGATGCAACTATCATGTTCCAAGATTGGGCGAACAAGTCCCTTATATGCTGTCTCTTTCACATCCTGAGGACTCTGATGAAGATTTCGCCTCAAAAACCCAAGTGTTCTATTCGCATTTCTACACATGTTGCTAATGTGTGTATTCCATCTCAAATCGTATGTGATTGTCACACCAGAGTATTAAATCGAATTCACATTTTCGATGACCGTTCCCTCCAAGTTGTATGGGGCCTCAGTTTAATTTGGTCTCGTCCTAGTTATCTGCATAATATTGCATTAACGGGCTGAAATCGCATGCCCAATTTTCGTGCCCAACATGCTAGGTAATCTGTCTATATCCTTCTGAAGTTTCATTGAGTCCTCTGTATCTCTCATTTTCCGATAGAAAACATAGTCACATCTGCGAAAAGTCTTATTTCTGAGCCAAGTTTTGTGGAAATAGCATTAATGTTCAGGGAGAATATCAGCGGACGAAGAACAGTCCCCTGTGGGAACCCAGATAAAACTGGCGCCCAGATAGTCGTTTCAATACGGTACATCTTAAAACAACATCAACAAACGTTAAAATTAATTAATGAATAAATAACTAAAACACGAGGTGGCGGTAACTTGACAACTCGGCCCCTGACAAACTCGGCTCCTAACCAACTCGGTCCCTTACCAACTAGGTCCCTACAAACTCGGTCCATAACAAACTCGCCCCTGACAAACTCAGTCCGTTTTGTATATAACAGTAATGATTATAATAGTTTTGTGTTTAAAAAATATACTTACATATTGATTTTTTTTAATATATTTAATTTATAAATATATAATAGATAATTTAATATAGAAATGTACATTAATCTGTATAAATTAATGCTTGATTTTTGTCCTCTGCAATCGCTATTTCTGGGATATCCTCCTGATCGGACACGCACCCGACTGAGCCACAGAGGCTGGCCTTTATCAAGTGTATATGGTTTTCGTTAAACTATTAAGAGTTTTTTTTTTAGTGTTCACCGCTGTTTTCTAGTGTGATGGCTCATCCTTTCCTTATGTGTGCTACATAACACGTGTTATTTTTGTTCGTTTTTCATGTCTAGTAAAGAACGCATTTGACCTATTTATATGCTGTTGTGTTGTTTGCATTTCATTTCGTATGTTATATATTTATTGTTGAAATAAAGGTCATGATTATTACATTATTGTTGATTCCTTTTGTAATACTAAAGTCATTATATATTCAATGCATGTTTTTGTTATTTCTTTTTATCCACGTGCTTCACACAATATGAATATAATTTAGATGTTTTTTTCCGGAGATAAGAAGTATCTAACGACTTTATTTTCCCTATTTCTGCTCCTTATAGTAGACCTAGATCTACCGGCTTAGTCTCAGAAGCCGTTCAGAGGCATAACGTTTAGCATAACGTTTAGTTCACCTGCACGATAGTCCTCTTAAATATGTCTGCAGTTTAATTACCTCTACCTGCTTAGTCTCAGAAGCCGCAGTCCATTCAGCAGAACTGATCAGAATGAGAGATGCGCAGGCTGATCTGCGCATTTATTAACCGCACGTGCTAAAATCCTATACCTGTTTAGTCTCAGAAGCCATTCAAAAGAATAAAGTTTGGCATACAGCTGTCTCAGTAATCATACTATCCAAGCAGGGGGAAAAGGCGCTGATCAGGGTGTGTAGAGGCTTTGGCTGATCTGCGCATTTGTTATTCGCACGTGCAATTTTCAGGTGTTCTAATGACGTGATTAAAGACTTGTAATGGTTACGGTAATTACTCAGTATTTCCCCACCCAATCGTCAAAAAATAATAATCCAATCAACAGGCACGCGTCCATGATTTACTCAAGATATCCCAATTAAAAAAATATTTAATGTCATTGGCAATTGCCTGAGAATGCGTAGCAGCCCAATAAATATGAAAATCTCCGGTTTTGAAAAGGCAAGCACTTAGACAAGTATATGGATTATTTTAGGTGAACTATTAAGTACCTTCCACCTTTACCCAAACTAAAACATGTATATCTTTTGGGCGAATAATAATTAATAATAACTATATAGCGGCCGATTTTGTCAGGGGCCGAGTTTGTTTGGGGCCGAGATGTTCCGGAATCGAGGCGGCGAAACCTCTGGATCAGAAATGGCGCGAAAACTACTGAGTACCAAAACCTCTTACCAACGTTGCGAACCCTTCAGGTGAACCGGCTTTAAAATTCGTGTCGGTAGACTGTCTTGTGTGTGAGCCTGGGTCACATGATTTCAAAATGGCGGAATTGGGGAGGAGACACAATAGATAGAATATGGTTATTTAATTAAACAACCAGCGTAACAAAAGAAAATGTCTCCGGCTACAGTAACCATCAGGTGAGCACATGCTCAGTCGTTAGTTATCTGATGGCTGGCTCCAGTGACATGGCCTGACAACCTAAAATTTCAACAGTCTAGGTTGTGAAGGGGGAGGCGAACATTAGACTTCTCTTATGTCAGTTATGACTGGCTCCAGTGACCAGACAGGGACTGATAACCCCAAATTACAACAGTGAAGTAGTTTAATCAGGTACTGTGGTTAACCAGTGGTTAACCAAAGTGTGAATGAACTTAGTCTGGTAGCGGTCTGGTAGCATGGCGGGATAGTATGACGTCACTATGGTCGAACCAGACTAAAGCGTGGGTTACTCTGGTAGATACGTCACACCATACGTGACAAAGATGGCGGCGAAAGGTGCGAACACCAATGTCCGGCAAAGGGGGGGTAGTGGTGCGTAATCCAGAATATCTCCACCTAGGGTGGTCAAAAACTAATAAAATTAGTATCAAATAAAATTTTAAGCTCCATTCTAAAATATTATTAATCAATATGTTTCATTTTTAACAGTTTAAGGGTCCATTTCTGAAGTTGATTTGTCAGAGAATTTCCCAGACAAATTAACTTAAAAAATTGACTCCTAAATTGTTAAAAAATTGTTTGTTTTTTTTATCATTTAGAATGGAGCTTAAAATTTTATTTGATACTAATTTTATAAGTTTTTGACCACCCGAAGTGGAGAAATTAGGGATAACGCACCACAAACCCCAATTTCCCGGACATTAGTGTGCACCACATGTTTGTCTAGACTGCTTCTGCTTAAGAAATAGAGGGTCTGTGTACCAGTCAACCAAACATCTACCAGACGTCGTTCGATCACACCGGTGAAAAAACATGGAAATCATGGGAAGAACGTGCATACATTGACTTCCGCTACCATGGTCTGGTAGATGATTGAACTCCCTCAGTCTAAGTTGTGACGGGGGAGGTAACCATTAGACTGAAGCTTAGAGTAGAGTGGAGTAGAGTGTGATAGCTCAGTGGTCAGGTGGTTAGTCTGTCTGATGCTAGACATCACGTGAACAAGTCTGTGAAATTAAGACCCCAATATACCCCACTTTAAATAGAGAAAAATGGGGTTTACAGGGGTATACATTATTGTTCTTATTATTGCTCCAAGACATAGATACGCCCCCACCCATAGGGGCTTGAAGAAATATATGGGCTGCTTGATGCTTCCACGCAGAGCTGAATACGGCCTGCACACTAGTACCGGTAAACCGCTAAGAGGATCTAAGCCTGTCCAGGAACCGCAGTGCAAGGTGGACCGTCCCATGCTAATTATGTATCCCCCGAAAAAATTTTTTTCGGAGAGACATATTGTTTTTCCCCCGGGCGTCTGTCTGTCTGTCCGTTTGTCTGTCTGTCACACTTTCGTGTCCGCTCTGTAACATGAAAACCGTTAGAGCTATCTTCACGAAACTTAGTATAAATATTAATCAGCATTAGACGACGTGCAGTGTGCAAGAACTATAACTCTCGCATTTATACTTTTTGAATTATCTCCCTTGGAAGTTTGTTGGTATGTATATATGTATGGGCAAATCGTGTCCGGTCAATAACTTTCTTATTTTTTGATGGATTTTAAAATTACTTGGCAGAAATATTAACAACCATAAGAAGATGTGTGGTGCGCATGAGGCTGGTCGGTACCTCAAAGGTCCAGGTCATACTTAGAGGTCAAAGGTCAAAAAAGGGGCCTTTTTTTCGTATTTGGTCAATAACTTTTTTTTTTGAGATGGATTTTAAAATTACTTGGCATAATTATTAACAACCATAAGACGATGTGTGGTGTGCATGCGGCAGGTCGGTACCTCAAAGGTCAAGGTCATACTTAGAGGTCAAAGGTCTAAAAAGGGGCCTTTTTTTCGAATTTGGTCAACAACTTTCTAATTTTGAGATGGATTTTAAAATTACTTGGCATAATTATTAACAACCATGAGACGATGGGTGGTGCACATGAGGCAGGTCGGTACCTCAAAGGTCAAGGTCATACTTAAAGGTCAAAGGTCAAAAAGGGGGCCTTTTTTCGTATTTAGTCAATAACTTTCTTATTTTGAGATGGATTTTGAAATCACTTGGCAGAAATGTTAACCAATATAAGGCAATGTGTTGCGCGCATGACCCAGGTTGGTACCTCAAAGGTCAAGGTCATACTTAGAGGTCAAAGTTAAAAAAGGGGCCTTTTTTCGTGTTTGGTCAATAACTTTCTTATTTTTAGATGGATTTTGAAATTGCTAGGCAGAAATGTTAACCACCATGAGATGATGTGTTGCACGCATGAACCAGTTTGGTACCTGAGAGGTCAAGATCATTCATAGAGGTTAAAGGTAAAAAAGGGCCTTTTTTGTGTTCTGTCAATAACTTTCTTATTATGCCCCCAACTTTGAAAAAGTTGGAGGGGCATATTGGTTCTGGTTCGTTCGTCCGTTCGTCCATCCTTTACACTTTTGATGCATAGCATGACTAAAGAACCGTGTATGCTAGGGTTTTGAAATTTCATATATGGATTCCTCATGGAAAATTAGCAGACGCGTATTTTTTTTCTCGTCTGGATTATGTCCCCTTCAAGAGTTATTGCCCTTTGAAATTTTTTTTTGATAAAATCTTTGAAAGTTGCTGAATATATTGGTGGTGATGAGTAGATGAACTGATTACCTTTTGACAAAATTCTGAAAAAATACTTTGTGAGTTATGGCCCTTTGTCATTTTGGTACTTTGTGCCCATTGTAATGTATGCTAAAAGTGATGCATAGCATAACTTTAGAACCGTGTATGCTAGTGTTTTGAAATTTCATATATTGATTCCTCATGGAAAATTAGCTGACGCATATTTTTTTTCTCGTCCGGATTATGTCCCCTTCAAGAGTTATTGCCCTTTGAAATTTTTTTAATAAAATCTTGTCAGCAAGATATCTCAAAAACTATTGGAGCTAGAGCCTTGAAAGTTGGTGAATATATTGGTGGTGATGAGTAGATGAACTGATTAACTTATGACAAAATTCCGAAAAATACTTTGTGAGTTATGGCCCTTTGTCATATTGGTAATTTGTGCCCATTGTAATGTATGCTAAAAGTGATGCATAGCATAACTTTAGAATCGTGTATGCTAGGGTTTTGAAATTTCATATATGGATTCCTCATGGAAAATTAGCAGACACTTATTTTTTTCTCGTCCAGATTATGCCCCTTTCAAGAGTAATTGCCCTTTGAAATTTTTTTTAATAAATCTTGTCAGCAAGATATCTCAAAAACTATTGGAGCTAGAGCCTTGAAAGTTGGTGAATTGATTGTTGGAGATGAGTAGATAAACTGATTAACTTATGACAAAACTCCGAAAAATACATGTGAGTTATGGCCCTTTGTCATTTTGGTAATTTGTGCCCATTGTAATGTATGCTAAAAGTGATGCATAGCATAACTTTAGAACCTTTTATGCTATAGTTTTGAAATTTCATATATGCATTTCTGATGGAAAATAAGCTGACGCATATTTTTTTTCTCGTCAGGATTATGCCCCTTTCAAGTGTTATTCCCCTTTGAAATTTTTTAAATAAAATCTTGTCAGCAAGATATCTCAAAAACTATTGGAGCTAAAATTCCGAAAAATACTTTGCGAGTTATGGCCCTTTGTCATTTTGGTAATTTGTGCCCATTGTAATGAATGCTAAAAATGATGCATAGCATAACTTTAGAACTGTGTATGCTATGGTTTTGAAATTTCATATATGCATTCCTAATGGAAAATAAGCTGACACATATTTTTTTTCTCATCGGGATTATGCCCCTTTTAAGAGTAATTGCCCTTTGAATTTTTTTTTAATAAAATCTTGTCAGCAATATATCTCAAAAACTATTGGAGCTAGAGCCTTGAAAGTTGGTGAACATATTGGTGGTGATGAGTGGATGGACTGATTAACTTTTGACAAAATTCCGAAAAACACTTTGTGAGTTATGGCCCTTTGTCATTTTGGTAATTTGTGCCCATTGTAATATATGCTAAAAGTGATGCATAGCATAACTTTAGAACCGTGTATGCTATGGTTTTGAAATTTCATATATGCATTTCTGATGGAAAATTAGCTGACAAGCATTTTTTTCTCATCCGGATTCTGCCCCTTTCAAGAGTTATTGCCCTTTAAAGTTTTTTTGAATAAAATCTTGTCAGCAAAATATCTCAAAAACTATTATAGCTACAGCCTTGAATGTTGGTGAATACACGTAGACTGGTGTTGATGAGTAGATGACCTGCTTAACTTTTGACAAAATTCCGAAAAATACTTTGTGAGTTATGGCCCTTTGTCATTTTGGTAATTTGTGCCCAATGTATGCTAAAAGTGATGCATAGCATAACTTTAGAACTGTATATGCTATTGTTTTGAAATTTCATATATGCATTCCTGATGGAAAATAAGCTGATGCATATTTTTTTTCTCATCCGGATTATGCCTCTTTCAAGAGTTATTGCCTTTTGAAGTTTTTTTAGTAAAATCTTGTCAGCAAGAGATCTCAAAAACTATTATAGCTAGAGTCTTGAAAGTTGATGAAAAGATTGGTGGTGATGAGTAGATGACCTGATTAACTTTTGACAAAATTTGAGTTATGGCCCTTTGTCATTTTGGTAATTTGTGTCTATTGTAATGTATGCTAAAAGTGATGCATTCCATAACTTTAGAACCATGTATGCTATGGTTTTGAAATTTCGTATATGCGTTCCTGATGGAAAATAAGCTGACACGTATTTTTTTTTCATCGAGATTAACTTAAGAACCGTGTAAGCTAGGGTTTTGAAATTTCATACATGTATATGGATTCGCTATGGAAAATAAGCTGACACATATTTTTTTCTCATCCGCATTATGCCCCTTTCAAAAGTTATTGTCCTTTGATTTATTTTTTAGCATTACCTCCAATGTCAAGGTCATACCTAGAGGTCAAAGGTAAAAAAAGGACAGTCAATAACTTCCTTATTCTTTGATGGATTATGAAATTACTTGGCAGAAATGTTAACCATCATGAGACGATGTGTTGTACCGCAAAGGTCAAGGCCATACTTAGAGGTCAAAGGTAAAAAAGTGCTTTTTTTTGTTTACATCCAATAACTTTTTTATTTTTCTATGAACATTTTTAAAGTTACTATGCAGAAATGTTCATCTTCATTAGATGATGTGTTGCACACAAGACCCAGCTCAATACCTCCAATGTCAAGGTTATACTTAGCAGTCAAAAACGGGGGAGACATAGATCTGTGTTTTTGTAGAAAAACAAATTCTAGTAAACCTATTGGTTTCATTGGACGACAGGGTTTGAGATGTCACTTCATCTCAATGTTGGGTAAAAGTCCCACGAAATTGGAAGCAACGTCTCCAAAATGACCTTTACAGTGTTGACAGGGACGGGGCATTGTTGCAATACTTAATTAAACTTAGTGGAGCATAGTACATGTAGCTCATCAGTGAGGTTAGTGCATTTAACCCTTTTTGTACCAAATGGAATCTTCCTCCTTATATATAGCATGTGTCCATTTAAAACTTTAGGGGTGTCAGATTGTGTTTTCTTCAAAATTTATTTGGAAAATGGCTTAACTTTCTGCAAACAGTGTAGGCCCTGATCAGATGCCACATTCTGCGGCATCTGATCTGGGCCTGTCCTGTTTGCCAAGGTACCGGTTTTGGGGTTTCTGGTACAAAATGGGTTAACTGAAGTTAGCCTTTGATGCTAGAGGCTCCAGGTTTTATCACAGATGCTTGGGATCAGGTCACCTGTTCACATTTTACATTTATATGCTGTTATTTATGTTTTTGTTATGCTTGGCATGCACAGCTATAAAATTCCAATCTATAAATGGGTGCATGCCTAAACTTAATGGATTAGTGCAGTCACAACTTGTTAAAATTTAAAATTTATTTCTTACATATACACCACAACCTCTTTATAACACTATAAATGGGGTCCAAAGCAGAATCCGTGTTAGTTGAACAACCCTGTTATATCCAACTAAAAATGTATAGATTATATAGAGAAATGACCATTTATGGTCATTTTTCTATAAGCATGATAAGCTATACATTTTTGGGATCCATCTTGAAACCGTGTTATATCCATAACCTTGTTAGGGCCCCGCACTGAAAGTGTGGGTGCCCAATAGTAATCACTCTGTCCGTCCGTCTGTCTGTCTGTCTGTCCGTCTGTCCGCCCACAAATTTTTTCCTACTCCTCTGATAGCGCTGCCGGCGCCCTAGTCAGTTTCACTGACAGCTCTAGTTATTATGAACTGTGTTATAATGAGGTTGTGGTGTACATTTATGTCTTTTTTCTTTAACTTGGGTGCATGGCCAAGTGTAGGATTTTCATTCAACTTTAAGAATGGATTATAAATGGTTGTTGTATGCTGAAAACATCTGAATTTTTACAAGTACGAAGCAAGAGTGTAAATTCGGATGTTTTCAACAAACACAATATTTTTTGGTATTCACCCCCAAGAAAAAGAAAATAACCTTTATTCATCAAAACTCACCAATCTACAATGTAATTCTGACCCCCTTCAACCCCACTTTTATGAAGTAAAACTGGGGTTTACAGCAGTAAACCTTATTTTTCTTTTTGTCTGCTCTAAAGTATAGATTGTGGGTACTCCGTTGAACCTAATGTGTACACACGTACAATCAGTATTTTGAGCAGAAATAAGAAAAATATTACAATTATTCTTCTGAAAATTGTCATTTTTAGCTCACCTGTCACGTAGTGACAAGGTGAGCTTTTGTGATCACTTTTTGTCCGTCGTGCGTCCGTTCGTGCGTGCGTCCGTAAACAATTTCAAATAAGTATATCTCTAATACCCCATGGTCAATCTTGATCAAATTTCATGGGAAGCATCATCAGGTAGGGTGAAAGGCTGCATAAGGTTTTTGGGCTGATCAGATTGGAATTCTGGTTGCCATGGCAACATATAGCTCCCATAGACTATCAATGGGAAAAAATTAAAATATCTTCTTCTCTGAAACCACAGGGCCCAGAGCTTAGATATTAAGCATGTATTAATGGCCAGTGGTAACCTACATAATTCCTGCCAATCATGCCCCTGGGGTCCAAATTGGCCACACCCCGGGGCCCCTTCGCTCCCATAGACTCATAATGGAACAAAAAGCTTCAAAAATCTTCTTCTCAGAAACCACAGGGCCCAGAGCTTAGATATTTAGCATGTAGCAACAGCAAGTGGTCACCTATGTAATTCCTGCCAATCATGCCCCTGGGGTCAAAACAGGCCACGCCCCGGGGCCCTTTAGCTCATATAGACTCATAATGGAAAAAAGCTTCAAAAATCTTCTTCTCTGAAACCACAGGGCCCAGAGCTGAGATATTTGGCATGTAGCAATGGCAAGTGGTCACCTGCATAATTCCTGCCAATCATGCCCCTGGGGTCCAAATTGGCCACACCCCGGGGCCCCTTAGCTCCCATAGACTCATAATGGTAAAAACCTTAAAAAATCTTCTTCTCTGAAACCACAGGGCCCAGAGCTTAGATATTTAGAATGTAGCAACGGCCAGTGGTCACCTACATAATTCCTGCCAATCATGCCCCTGGGTTCCAAATGGGCTACGCCCCGGGGCCCCTTTGCTCC
This sequence comes from Lucinisca nassula, assembly GCA_963580285.1. Lineage (NCBI taxonomy): Eukaryota > Metazoa > Mollusca > Bivalvia > Lucinida > Lucinidae > Lucinisca > Lucinisca nassula. The sequence continues at coordinate 41,662,939 of OY757027.1, read as the reverse complement.
CATAGACTCATAATGGAACAAAAAGCTTCAAAAATCTTCTTCTCGGAAACCACAGGGCCCAGGGCTTAGATATTTAGCACGTAGCAACGGCAAGTGGTCACCTACATAATTCCTGCCAATCATGCCCCTGGGGTCCAAAGGGCAACGCCCCGGGGCCCTTTAGCTCCTACAGACTCATAATGGAAAAAAGCTTCAAAAATCTTCTTCTCTGAAACCACAGGGCCCAGAGCTTAGATATTTAGCATGTAGCAATGGCAAGTGGTCACCTACATAAATCCTGCCAATCATGCCCGTGGGGTCCAAATGGGCCATGCCCCGGGCCCCTTAGGTCCCATAGACTCAGAATGGAAAAAAGATTCAAAAATCTTCTTCTCTGAAACCACAGGGCCCAGAGCTTAGATAATTAGCATGTAGCAACGGCAAGTGGTCACCTACATAATTCCTGCCAATCATGCCCCTGGGTTCCAAACGGGCCATGCCCCGGGGCCCTTTAGCTCATATAGACTCATAATGGAAAAGCAAGTAGTCACCTATGTAATTCCTGCCAATCATGCCCCTGGGGTCAAAACGGGCCACGCCCCGGGGCCCTTTAGCTCATATAGACTCATAATGGAAAAAAGCTTCAAAAATCTTTTTCTCTGAAACCACAGGGCCCAGAGCTGAGATATTTGGCATGTAGCAACCGCAAGTGGTCACCTACATAATTCCTGCCAATCATGCCCCTGGGGTCCAAATTGGCCACACCCCGGGGCCCCTTAGCTCCCATAGACTCATAATGGAAAAAAAGCTTAAAAAATCTTCTTCTCTGAAACCACAGGGCCCAGAGCTTAGATATTTAGAATGTAGCAACGGCCAGTGGTCACCTACATAATTCCTGCCAATCATGCCCCTGGGTTCCAAATGGGCTACGCCCCGGGGCCCCTTTGCTCCCATAGACTCATAATGGAACAAAAAGCTTCAAAAATCTTCTTCTCGGAAACCACAGGGCCCAGGGCTTAGATATTTAGCACGTAGCAACGGCAAGTGGTCACCTACATAATTCCTGCCAATCATGCCTCTGGGGTCCAAAGGGCAACGCCCCGGGGCCCTTTAGCTCCTACAGACTCATAATGGAAAAAAGCTTCAAAAATCTTCTTCTCTGAAACCACATGGCCCAGAGCTTAGATATTTAGCATGTAGCAATGGCAAGTGGTCACCTACATAAATCCTGCCAATCATGCCCGTGGGGTCCAAATGGGCCATGCCCCGGGCCCCTTAGGTCCCATAGACTCAGAATGGAAAAAAGATTCAAAAATCTTCTTCTCTGAAACCACAGGGCCCAGAGCTTAGATAATTAGCATGTAGCAACGGCAAGTGGTCACCTACATAATTCCTGCCAATCATGCCCCTGGGTTCCAAACGGGCCATGCCCTGGGGCCCTTTAGCTCCTATAGACTCATAATGGAAAAAAGCTTAAAAAATCTCCTTCTCTGAAATCACAGCGCCCAGAGCTTAGATATATAGTACGTAGCAACGCCAAGTGGTCACCTATATAATTCCTGCCAATCATGCCCCTGGGGTCCAAAAGGGCCACGCCCCGGGGCCCCTTACCTCCTATTGACACATAATGGAAAAAAAAAAAGCTTCAAAAATCTTCTTCTCTGAAACCACAGGGCCCAGAGCTTAGATATTTAGCATGTAGCAATGGCAAGTGGTCACCTACATAAATCCTGCCAATCATGCCCGTGGGGTCCAAATGGGCCACGCCCCGGGGCCCCTTAGCTCCGATAGACTCATAATGGAAAAAAGATTAAAAAATTTTCTTCTTTGAAAGCTTAGATATTTGGCATGTAGCGACGGCAAGTGGTCACCTACATAATTCCTGCCAATCATGCACCTGGGGTCCAAACAGGTGAGCGATATAGGGCCATTGGGCCCTCTTGTTTAGCTGTAAAATTTCATTACAAAAACACGCCTATACAAACACATTGTAAGTTTTTCCCCAAAAATCTAAAATTTTAGGATGAAAAATTGTGATATTTTCCTTATTTCTGCTCAAAATATAGATTGTGGGTACTTGTAAGAACAGCCTCATCAAGGCAGTTCTAACGAGTACCCACAATCTATATAGATATTTTAGAGTAGAAATAAGAAAAATAAGGTTTACCCCTGTAAACCCCAGTTTTACTATATAAATGTGGGGTTCAAGGGGGTCAAAATTATATAGGCGTATTTTTGTGATGTGTATAGACATGTTTTCGTATAAATGTTACTTTACAGGGACTTGAAAAATAAAGACACAGGGATAGACCTAACCATACCTACTTACAAGGAGATAAAGGGCATGCTAGGGTCAAGCTATGAGTATCATGTTATGGTTGTATCAAATCTGTCCTATTTCAAAACAGCTAAGCACAAGGAATCTGATAATGTACAGTTCATGGTAAGCCATTATGAAAACACGACTATACAAATGTATTGTAAACTTTACCACAGAAAAACAAAAATTTTAAGATGAAAAATTGTGATATTTCTCATATTTCTGCTCACACTATAAATTGTGGGTACTCTTTAGAACCGCCTTAATGAGGAGGTTCTAACGAGTACCCACAATCTATAGTTTAGAGCAGAAATAAGAGAAATAAGGTAAACCTGTAAACCTCAGTTTTACTATATAAAAGTGTGGTTCAAAGGGGGTCAAAATTGAATAGGCATGTTTTCGTGATGTAGCTGTGACAATCCAGTTGGCATTTTCTACTGAATAGATAGAGTTTTGCTCACCACAGCAAAACTTAACCTTTATACTGCTGGTCACAACAACACCTACCTTTGCAAAGAAGGCATCTGATCATGATCTACACCACTTTACATTCATTTTATGAATTTGAAGGAATAATTACATTAAGTTATCTGATTAGTTCAAAGTCAGAAATGGGTGCAGCTATATTCATTTGTTTGATTTGAGGTTTATCATCCCCTTCAGCACTGTATAGGTCATTTTGGAGACACTGCTTCCAATTTTGTGGGACTTTTACCGGACATTGAGATGAAATGACTTCTCAAGCCCTGTTGTCCAATGAAACCAACAGCGCTTATAAGCACTGACTGTCCGACTCTCACCGCTTTGCCTCGGAAGGCTTAGATCCTATAAGCGGTTTACCAGTACTCATGTGTGGTCGGTTTCAGCTCTGCATGGAAGCATCATGCAGCCTATCTATTTCTTCAAGCCCCCACTGGCGGGGGCCGAGGGTGTGGCTATATTTTACGGGATGAGGGTTAGTAACGCCAACACAAATGGCATGTTTACCACAACTAATTTTAACTCCCTTTTGATTCCCTAGAAAACTCTTCCCATGACCAGAGAAATTTATATACAGTCCAACTTCAATGGCTCGAACACCTTTGGGACCTCGAAAATCTGTTCAAGACAGGGGTAGTTCGAGCCACTGAGGTTACTGTCAGGAGGCATAACAAGATACTTTTAGACATCTTTTCGGTGTTCTATAATGAATATGTATGCTGTGTGTACTCATTAGAATCGCCTCATCGAGGCGATTCTAATGAGTACACACAGCATGCATTTGCAAGATAAAAGACTAAAATCTCCTTAATTATCCCCCACTATTTCTTATGTAGAGGATTTCGCTAGGGGCTCAAGAATGGGTTCGACTCATCCATGGTAAGCGAGCCATCGGTGTTCGAGCCATCGAAGTTCTACTGTATTAAGGATAATAAATAAACAAAATAACATAAAGAGTGTTGGCTGGGCTGTTAACCCAATGTATGCAGGAAACCCCTGAAAGGGTACCTTGGCAAACAGTGCAGGCTCTGATCATGAACATGGCATCCGATCAGGGCCCGCACAATTTTCTAACATAATTTTCCATCAAAAATAGAATAAAAATGAAAAAAAAAAGACCTGACACCCCTTATATGACAAATGGACTTATCCAACATATAGCATTGGAAGAGTCCACTATTATACAATGGGTTACACTCCAAAAAGCAAACACTAATTTTTTTCAGAAAGATTTCAATTTTTGCCATGTGACTTTTCCAAAAAGGTATGCTATCAGTATATTTGTTTTTTTAAAGCTTAAGGGGAATGGGAAGACCTGGGGAGGCAACTCATGCAAAAGTATTTTTGTCTCCCATGCCAAAAGGGGTCAACTCTTAAAGGAAAAAATTTGCTCCGCAGGAGCAATTTCTTTCCTTTACGAGTAGACTCCTTTTTCAGGGGGACAGGGCTTTCAGAAAAGCAAACAGGAAGTTCCAAAAGTGGTCTCCCTTTGAAAAATGGCAGAAAAATCTGCCAGATGTTCCAATTCCCCTTAACACCCAAGTTGACACTAGATGTCATATTGAGCTGGTCAGTTTACATAAGGCCAAAAAAAAAAAAAAATAGGTGTGTTTCAGGTTTCAGCTTGAAAAAAATTAGGTGGGGAAGGTCGATTTAATTTTTTTTTTTATCTTAATTTTTTATTTTGTTTATACACTGTATAGAGCATTTCTGCGGAAATAGTAGTAGTAAACACCGAAACGCTCGGAAACTGACCGAATTAGCACAAATAAACCGCAACCGCTCGCGTAGTTCCATTTCGCCCCGCGATTTTTTTTACGAGTCGTTTCGCCCCGCGATTTTTTTTTTTTTTTGGCAATAAAAAATTTAGGGTCGGGCCTAAAAACTTAGGTAGGGTCGGGAAACCGGAAACACACCTATTTTTTTTTTTGGCCTAACCACACTTTTACACCAGCAAAGTGCACATTCTTTCCCCATATATTGACAACTGCCCTTCTTGAGTCAATGGAGGGGAGGAAATGACAAAAGAAAAGACTTCATGATCAAGCTCCAAAAGACATCAAGAAAACACATCTACATGTATATAATTTTGATCCCCCTGAACCCCACTTTTATGTAGTAAAACTGGGGTTTACAGGGGTAAACATTATTTTTCTTATTTCTGCTCTAAAATATAGATTGTGGGTACTCATAAGAACCGCCTCATAAGAACCGCATTGATGAGGCGGTTCTAACGAATACACACAATCTATATTTTGAGCAGAAATAAAAAAAATATCACACTTTTTCATCTTGAAATATTTGATTTTTTTCGTCTGTAAAATCTATAATGTATTTTTATAGGCGTGTTTTCGTAGTCATCACGTGAACTAGTCCGTGAAATGAAGACCCCCTATACCCCACTTTATATAGAGAAAATTGGGGTTTACGGGGGTAAACATTATTTTTCTTATTTTTGCTCCAAGACATAGGTTGTGGGTACTCGTTAGAACCGCCTCAATGAGGCGGTTCTAACGAGCACCCACGACCTATGTTTGCAGTATTTATAAGAAAAATATCACGGATTTTCATCAGAAAAGTAGCCATTTTGGAGATGAGAAAAATGCACTATGTCGCACGGGTGTGTTATCGTAATGGTGAATTTTGCTGACCCTTTTGTGACCTCTTGCTCACCACATTACGATAACACACCCGTGCGACATAGTGCATTTTTTCACACCTCCAAAATGGCTATTTTTCTGATGAAAATCCATGACAATTTTCTTATTTTTACTGCAAACATAGGTTGTGGGTGCTCGTTAGAACCGCCTCAATGAGGCGGTTCTAACGAGTACCCACAACGTATGTGTTGGAGCAGAAATAAGAAAAATAGTGTTCACCCCCTTAAACCCCAGTTTTCTCTATATAAAGTGGGGTGCAGGGGGGTGTTCATTTCACGGACTTGTTCACGTGATGAACTAGACATGCATCACATTGAACTATGTAGGCTGACTGCTATATTTATGGCAATCAGACGTGAATATAAACAGAAAATATTGAAGAGTTTTTTGCTCATTGTTATAGTGGTAATTACTGAAAACATTCAGCATACGAAAACTTTCCTATTCAAATCTATTGAAAATTTTACCACCCAAAATTGGAATTTTGAAGATCATCACACAAACACACACATATAATTTTCACCCCCTTTAACCGCACTTTTATATAGTTAAACTGGGGTTTCCGGGGGTATATCTTATTTTTCTTATTTCTGCTCTAAAATATAGATTGTGGGTACTCGTTAGATTCGCCTCGATGGGGCGGTTCTAACGAGTGCCCACAATCTATATTTGGAGCAGAAATAAGGAAAATATCACACTTTTTCATCATAAAATTTTCATTTTTTCAGCGATGAAGGTGGCAATGTATTTTGATAGGCATGTTTGCGTAATGGAAAAAATTGATATTCTTCATATACTTTCTGCTCAAAACATAGATTGTGGAAACTCCTTAAATCACAAAATGATCACCCCCACCCCCTCATCACGTAAACAAGTCTGACGTGAATATTCCCATAAAACCCACTGTATACAAAGAAAGCTGAGGTTTGGAAGACGTGTACATTATTTCTCTTATTTCTCTTCCAAGACGTGGGTTGTGGGTACTCGTTAGAATTGCCTCAGTGTGGCATTTCTAACCAGCACCCACAACCTATGTTTGCAATTTAAATAAAAAAATATTACGGAATGGCCATTTTGGAGATGTGAAAAAATTGCAATTTGTCGCATGGGCATGTTTTTGTGAAGTAAATCCCACTTTGAATTGAGAAAATTTGGGTTTATGGGGGTATACATTATTTTTTTTATATTTCTGTTCCAAGACATAGGTTGTGGATTCTCTTTAGAAACACCTCAATCAGGTTCTTACAAGCAACCACAACCTCTCTTTGCAGCACAAATAAGAAAAAAATATCAGAGATTGTCATCAGAAAATTAGCCATTTTGGAGATGAGAAAAAATGCACTATGTCACTTGGGTGTGTTATTGTAATGGAAACACCTCTAAAATCTTGTATGCAGCAAACACATCTACTTGGTTACAAGTACAGTAGAACTTCGATGGCTCGAACACCGATGGCTCGTTTACCATGGATGTGTCGAACCCATTCTTGAGCCCCTAGCGAAATCCTCTACATAAGAAATAGTGGGGGGATGATTAAGGAGATTTTAGTCTTTTATTGGAAATGTATGCTGTGTGTACTCATTAGAATCGCCTCGATGAGGCGATTCTAATGAGTACACACAGCATACATTTTCATTATAGAACACCGGAAAGATGTCTTAAAGTATCTCATTATACCTCCTGACAGTCACCTCAGTGGCTCGAACTACCCCTGTCTTGAACAGAGTTTCGAGGTCCCAAAGGTGTTCGAGCCATTGAAGTTCGACTATATAGGGCCTTAAAAAATAGCTGTGTTTCCTCTAATCTGACTGACTCTGCTTCAGACCTCCAGAATCTTACATATATATCAGTTAAAGAACGAAATAAAAATTAAAACACAGACCCTAGCATTTTCAATTTCTGACCCTACCCAGTGTCGTCTTGGCATTTCCCATAGTAATTTTGCGTTTAAAGTACATTTTGTAGTTTTTGGCATTTAGTAGCTTCCAAGTTACAGAGCTGACTTTTTTGAGCGTCTGAAATGATTTATGATGTACAGTGCAGGCCTCAACATGATTTTATGAACAAAACCATGTACAAAAAACAAGAACACAACAAAAAATATCGGTCCGACCCTGTGTTAACAATCTATGTTAAAGTGTTTACAGTAAACTTCCGCTGTTAAGACCACCTAAAATTAAGAAATTAAATCTGCTTTAAAAAGGTTATTTTGATGTATGCAGTTATTCTTTCTTTTTGTTGTATGCACACAGTGTTTCCTGGTCAGGGATCACCTTTGGGATTGTTCAAAAGTGGTCTTTAAGACCACTCTTGAACAGTCCCAAAGGTGGTCTTAATATAGGAATAGGAAGTCTTATGTATATTGCACATTTCCTTATTAATATGACATGGAGTGCATGTTTATCAGTCACCTCCTATATTAATTGCATTGCAGCACATTGACCTGATAAACATCTGCTATCTCAGGGCAAGTGAGCTTTATCAGGTCAACGTGACATTGCACTTCTTAGAACTGGCAAAACTGAAAAAAAATGGCAAAAATGTAAGTGTATATTGGGATAAACTGATAAATAGAATACCAGATTCGTGTCCTTTGATATCAAGTTTATCAGGCATTCTCGAAGCCTTGCCTGATAAACTTGATATCAAAAGACACTCACCTGGTATTCTCTTTTTAACTGCTGGTCTCAGTAGCTCAGTTTGATGCGTGTCTGACTGGTGATCAGGAGGAGGCGGGTTGGAACCCCCTCGGGACCGGCAACATTCTTTCGTCGAGATTGATCTTTTCTATGGTCATTATTTCCCTTGTGCTGATTCAAGAAGGGTAATTATCTGTTTCTGGTGAAAGAATGTGCACTGTACTGGTTAACCGCTTACGTAAAAGTTTGCCCAGGAAAAGTGTGTATAGTTAAACTGACCAGCTCAAAAATGACCTAAATAGTGTTGACTGGGCTGTTAAACTCCAAAACAAACAAATAAAACATGTTTAATTAACCTTATTTGCATTCCAGACACCGAAAAAGTTCACTGACTTTGAGGAGCTCTACACAAAGATGAATAACAAATACTGTGGTACTGCCTTCCCACCCCTGCCAAAGAAGGTCCTGTTGATGAATGACACTGTTGCTAAGGACAGGCGGAGTGGACTGGAGTATATTATGAAATTTCTTGCAATGACTCCCAAACTCTGTACCTGCCCACTGCTGCTAGAGTTTTTAGGTATGGTAAAAAAGGTACATTATTTAGTTTATCAGGATAATGCATCCATGTCATGTAATGTTTTATTTCATAATTTGTATGAAAACACCCTGGCAAACACATCTTTCTAACACAAGTGCAAAAGGGTTTTGTGCATGTGTGCTTAGCAAAAGAAGACAGTCAAAGCAATGGGTCAAGTGTCTCTGATTACAGGATGGGGGAAGGGCCCCGTCCATCGGGGCTTGGAGAAATAGATTGGGCTGCATGTGTTTCTGCACAGAGCTGAAACTGGCCGAACATTTAAGTAATGGTAAACCGCTTAGGAGGTCAGAGTCCGCCCAGGCAAAGAGCTGTGAGTTGGACAATTCCTTTCTTTGGACAGTAGAGCTTGAGAGTTCATTTCATCTCAATGTCGGCTAAAAGTCAAACAAAATCAGAAGCAACATCTCGTATATGACTTAAGCAGTGTTGGCGGGGATGTAAAACCTAAAAAGAAACAAGGAAAATTGGTCCTGAAATGAGACTTAGTTTTGTTAAACACTTTAATTCAAGTGTTTTATGAAAACAAGCCTATTCAAATAGACTGCAAATTTTACCGCCGAAAAATGAAATTTTTCATACTAAACATTTTGTTAATTTTCTTATTTCTGCTCAAATATATACGTTGTGGGTACTCGTTAGAACCCGCTCGATGAGGCGGTTCTAACGAGTACCAACAACCTATATTTTAGTGCAGAAATAAGAAAAATAAGGTTTACCCTTACAAGCCCCGGTTTTACTATATAAAAGTGGTAATCAAGGGACTCAAAATTATACAGGTGTGTTTTCGTGATGGTTTTCAGCAGACTGTGTAGACCTTGATCAGACAACACATTATGTGGTGTCTGGTCTGGCTGATGACCCAGTTCTCATGCTGAGTCCAGACTTTACTTTTTACGAAGATCTGACGTCGCATGGAGACCTGGATTTTGTACATGGTTTGGGATAGTTAAATGGGTAAATTCTGTAGTTAGTATATTTGGGTTGATTGGTAAACAGTCAACTTTGAGTTGATTGGTAAACGATCAACCAAATGAAAAATGACATTTTCTTTTGAAGGATTATCATAATATACAATGTATTTCTTATTTCTCATTAAGATAACAACCCCTCCCCGCCCATCGGGGCTTGGAGAAATAGATTGGGCTGCAGGATGCTTCCACGCAGAGCTGATACTGACCGCACATTAATTAGTACTGGTAATCCGCTTAGAAGGTCTAAGCATGCCAAGGAAAACTGCTGCGAGTCTGCCCGTCCATGCTTATAAGCCCTATTGGTTTCATTGGGCTGCAGGGATTGAGATGTCATTTCATCTCAGTGTCGGGTAAAAGTCCCACAAAATTGGAAGCAACGTCTCCAAAATGACCTAAATAGTGTTGGCGGGGTTGTTAAACCTCAAAACAAACAAACAAATCATTAAGATAACACTCCCATGTGACATAGTGCATTTTTTTCACATCTCTAAAATGGCTACTTTTTTGATGAAAATATGTGATATCTGTCTTATTTATACAGCTAACATAGGTTGTGCGTTCTCACTAGAACCGCCTCATTGAGGCGGTTCTGACGAGTACCCACAACCTATGTGTAAGAGCAGAAATTAGTAAATTAATTTATCATATGACGTCACGTCTGAGAGTATAATAAGGCCATGTAATATTTTCGACAATCCACTAGTGGATTAAATATGCAAATTAGCTAGATACGTCCCGTAACGTTACATGTACGAGGTCCTTAACGACGTCGTGTTTACTAATGGCGGAATATTGATATTTTCGTAAACAATCGTGAATAAAATGCGTTTTAAATGTCATATGATAAAAAGAATCTTGCATTCGTGCTCATGTATTATTGAATTTAAACTCGTTGAGGAAAAGGGATAAAATGCTCGGCAAAGCCTCGCATTTTATCTTTTTTCCTCAACTCGTTTAATAAATTCAATAATACATGACCACTTATGTAAGACCCTCTATGTATTTAAACACAGTCTGTGGGTACTTCTTAGATTTTCCTCTATGAGATGGTTCTAATGAGTGCCCAAAGTCTATGTTTTTGAGTAAGAAAAAAGGATAATAATTTATACCCCTGTAGGGGTGCAACGATATGTCTAAAAGCGTATTGCAATATATTGTGATAAGGAAATCATAATTATTACAGCGAAACTTTGAAAACTCAAAGACGGCAAGCTTGTTTACCATGGCTAATTATACCCCCGCAAACGAAGTTTGAAGGGGGTATATAGGAGTCAGCTTGTCGCCGTCTGTCGTCGTCGGTCCGTTACAAAAAACTTTAACATTGCTCATAACTTCCTTATTCTTTGACCGATTTCTTTAATATTCACACACCACACACCTTGCCACTAGTACTTAAGATTGATATACACAAACCTGACCTTGACCTTTACGTTGACCTTCCTCAAGGTCAAATACTTGTAAAAATTTGTCTGACAACGCATGCGAGGGTATAATTGGCGCCCGTTAGGCGGCAGCTCTAGTTTGATCTGTTAAAGGTATCTTGTATGTGCGCATTAGAATCAATTCTAATGAATACACACAACATCTTTAAAGGGCACGTTGTGTGTACTCATTAGAATAGCCTCAGTGAAGCTAATGAGTATACACATCATACATTTATTTTATTAAAGGTATTAAAGTGATCACCATTAAGGTTCATGACCCGAAACAACATGAGCCGAAGCACAGCAATTCCTACAATTTACATGTGCGCCCAATGAAGACTCCAATCAGACTGCACATCCACGCAGTCTGATCAGAGACTTTTCTGTGCACTCTAAGGATAGCTAAGGGCCCAATGCTCCTTCATCCAGCAAGAGAAGTCTCTGGTCAGACTGTATATTATATGGGCCCCGTCAAGCGATTTTGGTACTTATCGCCTAAGCGAGCAGCGAAGGTTCAGGCGAGCCTGCGCATCCGCGCAGTCTCGCCAGAACCTTCGCTGCTCGCTCATACAAGCAGTGAATCAAGAGGAACCTTCAGACAGAAAGCCATATCCCTGGCCTCTCTGAATGGCTGGGCATGCGCAGTTAAAATTTGTCATGACGGAATGCTTGAAGACCCAAATTCGCTTGGTAGTGCTCATATATTATGGATGTGCAGGCTGATCTGATTCTTCGCTGGACGTGGTTGTAAATTGTAGGAAATGCTGTGTCCCGGCTCATATGATTAAACCACAGTAGTACAATCTATCCCTATTTCAAACAAATTTTAACCCTTGTCCTGCTGAGCCCGGATATGCCTTATTTTCTAAACAATGAAGATCCAGATCATGACGAAGCCATCTGATCAGGATCTACATTGTTTGCCATTCAGATTGTGAATTTGTAGCAATAATTTGCATCAAGTAATCTGATTGGTTGATAATCCGTAATGGGTGTGCCATATATAAATATTCAGGGGGTCAAGGGTTAATGATCCATAGGTATTCAAGATATCCAAGTTGGACTGTATTTGGTGATTGGAGTTTTACTTTAATTACAGGTGTGAAAGCAGGAAGAATAAAGTCAATGACTATATCAGATAAAGCTACCACAGAAGACAATAAACAACCGGAAGCTGAAGAGCAAGGCATGCTGGGAACAGAGACACAGGAACCAGAACAGCCTGAGTAATATATTTTTGTGGGGTCGGGATAGGGACGGGGATATCAGCCCTTCAAGAATCACCAGAACCTGTACACCTCCACTTGACATATCCTATTACAGTCGAACCTCAAAAGGTTCAAACACCTCTTGGACCATGAAAGTCTGTTCGAGACAGGGTAGTTCAAGCCACTGAGGGGTACTGCCAGGAGGCATTTTGGGGCTAATTTTGGGACATGTTTTCATTTAAGAAATAGATCAGCTCTAACTGTGATTTGTTGAGTAATAAATCACAGTTTGGAGGTCAGTTGTAAAGTAGACAAATCACGAGCGCGTAGCGCGCGTGATTTGTCTACTTACAACTGACCAACAAACTGTGATTTATTACTCAACAAATCACAGACAAGAGCTGATCTATTTCGATTCTAACACGCTGAAAATCGGCAATAATGTTGTTGTTTCCTTCAAAATCTCACAACTTTTCGCCATTGTTAGAAGAAATCCCGCTAAAATTATCGACTGAAACACACACATTTATATCCTTTTCTAACGTTTTCGATGCGAGAAAATGACGTTACACCGTCTAACGTCAAGTAAATCGACTAGTGACGTCATAAATTGGGAATTTTAATGACGTCACTCGTCACGCTCTTCCGAGCTGTGATTTGTTGTAGAATAAAACACAGTTATTTTCCATTGCCTATATAGGCGCGCTGTGTTAGAATGTTCTATAAACAAATTTATCATACATTTAGTATAAAATACTTAGTTTTTTAATATGCGATACGAACGTGACACCAATGCACGTATCACGCTTGCACGTGCTGCCATATCGCATGGGCTTTATCATACCCCAAAAATCAATATCACAACCCTTTATCGCACCCCTAAGCCTTTATCATACCTCTGACGTCACCCTATTCGGAACACGCGGCGTTCTTCCTTTTGCGGAATTTCGCATTTGTTGTTCAGGACGCCATTTGCAATTTGCTTTGTAACTTTGGTTTTAGGCAGACACAATTAATACAATTTATTTTGAACAATTTTTTTTTTAAAAGTGAAAGGTATGATAAATAGATTATGATATGGCATTATCATACCCCATATCAGCCCTCGACCCATATCAGCCCTCGGGCCTTCGGCCCTCGGGCTGATATTGGAGTCTCGGGCTGATATGGGGTATGATATGAAAAATGCCATATGATAATCTCTATGTATACTGTGTGTACTCATTAGAAGTATGTACAGCATACATCTGCAAGATATAAGTCGAAAGTCTCCTTAATTATCTCACACTACTTCTTATGCATTCTCTAGCGACTCAAAAACGGGTTCGACTCAGCCATGGTAAAGGGGCCATTGGTGTTCGAGCCATTGGCGTTCTACTGTAGTAAACCGGCCCCGATAGCTCAGTTGGTAGAGTGTCCGCTCCGGGGAGCGGGAGGTCTCGGGTTCGATCTCGGGCCGCGACATACCAAAGTCGTTAAAAATGGTACTAGCTGCTCCTCGCTTGGCACTCAGATTTACGGGGTAGAGCTAGGACTGGTCGATCCAGTGTCAGGATAATGTGACTGGGTGTGGTATCATGTAATGTGCCTGGGACATGATACTTCAGTGAGGCAGCACTATAAACGTGAGCATTGAGCTCCCTGTCGCAACCAGACACCGTCGTGATATGACTGAAAAATTGTTGAAAGCGACGTTAAACCCGAATTCACACACACACACACTCTACTGTAGTAAATTACACCAGGAAAACACCTATATTATTTTGACACCCTTAAACCCCTTTTTTATACAGTAAAACTGGAGTTTATGGGGGTATACATAATTTTCATTATTTCTGCTCAAAAACATGTTATGGATACATGTTAGAAATGCCTTATCATGTACCCACAATCTATATATTAAAGCAGAAATAAGAAAAAAAAAGGTATACCACTGTAAACCCAAGTTTTATTGGGTATCAAGAGAGGCAGGTGGTGGTGCAGTGGTAAAGCATGGGATTTGAGATCGAGAGGTAGCTGGTTCGTTCCCCTGCAAGCGTCAAGTATTGCTTTCTTGAGCTAGAGTCTGTATCCTCATTGCTTAGTACTGGTTCCTACCCAGGAAAAGAGGGCCACATGGAAGATTAGTACTAGTACTAAATGTGTTACTCTCTATAAATAAGGTCAATTATTATTATTTATTGTAGGTGTGTTTTCATGATGGCTTTTTATAAGACCTGCTTTAAGCATTGCTCTCCAGAGGAGTCTGGTTTTCTGTTTGATCATTCATCTGTTTTTGTTTGCAAAGCTGTCAACATTTCCATCAATCCTAGCGGCGTCCCATATATTTATGCACGGACAGGCTTGACATTGTCTTTGTGGAATTCTTGTATGTTAACAGATACTATAAAAATCCCCAAAATTGGGACAACTTGAGGACTTGCTGTAATTGCACGACCCGCAGAAAAAGCAACCGACTGAAGTCGGTTGATTTCTAAGAGTGCCCTAAAATCACCGTGTCATTCGGTCATTCTGTCATTCTGTCCGTCCGTAACCCGTTTGTGAAAATTGGTGATAGTGACTTAACCGATTGGAATATTTAAACAATTTTTGGCATACTGATAGATATCAATGAGATCTAACCAATGAACTAGTGAAATATTACTTCCATTTAGTATAGCCTCCCCGAGGCGAAAAATGTGACAATTTTCGAACTGCTTCTCCTCGGAAACCGTTGGGCCGATTGAAGTCAAATTTCATATGGAGCCTCTATGGGATGGGGGAAACCAAAATTTGCTCATGGGGTCCACGTCACATGACCAAAATGGCCGCCAAGCCATATATGGTAAAAACCCTTCAAAAATAGTCTTCTCCAGAACCACTGGGCAGATTTCCACAAAACTTGATAAATAGCATCTGGGACGTAGGCCCATTATAAGTTGCTAAAATGGTGACCCTGGGTTGACCTTGTCCTTCTTTTGGTCCGTCCGTAACCCGTTTGTGAAAATTGGTGATGGTGACTTAACTGATTGGAATATTTAAACAATTTTTGGCATACTGATAGATATCAATGAGATCTAACCAATGAACTTGCGAAATATTACATTCCATTTAGTATAGCCTCGCCGAGGCGAAAAATGTGAAAATTTTCGAACTGCTTCTCCTCGGAAACCGTTGGGCCGATTGGAATCAAATTTCATATGAAGCCTCTATGGGATGGGGGTAACCAAATTTTGTTCATGGGGTCCAGGTCACATGACCAAAATGGCCGCCAAGCCATATATGGTCTGTCTGTCCGTCCATAACCCGTTTGTGAAAATTGGTGATAGTGACTTAACCGCTTGGAATATTTAAACAATTTTTGGCATTCTGATAGATATCAATAAGATCTTACCAATGAACATGCGAAATATTACATTCCATTTAGTATAGCCTCACCGAGGCAAAAAATGTGAAAATTTTCGAACTGCTTCTCCTCGGAAACTGTTTTGCTGATTGAAGTCAAATTTCATATGGAGCCTCTATGGGATGGGGAAACCAAAATTTGCTCATGGGGTCCACGTCACATGACCAAAATGGCCGCCAAGCCATATATGGTAAAAACCCTTCAAAAATAGTCTTCTCCAGAACCACTGGGCAGATTTCCACGAAACTTGACAAATAGCATCTGGGACGTAGGCCCATCATAAACTGCTGAAATGGTGACCCTGGGTTGACCTTGACCTTCTTTGTGCCTAGGTCAAACTTTGACACATATGCTTTTGTATTGGAAAAGTGAGAATGCATTTTATCCTGCAAATGATTCAGAATACAGTACTAAAGTATAAGATATATTTTTGCTCCTTACGATAAGGCGCATTTATTGGGGGATCCGTTTTAGGTCCAGGTCACATGACCAAAATGGCTGCCATACCCATATATGGTAACACTCATAAAGCTAAAAGCATCCGGCGGGTCGTGCACTTCAGCTGAAGCACTGGTTCTCCAAAAATTTTAACAGATTTGTTTCATGATCGAGCCAGCAGTCTAAAAGGTGCAGACTGAATGGCAAACGGTGTAGACTCTGATCAGACTGCTCCATCAGGAGCAGTCTGATCTGGTCCTGCACTATTTGCTTAGGCCTGTCTGTCCCAATACTAAGAATCATTATGGTATTCTTCAAAAAGGAGCAAATTCTTTGCTTTAAGAGCAGAACCCTATTGCTATGAAAGAGAAAAATATTTTCAGAGAGTTGTGGCTTGTGATAGTGGATACAATCACTGTAGCCCTTATAATGGCAGTCAAGACAATTGCCAGGCCCCCGCCCGCCCATCCAGGCTTGAAGAAATAGACGGGCTGCAAGATGCTTCCACACAGACCTGAAACAGACCGCACACAAGTACTGGTAAACCACTTCGAGGATCTAAGCCTGCCCAGGCAAAGTGGTGCGAGTCGGCCCGTCCATGCTTATAAACTCAATTGCTTTCATTGGGCGACAGGGCTTGAGATGCCATTTCATCTCAGTGTCGGGTAAAAGTCCCACAAAATTGGAAGCAATACCTCCAGAATGACCTATACAGTGTTGATGGGGACATTAAACTTCAACTCAAACAAACACAACAATTGACATCTGCTTTGTCCTTTCCTGGTAACTTCAAGTCATTGTTACATTGTTAGAAAAAGTGTGGACCCAGATCCGACTGCTGCTTCAAGAGCAGTCTGATCAAGGTCCATACTGCTTGTCTGTATGCAAAAATACCTTATAAAAATTTGCAAGCAGATGCCGCAGACAACAAAAACAGGCAACATACATCTAAACAAACAACATAAGATGCAGATTCCTTATGCGCCATCCTTTGGTGTTTATATTTCGCAATTAATTTGATTTGCCAGAGTGTCTAGTCATGTAACTAACTTCAACACAGGTAATAAATTGTTAACTGCTAAATTTCTTAATCAGGGTTATTGGTATCATAAACTATGCAAAGCCTTTTTAAAATTTTTATACATGTCATTCCGATTTAATTTCAAAATACAATGTTGGACTTAATTTTCTTCTGCAACAAGGTCTAACTGAACCCGATTTTTATGGTGACTTAGTATATAAATTCAGAAAACTTATAATTGCAATGACTTCAGCATGTTCAGTTCAGCACTCAATTTCATAAAATCATTCTTCGATATAAAAAGATTGGGTACAACATAAATGTTATACAACAGACTGCATGCATGGTTGACAACTTTGCTTCCTTCTTTGATTGCATGCCAGTGAGTCAGGCCGCAGATTCTATGACGGTCCCAGCATACTGAGCTTACTGAGAATAAGAGAGAATTTAATAGAATTTAATTTTGGTTGGTACTTGATGCTCTGTCTCTGGTTGGGCCCATCAGAGTCTTACTGTTGGTTTTCTTTTGCTCCAGCATTTCAGTGGTTTCTTGCTGTCGAGTCCAGACCATTGTTTCATCTCTGTGGTTGTTGGATTTTTGCGTTTGTGGAGATGAGTTAGGAGGCCTTCATGCAGACTGAACAAATTATTTGTCTAAATTGAGAGGGAAGTAGGGGCGACCATTGCCGCTGAATAAAATCGATTTGCCCCCCCCCCCCCACCACCCCCCAGTGGAATTTGTTTCACTGGCCGTTCAAGGGTGGTTCTTCTTCTGTCACGGTTTATTTTTGTTCTTGCAATGGTTTGTCTTTGGGTGTGTGTTTTGCTTATGTTGTTTTGTTTTGGATAGCCAGTCGGCCATTTTGTAGGAGGGTGGCTGCCCTTTTGGCTTTCCATTGTTGATGTTTCCGTTGGGGTCTAGTTAGGGCCCCGCACTGAAAGTGTGGGTGCCCTATAGTAATCACTCTGTCCGTCCGTCTGTCTGTCTGTCTGTCTGTCTGTCTGTCTGTCTGTCTGTCTGTCTGTCTATCCGTCTGTCCATCCACAAATTTTTTTATCCTCCATAACTTTCTTATTCCTCGCACTGAAAGTGTGGGTGCCCTATAGTAATCACTCTGTCCGTCCGTCCGTCCGTCTGTCTGTCTGTCTGTCTGTCTGTCCGTCTGTCCGTCCACATATTTTTTTATCCTCCATAACTTTCTTATTCCTGGATGGATTTAAATATTACTTGGCAGAAATGTTAACCATAATGTGATGGAGTGTTGCGCGCAAGACTCAGGTCCGTACCTCAAAGGTCAAGGTCATACTTAGAGGTTAAAGGTCAATAAAAGGGTCTTTCCTGTGTCCAATTAATAATTTTGTTATTATTCCTGGATGGATTTAAATATTACTTGGCAGAAATGTTAACCATAATGTGACTAAGTGTCACACGCAAGACCCACAGCCGTACCTCAAAGGTCAAGGTCATACTTAGAGATAAAAGGTCAAAAAAGCGTCTTTTTTATTGTGTTCAATCTATAACTTTCTTATACCTGGATCGATTTAAATATTACTTAGCAGAAATATTAACCATAATGTGACAGTGTGCCGTATAGTAATGCCCTGTCTGTCCGTCCGTCCATCTGTCCATCTGCCCGTCTATCCATCAACATTTTTTATGTTTACAAACTGAAGCTGAAGTTATTGACAGTTGCCATATAGTAATATCCTTTTGTTTTTAATTCATAACTTACAAACTGTCAAATGCATCAACTTCAAACTTAAGATATATGGTCACAATATCATTACACAATTACATGGCAACCGACGTAACTCTAGCTACAATACTCTAAGAGTAATAGCCCTTTGAAAAAAAATCCAACTTCTCTGATGGCACTGCCGGGGCCCTAGTCAGTTTCACAGACAGTTCTAGTTATTTCTTGTTTGAGTTCTTTCCCTTTTATGTCACTGCATAGAGCTGCTGGTTAATTGTATCGTTTCCTGATCATTGCCTTCACTTCTATTTTGTTGGCATCTTAATGCTTAACCCTTATCCTGCTGTTCACGACGGCCCCTATCTTTGCAAACAGTGTAGATCCAGATCAGATGGCTCCTGAAGAAGCCTTATCTTGCTATTCACGACAACCCCTATCTTTGCAAACAGTGTAGATCCAGATCAGATGGCTTCTGAAGAAGCCTTATCTTGCTATTCACGACAACCCCTATCTTTGCAAACAGTGTAGATCCAGATCAGATGGCTTCTGAAGAAGCCTTATCTTGCTATTCATGACAACCCCTATCTTTGCAAACAGTGTAGATCCAGATCAGATACCTTCTGAAGAAGCCTTATCTTGCTGTTCACAACAACCCCTATCTTTGCAAACAGTGTAGATCCAGATCAGATGGCTTCTGAAGAAGCCTTATCTTGCTGTTCACAACAACCCCTATCTTTGCAAACAGTGTAGATCCAGATCAGATACCTTCTGAAGAAGCCTTATCTTGCTATTCATGACAACCCCTATCTTTGCAAACAGTGTAGATCCAGATCAGATGACTTCTGAAGAAGCCTTATCTTGCTGTTCACAACAACCCCTATCTTTGCAAACAGTATAGATCCAGATCAGATACCTCTGAAGAAGCCTTATCTTGCTGTTCACGACAACCCCTATCTTTGTAAACAGTGTAGATCCAGATCAGATGGCTTCTGAAGAAGTCTTATCTTGCTGTTCACGACAACCCCTATCTTTGCAAACAGTGTAGATCCAGATCAGATGGCTTCTGAAGAAGTCTTATCCTGCTGTCCACGACAACCCCTATCTTTGCAAACAGTGTAGATCCAGATCAGATGGCTTCTGAAGAAGTCTTATCCTGCTGTCCACGACAACCCCTATCTTTGCAAACAGTGTAGATCCAGATCAGATGGCTTCTGAAGAAGTCTTATCCTGCTGTTCACGACAACCCCTATCTTTGCAAACAGTGTAGATCCAGATCAGATGTCTTTTGAAGAAGTCTGATCCTGCTGTTCACGACAACCCCTATCTTTGCAAACAGTGTAGATCCAGATCAGATGGCTTCTGAAGAAGCCATCTGATCAGGATCTACACTGTTTGACATTTAGTTTATGGATATGTAGCAATAAATTACATCAAGAAATTTGATTGGTTGATAGACTGAAATGGGTGTGGCTTAAATGAATATTCAGCAAGATAAGGATTAAGAATCAGCTTTCTTTAGTCGTTACCTCATATCATTACGATAACACACCCATGCGACATAGAGCATTTTTTTTCACATCTCCAATCTGGCTACTTTCCTGATATTTTTTTTTTTATACTGCAAACATAGGTTGTGGGTGCTCGTAAGAACGCTATGTATGTGAGCATAAATAAGAAAAATAATGTGTACCCCCATGTAAATCACAGTTTTATTATGCCCCCGCCATTCGAAGAATGGTGGAAAGGGCATATAGCGTTGCCCCTGTCCGTCCGTCCGTCCGTCCGTGCGTCCATTCATCCGCAGGAACAGATGTATACTTGTGTGTTTAAAAAGTTTGGACACTTCCATTGAACTCAATGCGATTTATTCCGTCAGTGTTTTGTGTGTCGAAAAATAGTTACTTCTGTGTCTTTTTTTCCAAGAAATTCCAAGAAATTTCCTGGAATTAAGACACACAAGGGTACTTTGTAGGGATGAAGACACATAAGTATACATCCGTAAAGACATCCGTTTGCCGTCCGTCCGAATCTTAAACGCAGTCAATAACTTCCTTATTTCTTGATGGATTTTAAAATTACTCAGCAGAAATGTTAACCATAATGAGACGACGTGTCACGTGCAAAACCCAGGTCCGTACCTCCAAGGTCAAGGTCATACTTAGAGGTCAAAGGTCAAAAAAAGAGTCCGAAACTTAAACGCAGTCAATAACTTACTTATTTCTGGATGGATTTTGAAATTACTTTGAAGAAATGTTAACCATCATGAGAAGATGTGTCACGTGCAAACCCAGATCCGTACCTCCAAGGTCAAGGTCATACTTAGAGGTCAAAGGTAAAAAAAATGGTCCGAAACTTAAACTTCAATAACTTACTTATTTCTGGATGGATTTTGAAATTACTTTGAAGAAATGTTAACCATCATTAGACAATGTGTCACGTGCAAACCCAGATCCATACCTCCAAGGTAAAAAAATGGTCCAAAACTTAAACTTTCTATGGATGAATACGAACATAGACACATTTTCAGGCGGGGGCATCCGTGTCCTATGGACGCATTTCTAGTCTATACAAAGTGGGGTTTAGGGGTGTTCATTTCACGGACTTTTTCACATGATGTTCACGGGCCTTGGGCCTTACCCAAGGAAGAAAACATTAGGAAAATATGTCCATGTGAAATAACTGCATCCAACATGGTGTCAGAAATGACAAATACAGTAAAACCTGCCTTAGGGGCCACCTTTATTAAGCAAGCACCCTGTCTTAAGCAAGCAGGCATTCATTTCCCCAAAAGGAAAATGCATTAAAATTCACCTGTGTTAAGCGATCACCTGTCTTAAGCAAGCACTTTTTGAATATCCCATAGGTGGTTGCTTAATACAGGTTGGACTGTATTTGGAACAAATTGTAACCTCTTTAATTTCTTAGTTCTCCTTCCAACATAGATTGAGGGTGCTCATTAGAACCACCTCGATGGGGCATTTATAACAAGTACCCACAATCTATGTTCTTGAGATAAAATAAGGCAGAAAATATGAGCCCGGCAAAGCAAGTTTGTGTCTTCGAGCATTCCATCATGACAAATTTTAACTGCGCATGCCCAGCCATTCAGAGGGGTCAGGGATATGGTTTTCTGTCTGAAGGTTCCTCTTGATTCACTGCTTGTATGAGCGAGCAGCGAAGGTTCTTGCGAGACTGCGCGGATGCGCAGGCTCGCCTGAACCTTCGCTGCTCGCATAGACGATAAGTACCAAATCGCTTGAAGGGGCCCATATATACCCCCAGTAAACCCGACTTTTCATGCAAAACACGGCATCTGATCAGGGCCTGCACTATTTGCTAACAGAATTTTCCATCGAAAATAGAATGAAAATGAAAAAGTTGACCTACCACCCCTTTTATGACAAATGGACTTGTCCAACACATCAAGTGAACAAGTCTGTGAAATGACCACCCCCTAAACCCCACTTTATATAGAGAAAACTGGGGTTTACGGGGGTAGACAGTATTTTTCTTCTTTCTTCCCCAAGACATAGGTTGTGGGTACTCGTTAGAACCACCTCTTTGAGCCGGATCTAATGAGTACCCAAAACCTATGTTTGCAATATTAATAAGAAAAATATCACAGATTTTCAGCAGAAAAGTAGCCATTTTGGAGATGTGACAAATGCACTATGTTGCATGGGTGTGTTATCATAATGATATAGCAATGGAAGAGTCCACTAGTGTACAATTGGTTAAAGAGAAATATGCTACTGTTTCTTACAGGAACTTGTTTGATGATTTTGTTTGTTTGGTTTGATTTGAGGTTTAACGTCCCCGTCAACACTGTAAAGGTCATTTTGGAGACGCTTCAAATTTTGTGAGACTTTAACCCGACATTGAGATGAAATGACATCTCAAGCCCTGTCGCCCAATGAAACTAATAAGGTTTATAAGCATGGACGGTCAGACTCGCACCGCTTTGCCTGGGCAGGCTTAGATCCTCTAAGTGATTTACCAGTACTGGTGTGGGCGTCGGTTTCAGCTCTGCATGGAAGCATCATACAGCCCATCTATTTCTTCAAGCCCCTATGGGCGGGGGCGGAGTATACAATTGTTATAATATGTTAGAAATATGTTACTGTTTCTTACAGGAACTTGTTTGATGAAGAAGAAGGACAAGAAGAGGACAATGATATGTTTTCTGGTGTATCCTCTGCCCGGGAAGAAGATAGAGGTGACTATATTATCTCCCTTTATCATATACGTTGCGTCTGGGCATGTAATAACGACATGTAATAAATAGAGGATATTTACTTTTTTGACATGAATACCAAAAATATTTCATCGAGTGTGTTGAAAATATCAGAATTTTCATTAGTGCAAAGCATTGAGTGTGTTGAAAATATCAGAATTTTCACGAGTGCGAAGCACGAGTGAAAATTCTGATGTTTTCAACACACGGGATGAAATATTTTTCATATTTATCGAAAAAAAAAAAAAAACTTTTCTTTTTATTTTATAATATTTAAGGACACTTTCTGTAATTGATCAATCAGATCTTACATCACAAGTTTCGACTTGGCTATGATGTCACAACTGTCAGTTTTAAAACAAATATTTTGAATACAGCATTTTTACAAAAAGTGCTTTTCAATGTATTTTACAGAATTATTTTACAGATAACATATATGAATTTTGGCGAGAAAAGTAGTCTGAGCTGCTACTCTGAAATAACAAAGTTGTTATTTTTTACACTGTGAAAATATCATTTATTTTTTCACACTATGAAAATATCACTTTTATTTGTTTCAGATATGCATTGATTTCACTGCTCTGTATAAAATAAATCTGATTGGATTAAAGATGCGAAATAGTTAGATATGCTCCATAATGTTACATGGACAATGTCCTTAATGACGTCGTGTTTACCAATGGCAGATAATGACATTATTGTAAAACATCCGTGAATAAAATGTGTTTTAAATGTCATATGATAAATAGAATCTTGCATTTGTGCTCATGTATTATTGAATTTATTAAACTCGTTGAGGAATAGGTATAAAATGCTCGGCAGAGTCTCGCACTTTATCCCTTTTCTTCAACTCATTTCATAAGTACAATGATACATGAACACTCATCTAAGATCCTCTGTTTACATCTCTGACTGGCTAACAGTATAGATCCTGATCAGATGGTTTCCAAGCCATCTGATCAGGATCTACACTGTTTGCAAAGGTAGGGGTTGTCGTGAACAGCAGGATAGGAATTCTTCAGAACCCATCTGATCAGGATCTACATTGTTTGCAAAGGTAGGCGATGTCATGTTCAGCAGGATAGGACTTCTTCAGAAGCCATCTGATCAGGATCTACACTGTAAAGATAGGGGTTGTCGTGAACAGCAGGATTAGACTTCTTCAGAAGCCTTTGGATCTGGATCTACACTATTTGCAAAGGTAGGGGCTGTTGTGAACAGCAGGATAAGGCTTCTTCAAAAAACCATCGGATCAGGATCTACACTGTTTGCAAAGGTAGGGATTGTCGTGTTCAGCGGGATAAGGGAGACTCCAAAAGGATACAATTTTCTTTCCTTTAAGAGTAAACCTGTTAGGATAATTTTTTCTTGCACACCAGACAAGGAAATCTGTGATTTTACCCTGGGATAGAAATTTATGTTCTGACCCTGGTGTTCCGACCCCAAATCGACTATAATCGCATGTTTGATAAATGCACTGGTTGATTACAACCTCATGCGCGGCGTCGTCATGCGTGACGTCACTAAACATTCCTGTTGTGTCATCACAAAATGGCGGACGTCGGTAACCGAAGTGACAGCAGTATTAAAAATTCGTAATAGAAATGAAGGTATGCAAGAAAAAGAATCCTATATGGATGTGAGAGGTGGATAGAAAAATCCCTCCCTCGGGATCACTGTCCGGCATCACTCGGCAAGCCTCGTGATGCCGGACAGTGTCCCTCGGGACGGATTTTTCCATCCACCCCTCACACCCATATAAAATTCTTACATTATTGTTTAAGAGTTGACCCTTTTCTGGAAGGGGCTCAGTTTATTATGAGAAAGGGAATAGGAAGTTGACTTCCTTGCAAAAAAAAAAAAAAAAAAAAATGGCAGAACATTATGTTATTCCTTACCCTGCTGAATATATTGTTCTGGCCATACCCATTACAAGCTATCAGCCAGTCAGATTACTTGATATATTATATTCATCAGATGGTTTATTTAGAATAATCTGCTGAATATATTATTTCATCCACACCCATTACCAGCAGTCAGTCAATCAGATTACTTGATATATTATCTTCATTCAATACACAACATGACAAACAGTGTAGATCCTGATCAGATGGCTTCTTCAGAAGCCATCTGATCTGGATCTGCATTGTTTGCAAAGGCAAGATTTGTTGTGAACAACAGTATAAGGTTAAAAATGAGCCACATGACAGTGTTGCATGCACTTTTAACCTATTTTGTTTGTTTGTTGATGTTGAGGTTTTACGTCCCCATCAACATTTTAGGTCATTTTGGAGACATTGCTTCTGATTTTGTGACAGTTTTACCCGATATTGAGATGAAATGACATCTTATGCCCTACCAGCCTATTTTCAAACTAACCTTTAAGGTTTGAGGTATGGTCTGACTTGCTTCACCTTTCCTGGGCAGGCATAGACTATCTTAATAATTTACCAGAACTGTAAAGTTTGACCAGTTTCAGCTATGCACGGAAGCCCCATGTAGCCCAATCCGTTTCTCCAAGCCCCAATGAGCCGGTGCGCTTAACATGTTATGTACTGTATGGAATCTTCATTGCTCGTACAAAAAGAATTCATTTTGAATTTAGGGATGTCGGATTCAGTAATTATAAAAAAATATTCAGGAAATGGTTGAATTTGATGCTAAGTCTTATCATGCTGTTCATGACAACCCCTATCTTTGGAAACAGTGCAGATCCAGATCAGATGGCTTGTGAAGAAGCCATCTGATCAGGATCTACACTGTTTGACATTAAGTTGATGGCTTTGTAAGAATAAATTACATCAAGTAATCTGATTGGTTCAAAGACAGAAATGGGTTTGGCTAAACTGAATATTCAGCATCAGAAGGGCTAACAGTGAAGACCCTGATCAGATGCTGAAAAATGTGGCATCTGATCTGGGTCTGCAGTCTTTGTCAGACTCATTTTGCATTACTACAACACACCCATGTGACATAGTGCATTTTTTCATATCTTCAGAATGGATAGTTTTCGAAGAAAATTTCTAATGATTTTTCTTATTTATACTCAAAACAGGTTATGAGTGCTCTTCAGAACCGCCTCATTGAGGCAGTTCTAACCAGTACTCACAACCTGTGTTTAGGAGCAGAAATAAGCAAAATTATATATATCCCTGTAAACCCCAGTTTTCTCTATATGAAGTGGGGTTTTGAGAGGTGTTCATTTCACAGACTTTTTATCATGACGGGGATGGTGGGGATTCCTGTGTAAAATACATGTAAGCTAAACTTAAGGGGAATGGGAACACCTTGAGGGGAGGCAACTCTTGCAAAAGTATGTTTGTCTCCCATGTCAATAGGGGTCAACTCTTAAAGAAAAGAATTTGCTCCTGAGGAGCAAATTCTTTCCTTTAAGAGTAGACCCCTTTTTCAGTGGGACAGGGCTCATAGAAAAGCGAACAGGAAGTCCCGAAAACTCTGCCAGGTGTTCCCATTCCCCTTATAAAAAAAAAATGCTTATTTCAGTTGATACCAAGATATTTGAAGACCAGGAGCTGGGAGGTGCAATAGAAGAGGGAGAGGATAATTTATTTCTGGTTAACAACACACGAGCTACAGAAAATGTTGATGTGGAAGATAATAGTGATTTATTCAAGTAAGTCACGGTCCTCCATGACGTAGCTGTTAAGGTACTGGCCCTAAAACATTAGGGGTCTCACCAGAGGCATTGGAATTATATTGACATTGGGAATGGGTCTCACGAGCGCCGAAGGTGCGAGTGGTCAGAGAGCAAGAGGTGAGAGTTTTCGTAGGAATGTTGCTTGGTTTACCCTTTTCAAAAATAGCTAAACCGGTTCTGCTCTGACGAAAAAGATGGCTGCCAGAGTTAAAAATAGAAGAATGTTAAGAATTTGCTTTACATACAGACTCCTCCTTAACCATTGGACCAATTTGACCCAAACTTAACAGGAATGTTGCCTAGATGGCTCCCTACCAAAAAAGCTAACATTGTTCCCCTCAGATGAACATGATGGCCGTCAGAGCTAAAAATAGAAAAATAATCTTTAAAAGATACCTTATCCTGTACACTTGTGCCAGTTTCATTTATGAGGGTAGGCTGAAAAGTTCTGAGCCTGACCAAGAAGCAGGCATTGAACAGCCATGAAATTTTGTATTCATTTAATCCAAGCCTTTATTACTTGATTTGCCTCAAATGAGTTCAAGTTTACCTGCAATAACGTAGAAATTCTAGACTTTGAAAATTGATACTAGCACGTTTTTGAGAAAATAGACAAAATCTTGCATCATGGTGTCATCATGTACCTCCATAAAAGGGGGTTATCTCCGAAGGACATTCATGCCAATATGGTTGCTACATTAGGGGATGCTGCTCCTTCGTATGCAACCGTGAAAAGGTAGGCAGCAAATTATAAGAATGGCAAGTACAGCCTTGAAGATGCTGACCGGTGTGGACGACCCACAACGGCAACAACTGAGGAAACCATCAGCCAAGTGCTCAGGGCCGTGATGGATGACAGGTGTTTAACTGTGAATCACTTAGCTAACACTTTTGGCATCTCCCGTGAACGAGTAGAGCACATTCTACACAGTGAATTAGGAATGTCGAAGGTTTCCGCCAGATGGGTGCCACAGCTTTTGACGCCTGACCAAAAGTTGACCAGACTGAACCTGTCACAAGCCAACTTGGCTATTTTTGAAGCAGACCAAGATGGTTTTCTTTACCGTGTTTGTCACTCAGGATGAGTGTTGGGTTCATCAATTTGAGCCAGAGACCAAAAGACAATCCATGCAATGGAAGCACCCTGGCTCACCCCCTCCAAAGAAGGCAAAGGTCGTCTCTGCAGGGAAGGTGATGGCATCAGTGTTCTGGGATGCCAAGGGCATAATGTTCATAGATTACCTTCAAAAGGGCAGAACAATTAATTGGGAGTATTATGCAGATCTGCTAAAACAATTGCGAAAAGCAATTAAGGCTAAACGACCCGGAAAATTGACAAAAGGGGTCTTGTTCCATCAGGACAATGCGCCTGCTCATAAATCCGTTGTCAGTCACAATGGCTGCTGTGCATGACTGTGTCTTCACCTTTGTCGATCACCCTCCGTATTCACCTGATCTAGCTCCATCAGATTATTTCCTGTTTCCAAACATAAAAATGCACTTGGCTGGGCAGCATAATCAGTCAGACGAGGAGGTGATAGCTGCTGTGGAGGGGTTTTTCAGGGACCAAGATGAGACCTTCTATACCACTGGGATCCAAGGACTCCAGCATCGCTTGAGGAAGGGTGTGGACAGGAAGGGAGACTATGTTGAAAAATAAGGCACTTTCAGCATTGACAAACCATTGGATCTTGGTCAGGCTCAGAACTTTTCAGCCTACCCTCGTAAACTTCATGGGACTGATGGTTAGATGACCCTCTACCAAAATAGTTAAAACAGTTTTGCACAGATGGGCACGATGGCTGTCAGAGCTTAACATAGAAAAACATAAAAATTGCTTTAAATTGGTTCTCCTACACCCTTAGACCAATTTAATTCAAACTTCACAGGAATTTGGCCTAGTTGGCTCCCTACCAAAGTTCCTAAAACCTTTTCGTTCCCAGGAACAAGTTTTCCACCAGAGCTAAAAATAGAAAAATCGTTAAACAACTAATTTTCCTATACGTTTGGACCAATTTTATTCAAACTTCATAGTAATGTTGCTTTGTTGACTCTCTATTCAAATAGCTAATCTGTTCTGCTCTTGTGAGCAAAATTGCCATCAGAGCTAACAATTGAAAAACGTCAACAGTTTGCTTTAAATGCGAACTACTCCTAAACCCTTATAGCTGAAAAAGTTCTGTTCCAATGAAGAGAATTCAATCTCTTAAATCATTTTGTGACAGGTGAGCTAAAAAGGGGTTTACAGGGAGAAGCATTATTTTACTAATTTTGTTTGAAGCATAGACTGACGGTTTTTATTGGAACCACCACAATGAGGCAGTTCTAATCAGCACACAAACTATTGGTTTGAAGCAGAAAGTAAGAAACAAGTGGGCCAAGATGGCCCTGAATTGCTAACCTGATTTAAAATTGTCACATAGCTTCTGAATGTCATGTGGGATAAGTGACAGCCATTCCAAAAGCATGTGGCACTTTGACAGATGGTCACCTGGGCAACATTCTTGCAAAGTTTGAATAAAACTGGCTTAAGAATTCCTTTTTTTTTTTTTTTTTTTTAGCTCTGTCAGCCATTTTGTCATCATCATCATCT
Source organism: Lucinisca nassula (assembly GCA_963580285.1). Lineage (NCBI taxonomy): Eukaryota > Metazoa > Mollusca > Bivalvia > Lucinida > Lucinidae > Lucinisca > Lucinisca nassula. Next base: position 41,633,634 of record OY757027.1, on the reverse strand, counting down.
TCAGTAATTGTCTCCCTCACAAAATGAAGCTTCATCTAGTGGACCCCTACCAAGATTGTTCAAATTATAGTGCTGGGGCCAAAAATGCCCCCCGCCCCAGGGCTCTTTGGTTTTACATAGGCTTATATAGGGAAAATCTTTAAAAATCTTCTTCTCTAAAAACCGCAAAGCCCAGATCTTTGATATTTAGTATGAAGCTTCATCTAGTGGACCCCTACCAAGATTGTTCAAATTATAGTGCTGGGGCCAAAAATGCCCCCGCCCCAGGGCTCTTTGGTTTTACATAGGCTTATATAGGGAAACTCTTTAAAAATCTTCTTCTCTGAAACCGCAAGGCCCTGGTCTTTGCTATTTGGTATGAAGCTTCATCTAGTGGATCCCTACCAAGATCATTCAAATTATAGTGCTGGGGCAGAAAAATACCCCCGCCCCGGGGCCCCTTTGGTTTTACATAGGCATATATATGGAAAATCTTTAAAAATCTTCTTCTCTGAAACCACAAGGCCCAGGTCTTTGATATTTGCCGCATTTTGGTATGAAGCTTCATCTAGTGGACCCCTACAAAGATTGTTCAAATTATAGTGCTGGGCCCAAAAATGCCCCCGCCCTGGGGTCCTTTTGTTTTGCATGGGCTTATATAGGGAAAATCTTTAAAAATCTTCTTCTCTGAAACCGCAAGGCCTAGGTCTTTGATATTTAGTATGAAGCTTCATCTAGTGGACCCCTACCAAGATTGTTCAAATTATAGTGCTGGGGCCAAAAATGCCCCCCGCCCCAGGGCTCTTTGGTTTTACATAGGCTTATATAGGGAAAATCTTTAAAAATCTTCTTCTCTAAAAACCGCAAAGCCCAGATCTTTGATATTTGGTATGAAGCTTCATCTAGTGGACCCCTACCAAGATTGTTCAAATTATAGTGCTGGGGCCAAAAATGCCCCCGCCCAAGGGCTCTTTGGTTTTACATAGGCTTATATAGGGAAACTCTTTAAAAATCTTCTTCTCTGAAACCGCAAGGCCCTGGTCTTTGCTATTTGGTATGAAGCTTCATCTAGTGGATCCCTACCAAGATCATTCAAATTATAGTGCTGGGGCAGAAAAATACCCCCGCCCCGGGGCCCCTTTGGTTTTACATAGGCATATATATGGAAAATCTTTAAAAATCTTCTTCTCTGAAACCGCAAGGCCCAGGTCTTTGATATTTGGTATAAGGCTTCATCTTGTGGACCTCTACCAAGATTGTTTAAATTATAGCCCTGGTGCCAAAAATGCCCCCACTCCGGGGCCCTTTGGTTTTACATAGACTTATATAGGGAAAATCTTGAATATTCTTCTTCTCTGAAACAACAAGGCCTAGGTCTTTGATATTTGGTATGAAGCTTCATCTAGTGGACCTCTACCAAGATTGTTCAAATTATAGCCCTGAAACCAAAAATGCCCCCGCCTCGGGCGCCCGTTGGTTTTACATAGACTTGTATAGGGAAAATCTTTAAAAATCTTCTTCTGTGAAACCATAAGGCCGAGGTATTTGATATTTGTTGTGAAGTTTCATCTAGTGGACTTCTATCAAGATTGTTCAAATTATAGCCCTGGGGCCAAAAATGCCCCCGCCCCAAGACCCTTTGGTTTTACATGGACTTATATAGGGAAATCTTTAAAAATCTTCTTCTCTGAAACGGCAAGGCCCAGGTCTTTGATATTTGGTGTGAAGCTTCATCTAGTGGACCTCTAATAAGATTGTTTAAATTATAACCCTGAGGCCAAAAATGCCCCCACCATTGGGCCTATTGGTTTTACATAGGCTTATGTAGGGAATATCTTTAAAAAAATCTTCTCTGAAACCACAAGGCCCATGTCTTTGATATTTGTTGTGTATCTTCATCTAGTGGACCTTCCCCAAGATTGTTAAAATTGTAGCCTTTGTTGATATTTGGTATGAAGCTTCACCTATGTAGAACTCCCTCAACATTATGCACATTATAGCCCTGGGGTCAATAATGGCCCTCCCCGGGTCCACTTGTTACTCTATGGATCAGGTGAGCGATCCAGGGCCATCATGGCCCTCTTGTTTAATAATAAATATACATTTGGAGTTAACGGGGGATTAATTTCATGGACTTATATAAATGATGAATAGAACATTCTAATGCACTTGAGTTTGTAATTCAACCACTGATTGGAAAATGTCAAAAATTTGTGACACTGTCGAAAAAGGCAGGTAAGTTTTTGTTAAAGGATACTTTGTTTGTCACAATAAAAGCTCATAAGAGCTTATGTTATTTGTTTCAGATATGCAACGTTAAATAAAGCTTCTTTATCACATAATGACACTTTTCATTGGCTGGGACCTTGTTTTATGCAGCTCACAGCGCTTGTCTTTTAGTGCAAAAATAGCACAATTTTAACAAAACAACCAAATACGGTTTCATATGATTCTTCCATGCAGAGCTGAAACTGACCGTACATGAGTACTGGTAAACCAGTTAGATGATCTATGCCTGCCAAGGCAAAGCGGTGCGAGTCAGACTGTCCATGCTTATAAACCAAATTTATATGCATTGGTTGACAGGGCTTCAGATGTCATTTCTCAATGTCAGTAAAAGTCCTATAGAATTGGAAGTAATGTCTCTAAATTGACCTAAATAATGTTGACGCAGATGCTTAACCTCAAATCAAACAAAACAATTAGAATTGGAGTAACTGTATTGCAAAATTGTCATTTGGGGAGGTAAATCATTGGTTTTACGGTCGCAAATTTCCTTTTTATGGCTCTGCTGACGCGTTGCCATAAAATGAAATTTCTGACATTAAAACTGCGGATTTACCTCCCCAAATGACAATTTTTGAATCCAGTTTTCCCCTATGTCTCCTCCAGCAACCCAGTATCTTAGGAAGTTTTATGTATATTTTGCCAGGATTGATGATGATCTAGAAAGAATTATGACCCTTGATCTAAAGCCAAAGACAGAGGCTGGTGATGAACAACCTGAGCATGCTGAGACAAAAGTATCAGGAGAAATAATGCTTTTGTTACAAGACAAAAATACTGAAAACATGGATGTGAATACAAAAGTAAATGTAACAAGTTGTGAAACAGACTTTGATGATATTGTTGCCAAAGCAGAAAAAATTGAGCATGTTGTTGAAAGGCCAAAACCAGCACCCAGAAAGAAACCAGCAAGTAAGGACAAACCAAATGTTCCAAAAAGACCAGAAATTGTCAAAGATAAACCAGTTGTGCCAATAAGACCAGAAATTCCCAAAGATAAACTGAATGTGCCAAAAAGACCAGAAATTGCTAAAGATAAACCGAATGTGCCAAAAAGACCAGAAATTACTAAAGATAAACCGAATGTGCCAAAAAGACCAGAAATTGCTGCTAAGCCAAAAGTTTCAGGTAAACCAAACATTCCATCAGAAACTCGCATAGATACAAGTGAAGATTTGGAAGCCATTCAAGATGAAAGTGATATTTTAAAATACATACAAGAAAACACTGCTAATGAAGATGAGGTGGATTTATTTTCATGAAATGTTGCTTTGCATTAAAATTTTTAGTAACAGAGTTAATCAGGTTAACGAGTCAGTGAAACTTTATACAGAGAAAATTGGGGTTAACGGGGGTATTCATAAGTTTCCTTATTTTTGCTCAGAAGTACAGATTGTTGGCACTCATTTGAACCCCATAATATATAGAGAAATGCGGGTTTACAGGGATAAATATTAATTTTCTTATTTTTACTGAAAAATGGCAGTTGTGGGTTTTCGTTAGAATTGCATCATTGAAGCTGTTTTGCATTACGATGACACATCCGTGCGAGTGGGACATAGTGAATTTTTTCACATCTCAAAAATGGCTACTTCTCTGATGAAAGTCTATGATATTTTTGTTATTTTAACTTCGAACTTAGGTTGTGGGTGATCGTTAGAACCACCTCATTGAGGCGGTTCCAACGAGTACCCACAACCTATGTGTTGGAGCAGAAATAAGAAAAATTATGTATACCCCCGTAAACCCCAGTTTTCCCTATATAAAGTGGGGTTCAGGGGGTGTTCATTTCACGTTCATGCTCACATGATAACCACCCAAAACAATCTAGGTTTGAAAGAAAAATATAAAAAAAGCTTGTTCTGGACTGTGGAAGACGACACAGGAGATTGTCATTAAAATGTTAATGACTCGAGCCCTGATGGCTTGTATTCCATGACCAACCCCAACTTGTTCTTCCAATAGCCTTCACAGAAAACACACATATGTAATTTTGACCCCTGTTAACCCCACTTTCATTTAGTAAAACATTCCAAGGCGGTTCTTCTGTCACAGTTAATTTTGTTATGGTTTGTCTTTGGGTGTTTGTGTCGCTTATATTATTTTGGATAGCCTATTGGCCATTTTGTGGGAAAGTAACTGTCCTTTTGTCTTTCCGCTATTGGTGTTTCCATTAGGGTACGTTGTTTCATGTTTGTGTTTCTTTCCCTTTGGTGTCTCTGATGGGAACTGTGGGTTCATTGTATCGATTCCTGATCATTGCCTCCACTTCTATTTTACACAGGTATACATCATTTTTCGTATTTCTGCTCAAAAACAGAGATTGTGGGTACCCGTTAGAACTGCCTTGAGCTCCATTGATTTGTTTGTCTGTGAGGGTACTATGAGGGTACTACACTAAATTTTAGCCGATTGTGAAATGAAACGTCTCAGACTGTTGATCAGTAGCAGTTCAGTCTCTGCTGTATTGGTAACATTCTTTTATGGAGACTGATCTTGAAATCTTGTTTATGGACAGTTTCTTCATGCTGCTGATTTAAAAGGCAGTTGACAGTTACTGTTGAAAGAATGTGCACCATACTGGTTAACCAGGGGCCAGTTGTTCAAAATAGAAGTGAAGTCAATGATCAGGAATCAATACAATTAACCCACAGCTCCCATTAGAGACACCAAGGGAAACAAACACAAACATGAAACAAGAGACCCTAATGGAAACATCAATAGCGGAAAGCCAAAAGGACAGTTACTTTCCCACAAAATGGCCAATTGGCTATCCAAAACAAAATAATATAAGTGATACAAACACTCGAAAGACAAACCATAGCCACCTTGAAACGGTCAGTGAAACGAAATCCACTGGGGGTTTAAATCGATTTTAAGTGACCACAATCCTCGCCCTTCTGTCATGATTTAGACAAATTTAGACAAAGCCTCATTAGCTTAATGAGCTCGTGAGTGTACAAATTGTTAACTGTTCTAGTAAGTACAATATCTGATACTCTGGTATTTTTGACGAAATAATGTGAGCAGCAAAAGCTGCTCACATTTTTTCAGCAAAAAATATTAGCACATTTTCCAAATTTAATGAACAGGGTCCAGTTGTTCAAAGCAAGCTAAACAAGCTTGTTAGTGGTAAAATTGTTAACTATTCTAGCAAGTTTAATATCTAAAATATTAGCATATTTGCCAAATTTAGTGATCAGGGGCCAGTTGTTCAAAACTAACGACATCGTTAGTTAACGTATCGTTAAAACTTTGGTCATTAAACATGGCAAATATGCTGAAACTTTTGCTGAAAAATGTGAGCAGTTTTTGCGGAGGCAAAAGCTGCTCACATTTTTTTCAGCAAAAATACCTAAATTTACGATATTGTACTTGCTGGAAGAGTTAACAATATGACCACTAACGAGCTTGTTAAGCTAACGATGCTTTGAACAACTGGGCCCAGACTTTTAATGATATGTTAACTAACAACATCATTAGTTTTGAACAACTGGACCCGGGTGTGTAATTCTTTGAAAGCAGGGACTAGAACACAGAACCGAAAACCTTGGAGTGTACAACAATTTTCTGGGCCAGACTAGCTAGTTTCGGCCAATTAGGCCTCATCAGTGACCCTCAGATATTTTTAAATTCTGCAGTGAAATCAGTTATCCCAAAGGACTAGGCAGTATAACATAATATATGATGAAGGATTTTTTACGGCCGCCACACATTTCTATACGCCTATTCAGGAAAAGTGGTTAGGTAACCTGACCCACACCATAAATTATGACCTATATAGTATTTACTGAGCCATTAAATTCCCCCCCCCCCCCAAAAAAAAAAAGGAAAAAAAAAGTGAAAATTACTTCAGCTGACCTAAAAATAAAAGGCAGTGGCTAGGGATACGGGCTCGTATCTCTAGCCTACAGAGCTAGAGATACGGGTCCGTATCCCTAGCCTATATAGGCTACAGATACGGGCCCGTACCGCTAGCCAAACCCCGGTGGTTTGTCTAGGAATACGGGTCAAACTAGAGATACGGGTCAATATCGATCATGAACCAGGGGTTTAGCCTATGCCTTGCCGATATTCAGGCTAGAGAAGATACGGACCCGTACCGCTAGCCAAAGCCCGGTGGTTTCCCTAGGAGTACGGCACTTTCGGTGTGAAGTACGACAGACAGTTGTTACTAATACCAATTTATTGCATTATGTACACTCATATTTATCTATGCTTAAATGTGTTTAGGTGAATAATAATAATAATGATAATAAAAAATAACAACAATAATAATATTATAATAATAATAAACAAGTACATGACTTTGTTGCTTTTGAACTACAATTACTGCGTAATCCTGTCCGTTAATTACCTTTAATTGTTTTGTTTACCTTATTTTGATGTTTTGCTAATCTGTGTCGTCTTCGACTGATGGCTTTAATGTATCCAACAACGCTAATTTGGATATGAAAAACAATATGCAGAATCAGATGAGTAGCCGCACTGAGCAATATGAAACGATTTGAAACAATGAACGGCGTAATACAAGACAATATGCGGTATTCTTTTAAGGTCGCATCAAACGACGAATGTTTGCGTAATTAAACCAATCATTTCGGGGACATGTATAAAAATTTGAAGTTAAGCAATCCAAATATTATTATTGTTGTCATTTTTATTATCATTATTATTATTCATCTAAACGCATTTAAGCATAGATAAATATGAGTGTACATAATGCAATAAATTGGTATAAGTAAACAACTGTCTGTCGTATTTCACACCGAAAGTGCCGTACTCCTAGGGAAACCACCGGAGTTTGGCTAGCGGTACGGGTCTGTATCTTCTCTAGCCTGAATATCGGCAAGGCATAGGCTAAACCCTGGTTCATGATCGATATTGACCCGTATCTCTAGTTTGACACGTATTCCTAGGCAAACCACCGGGGTTTGGCTAGCGGTACGGGCCCGTATCTGTAGCCTATATAGGCTAGGGATACGGACCCGTATCTCTAGCCCTGTGGGCTAGAGATACGGACCCGTATCCCTAGCCACTGCCAAAATAAAAATACCAGTAACATTATGTGCAATAACTTTGCAGTGTTGAAGCATTTAGAATGCAAAACAATGTATATTACCCTTATTTAAGAATTTTATTTTTTCATGATGCTTAAATGTATTTCTTTGCATATTCTTTCACGGTCAAATATATCAGAAAAAAATCAAGAAAAAATTACTTTCTTACATGCTTTTCGATGAAATATAGACATGTCTCAATTGATATTGTCACTGCTCCAAACAGTGAAAATCGATTTTTATTTTCACTAACATGTTAGTAAATTTGATGTATCATCGAAAAATAACATATATTTTCTGTTTGTTAGATGTCAGCTAGCTAAACCTCATAAATGTGTGTCATTTATTAGGTCACGCACATTTTAATGTCATTCGGACGATGATGTCACTTATAGCACCTACGCAGCATAAATAATGCATGCAACGCCAGACAAACTTAGCAACTGTGGAGATTATTTGAATGCTAATTTTCAAGTGATCAGTTTGATAAAGTAACATTCTAAGCTGTTTTTTCAGGTGCAGACTTTCTGTTTACACCCAATATTATACCTAGTTAACACACTGAACTCCTAAATCAAGGTGAAATTACCATGGAAGAAGTTTGTTCCCCGTGGTGAAGGCTGAAGTGTTAACCCTTATCTTGCTGAATATTCATTTAAGCCACACCCATATCTGTCTATCCACCAATCAAATTACTTGATGTAATTTATTGCTACAAATTCATAAACTGAATGCCAAACAGTGTAGATCCTAATCAGATGGCTTCTTCAGAAGCCATCTGATCTGGATCTACATTGTTTGCAAAGATAGGGGTTGTCGTGAACAGCAAGATAAGGGTTAAGAATGCTTTTATAATTACAGTTTAAAGCATATAAGAAACAGAAAAAATGACTTTTTTCATTGTAAGATCTATCAATTTTCATTTCACTCATGGATACCAAAGGAAGTTTTTTTTAATTGTGGTTTTTGCCACTTGTGAACATACTTCTTTTGGTGTTCATTCGGTGAAATAAATAGAGGATCTTACATGAGTGCTCATGTATTATTGAATTTATTAAACTCGTTGAGGAAAAGGGATAAAATGCGAGGCTTTGCCGAGCATTTTATTCCTTTTCCTCAATGAGTTTAATAAATTCAATTATACATGAGCACGAATGCAAGATTCTATTTATCATATGACATTTAAAACGCATTTTATTCACGATTGTTTACAAAAATGTCAATATTCGCCATTAGTAAACGCGACGTCGTTAAGGACGTCGTACATGTAACGTTACGGGACGTAACTAGCTAATTTGCATATTTAATCCACTAGTGGATTATCGAAAATATTACATGGCGTTATTACACTCTCAGACGCGACGTCATATGATAAAAAACGATCTTACACTGAAACAATCAAGTAGCCTCACTTTCATACACATATTAAATGCATCTCAACCTCTATTTAAAACTATTCATTGTAGCACGGTTTTGTATCTCACAGGGCTTAAGTGTGGATCACTCTAATGTATAGATTATATGGAAAATTGACCCTTTATGTTTATTTTTATATATGCTCTATACTTTTTAGCTCACCAGAGCCAAAGGCTCCGGGGGAGCTTATAGGATAGGCACTAAGTCTTGTTTGTCGTTGTATGTCGTCGTATGTCGTCTGGCGTCAACACTTTTAAACATCTTCTCCTCTGAAGCCACTGGGCCGATTGGGCCCAAATTTTATCTGTAGCATCCTTGGGCAGGGGGATTGAAAGTTTGTGTTTTTTATGAAAATCAGCTCTTTAGTTTGGTTGCTATGGCAACCTAGAGTTTCCATAGACTTACAATGGGGAAAATTGAAAAATGGCATTTACTGTCAAGTCATTGCAGATATTTTGACAAAACTTCCATAGAAATGTTCCATAGGCAATCTACTATCTGTCATATGATTTTAGGCCTACTGCTCATTTTTATCGGTTGCCATGGAAACCAAAATTAAAAAAAAAATACTTAAAAAATCATCTTCTCAGAAACCGTAAGCTCTAGGAGGCTGAGACTTTATGAAAATATTCACCATATTTGTCTTTACAGGTTTTGTGCTTTTAGCTCACCAGAGCCGAAGGCTCCTGGGGAGCTTATAGGATAGGCAGTTGTTGGTTGTCGTCTGCGTCGTCGTGTGACGTCAACACTTTTAAACATCTCCTCTGAAGCCACTGGGCCGATTGGGCCCAAATTTTATCTGTGGGCTTGGGGATTGAAAGTTTATGTTTTTTATGAATCTCGGCTCATTAGTTTGGTTGCCATAGTTTCCATAGACTTATAATGGGGAAAATTGAAAAATGGCATTTACTAAGTCATTGCAGATATTTTGGCAAAACTTTTATAGAAATGTTTCTTGAGTAAACTTCTCTCAGCCATATGCTTTTATGCCAACCTGAGGGTCCCCCAGGTTGTTCCGGGTCCATGCCCCACCCCCGCCACTTCATAAAAGGCCATATATCACAGAAACCATTCAGATCTCGACCCCTAAACCATATATATATTCTTGTTCCTATTGATAAGACGCATTCAGTGACACCAACTGGGGGGGCCTCAGGGATGCGTTGCAGCCATGCCCCACCCCCTCCACTTAATAAAAGGCGCGATATCTTGGAAACCATTCAGATGCCAACCCCTAAACCAATATATTCTTGTTCCTTGTGATAAGACCCATTCAGTGACATCAACCTGGGAGTCCCCGGGATGTGCCAGGGCCATGCCCCACCCCCACCATTTCATAAAAGGCCCAATATCTCGGAAACCTTACAGATCACCGCCCCTAAACCATATATATTCTTGATCCTTATGATAAGACACATTCATTGACACCAACCTGGGGGTCCTCAGGGATGCGCCGGGGCCATGCCCAACCCCTTCACTTCACAAAAGGCACCGGCCCCGATAGCTCAGTTGGTAGAGTGTCCACTCCGGGGAACGGGAGGTCTCGGGTTCGATCCCGGGCCGCGACATACCAAAGTCGTTAAAAATGGTACTAGCTGCTCCTCGTTTGGCACTCAGATTTACGGGGTGGAGCTAGGACTGGTCGATCCAGTGTCAGGATAATGTGACTGGGTGTGGTATCATGTAATGTGTCTGGGACATGATACTTCAGTGAGGCAGCACTATAAACGTGAGCATTGAGCTCCCTGTCGCAACCAGACACCGTCGTGATATGACTGAAAAATTGTTGAAAGCGACGTTAAACCCGAATTCACACACACACTTCACAAAAGGCCATATATCTCAGAAACTGTTCAGATCCTATCCCCTAAACCATATATATTCTTGTTCATTATGATAAGACGCATTCAGTGACACCAACCTTGGGGTCCCCAGGCATGTGCTTGGGATAGCCCCACACCCTCAATTTCATAATCTCACAATATCTTGAAAACCCTACAGATGGCTACCCCTAAACCATATATATTCTTGTTCCTTATGATATGACACATTCATTGACACCAACCTGGGAGTTTCCCGGGGCCTTGCCCCACCCCTCCACTTCACAAAAGGCCTTATATCTCAGAAACTGTTCTTAGCCCCACCCTAAACGATATATCTTCATCTTCCTTATGATGAGACACATTCAGTGACACCAGCTTGGGAGTCCCCGGAGCATGCCCAGGCCATGCCCCATCGCTTTACTTCATTAAAAGCCAACAGCCCCCGCCCATAGGGGCTTGAAGAAATATATGGGCGCTGCATGATGCTTCCACGCAGAGCTGAATCCAGCCCGTACACTGGTACTGGTAAACCGCTTAGAGGATCTAAGCCTGTCCAGGAACCTCGTTGCGAGGCGGACCGTCCATGCTAATAAACCCTATAGGTTTCATTGGGTGACAAGAATTGGAAGCAACGTCTCCAAAATGACCTTTACAGTGTTGACGGGGACGTTAAGCCTCAAGTCAAACAAACAAATCATTAAAAGCCATATATCTCAGAAATAGTTCAGATCCACATCCCTAAACCATATACTTGTTCCTTATGATAAGACTCGTTCAATCACACCAACCTGGGGGTCTCTTTGTGCTGAGGCAATGTGCCTGCCCTTCCACTTCATAAAAGGCTTTATATGAGGACTGTTCAAATATGAATGAAAGTAGAACGTTTTCTCATGCACTAATGCGAAAATCACCTGGAAATAAATATCACAGCGTAGAAAAACATTTTACCTTTACATTGATACCAAACCTGTTAAAATCCGTCCACTTTAGCCATGTATATCGTTCGATAAACACTGTCTACTCTTGTATACTAATACAGAACATGGTTGGAAGAAGGTCAGAGTACGCCGTTGAAATACGGTCCTATATTAAGAATCGCTGTATTCTTGGTATACGGTGCAAAGACATTTTTGATGAAATATGTTTGGTTTATGGGCATAATGAAATGTCTTTTCCAACAGTTTTTCGTTGGTGTAAGAAATTCAGCTGTGGGCTAGGCTAAACAGAAGATGCACAACATGATCGTCGGCCGAAAAGAGCAACATCTACCAAGATGGTTGCTAGAGTGAAAGAAATAGTTGCTACCGATGCACGATACACCACTAGGCAAATAGCTAGTATGGTTGGCATCTCATTAGGAGCAGCTCATACAATTCTGAAACGGGATTTGAAAATGAGAAAGATCTGTGCTAGATGGATTCCCCATCTGTTGACAGATGAGCAGAAAAAGACATGCGTTCAGTGCACCAATAAGTTGCTTAAAAAGTTTCCAAATTACAATGCACAGTCTTTCGCTAATGTCGTCACAGGTGACGAGACATGGGTTCACTTTTTTGACCCAAAATGAAAGATTCAGAACAAAATATGGGCAACAAAGTATTGCAAAAAAACATGCATTGCAAAGCAGACCATGAGCGTCAAGAAGGTAATGTATGCCAAATTCTTTTCAAATCAGGGCCCTGCTGTTCAGGTTGCTGTGCCTAAAGGCAAATCTGTAAATGATATGATTGATTGATTGTTTTAGGTTAAGCGACACGTCAACCCTTGTGAGTCATTTTGTGTTGTCTCCGGGAGAAAGGGAGAAAAGAGGTAGTAGAGGAGATGAAAGTGAGGGACAATGGAGAAATAGGAAATAGAAACAGGAGAACAAAGAACATTCCCCCCTCTACCCTGCAAGGTCAGTAGGCCTCGTCCAACTCTAAGGCAACATCAGCTAGATGCCCAAGTGATGCTGTGCTTTAGAAATCATGAGTCAATAGGCCCGAAAGTGCCGTGCAGATACAGAGGCTGATCTGAACCTTTGTTATTTGCAAATGCGAATTAATTGTTAACTCAACATATAATCAGTTCATTAATTTCATTTATCATATGACGTCGCGTCTGAGAGTGTAATACCGCCATGTAATATTTTCGATAATCCACTAGTGGATTAAATATGCAAATTACGTAGATAAGTCCCGTAACGTTACATGTATGACGTCCTTAACGACTTCGCGTTTACAAATGGCGGAATGTTTACATTTTTGTAAACAATCGTGAATAAAACCCGTTTTAAATGTCATATGATAAATAGAATCTTGCATCCGTGCTCATGTATTATTGAATTTATTAAACTCGTTGAGGAAAAGGGATAAAATGCTCGGCAAAGCCTCGGATTTTATCCCTTTTCCTCAACTCGTTTAATAAATCAAAAAAACGTTAGTGTCACAGAAGGAATCTTACATTCTTTGCCATTGTGTCGTGACATTGTACTATCAAAATAGAAGTGAAGGCAATGATCAGGAATCGATACAATTAACTCACAGCTCCCATCAGAGACAGCAAGGGAAAGAAACACAAGCATGGAACAGCCAGACCCCAATGGAAACATCACTAGCGGAAAGCCAAAAGGACAGCTACTTTCCAACAAAATGGTCAATACGCTATCCAAAGCAAAATAATATAAGCGATACACACACTCTCAGACAAGCCATAACACATAAACCGCGATAGAAGAACCGCCTTGGAACGGTCAGTGAAACGAATTCCACTGGGGGGCTTAAATTGATTTTACGTTGCCACAATCCTCGCCCTTAATTCTGTCTCGATTTAGACAAATAATTTGTTCAGTCCGCATGAAGGCCTCCTAACTCCTCAGTACAACATCTCTGTGAACAAAAAAAATCAAACAACAACAGAGATGAAACAACGGTGAAGACTCGACAGCAAGAAACCACTGAAATGCTGGAGCAAAAGATGACCAACAGTTAAGACTCCAATGGACCCGACCAGAGACAGAGCATCAGGCACCAATCAACATTATATAAAATTAGATACTCTCTAATTCTCAGTTAGCCTTTATGATGGAACGCTAAATAAAAAAGACACTGATCAGACTGTGTGGATGCGCCCATTCTTATCTGAACATTTTTGTTCGGACGTGTCGTTTATTATACCCCCGACATACGAAGTATATCAGGGGGTATATAGTTTTTGTCTTTCCGTCCGTTCGTCCGTTCGTTAGTTCGTTCGTTAGTTCGTTCGTTCGTTCGTACTTCCGTCCGTCCCGCCGTTCGTCAACCTTTACGTCAAAGTTTTGCGTTAAACCTTTTTGATAGCTCATATCTCTGTAACCACATGTTAAATTCTCTTCATATTTGGTAAAGGATATCTCTATAGCATTACCTTTCATATGGAATAACTAAGCCCCTGGGTCAAGCCCCTGTGTGGGCTGTCTGTCTGTCTGTCTGTCTGTTCATCTACTTTTACGTCAAAGTTTTGTGTTAAACCTTTTAGATTGCTCATATCTCTGTAACCGCATGTTAGATTCTCTTCATATTTGGTAAAGGATATCTCTATAGCATTTCCTTTCATATGGAATATCCAAGCCCCTGGGTCAAGCCCCTGGGTGGGCTGTCTGTCCGTTTGTCAACTTTTACGTCAAAGTTTTGTGTTAAACCTTTTTGATTGCTAATAACTCTGTCACCACATGTTGGATTCTCCTCATATTTGGAACAGGATATCTCTATAGCATTACCTTTCATATGGAGTATCTAAGCCCCTGGGTCAAGCCCCTTGGTGGGCTGTCTGTCCGTTTGTCAACTTTTACGTCAAAGTTTTGTGTTAAACCTTTTTGATTGCTCATATCTCTGTCACCACATGTTTGATTCTCTTCATATTTGGTACAGGATATCTCTTTAGCATTACCTTTCATTTGGAATATCTTAGCTTGCGGGTCAAGCCCCTGGGTGGGCTGTCCACCCGTCAGTCCGTTCATCAATATTTACGTCAATGTTTTGTGTTAAACCTTTTTGATTGCTCATATCTCTGTAACTACATGTTAGATTCTTTTCACATTTGGTAAAGGATATCTCTATAGCATAACCTTTCATATGAAATATCTAAGCCCCTGGGTCAAGCCCCTGGGTGGGCTGTCTGTCAACTTTTAAGTCGAAGTTTTGTGTTAAACCTTTTTGATTGCTTATATCTCTGTAACCTCATGTTAGATTCTCTTCATATTTGGTACAGAATATAGCTATAGTATTAACTTTCATATGGAATATCTAAGCTCCTGTGTCAAGCCCCCGGGTCAATAATAAGGACTTACACATTTTGACCACGTCCAAGTTTTGTGTTATCTGTTTCGGTTTAAACAATATTTATTAGAATAAATTCACATATATACATCGCATAATAGTATATGGTACAGGATTTGATAACTGTTTTCATTAGACTCATTGCATACAAAGTATATCAAAGGTTATAGTTTTTGTCTTTCCATCTGTTCATTATTAGTTAGTTTGTTGTTTCTTTATGCTGTGACCCTTGTCAGATTTGTCAGTTTATACATGTATATTGGTCCTTGTGATCTTAGAAACAACAGCGACTAGAACTGTTAAATTTTGCAAAATATTTTCTCTTGAAATGCAGACAATAATAAATGCAAGTAATAATAAAAAATGCATTGCTTTATTATGTCATTATACAGCTACTTTAATTCAGCAAATGTTCTATGACAGCCTATTCTATGTTTGTTGTTTCCAGTTGAAATTGTTCCAAATTGCAACAAACTTTGAATTTTTATTATTCAGCAAAGACAAGCAGTCTCATCTTTGGATATGATAAATTATTCTATATTTGTTGAAATGCAATAGTTATTCTCAGTGGACTAAATGGAAAGTTTATATGGAAAGGTTCAATGCTACAAACAAATTTTCATTTCCACTAAAAGGGGATGGCACTCAGGTCGGGGGTATACGTGCCCCACTGGGCACTTTCTCTAGTTTCCTTTTGAAAGTGCATGGTATCATTGAAGGCTCAGGAGGTCGAACTTTGTGTCATTTGGCTGGCAGTCCTGTATTGTTTTTCGACACTAACACCTTGCACAATTGTCTGGCACCCGCCCACACCAACTATTAATACATTTACCATTTAAAAAAGATTAAAGACTCCTGGCGGCAACACCTCAACCTAATAATCACGATTAAAGAATCATAACAGATGACATCTCCGTTATATTATTTTAACGTATAACAACAATTTATGGAAAGAGTATGCTCCCAAGATGCAAATTTTTTCCGCTACTAGCAGAACCTGTATTATGTAAGGGAAATGCTTTTACGCTCACCTGTCACAATGTGACAAGGTGAGCTTTTGTGGTCACATTTTGTCCGTCGTGCATCCGTGCATGCGTTTGTAAACAATTTCAAATAAGTATATCTCTAATACACCATGGCCAATCTTGATCAAATTTCATGAGAAGCACTATCATGTAGGGGGAAAGGCTGCCTCAGGATTTTGGGCTGATCGGATTGGAATTCTGGTTGTCATGGCAACATATAGCTCCCATAGACTTACAATGGGAAAAAAATTAAAATATCTTTTTCTCTGAAACCATAGGTTTCAGCTTCGATATTAAGCTTGTAGCAACATCAAATGGTCACCTCTATAAATCCTGCTAATCATGCCCGCACTGGGGTCCAAATTGGCCATACCCGGGGCCCCGTAGCTCCCAAAGACTTATAAAGAAAAAAAAAAGCTCCTTCTCTGAAACCACAGTGCCCAGAGCTTAGATATTTAGCATGTAGGAACGTCAAGTGGTCACCTACATAAATCCTGCCAACCATGGCCCTGAGGTCCAAATTGACCACACCGCCGGACCCCATAGACTTGTAATGGAAAAAAAGCTTCAAACATCTTCTCTGAAATTGGCCCTATGGGACGAATAAGACATTTTACAGAATGGTCCTATGGGACCAATAAGACATTTTACAGCATGGCTTTATGGGACCAATTAGACATTTTACAAAATGGTTCTATGGGACCAATAAGGCATTTTACAGTACGGTCCTATGGGAATAATAAGATATTTTACCGTATGACCCTATTGGACCCATAAGACATTTGACAGTATGGACCTTTTGGACTAATAAGACATTTTAAAGTGTGGTCCTACGGGACCCATAAGACATTTTACAGTATATCCCTGTGGGACCAATAAAACATTTTACAGTATGGATCTACGGGACCCATTAAACCATCACTTGAAAGCAGTTTGGAACCAATATGCAGATGACATGGTAAACTTTTGTTGACATTTCAAATATTTGACTAAATTCTCTTGTTGACAATGTCCAATGGGGTAACAAATCGAATTTTCTTAGTCCGCAAGGGGCCTTAAAGCCCCCTTGCGGACTTAGAAAATTCGATTTAAGCCCCCTTGCGGACTTAGAAAATTCGATTTGTTACCCCGTTGGACATTGTCAACAAGATATCTCAAGAACTGTTTGAGTTATCTCATGGCCACGCGTGTAAACGCCAGTATATATATGAATATGTAACTAACTTGTATTATAATGACGTCTTGCGTACATTTGTGTGTTAGAAGCAGAGCTTAACGGCCCAGTCAACACCATTTATGTCATTTTAAGCCGGTCAGTTTACCTATCCGCACTTTTCCTGGGTGGGCTTAGTGCAGATTATATATTCTGGTCCTTTGGGATCATTTTGAAAATAGAGTTCTGCTTAAGCCGGTGCTAGAGGGCATGGCCGGTGTTGCACATTTCAGTACTGGTCATGAACAGAGTCAATAAAACCGAGTCTGCTATTTTCGTTTATTTGGTGTATTCCTTGCTTCCAAAGGATCTAACTTCAGAACTTATTTATAGGTAAGCAATTAACCAGTAGACTGTACATTCTTTCACCAGAAACTTACAACTGCCCTTCTTGAATAAGCGGAAGGAAGAGAATGGCAGTAGAAAAGATTTCGTGATCAATCTTCACGAAAGAATGTTGCCGACCCCAGCAGGTATCGGACCCGCGTCCTCCTGATCACCAGTCAGACGCACATCTGTTGCATGTGGGTTTACGGCGTCCCGCAAACCCCATGCTGACAAGACAACCGAGGATGGTCTCTGACAGGTGAACAGGCAGCTGTGGGGTAAGGCACAAGAAAGATATTATATGGATGACATAAATTATTAACAGTAACTATACTGAGCCAAAGTTATAACGCAACAGTGGTTTATATTGATAATAACGAGCAGAATGTACATACACTCTAAGAATTGTCTATTTTATAACACTGGCCACTGTCCCAGGCATCCACCAGCACTTTGGTTTTAGCATTCTGTTTTGATCTGTTCAAGAAACAAACCATATTCTGGGGTTAGGGTGTTTCTTAAAATGAATCACATTGTGATTTTCAAGAACGGGGCATGTCACTTGTATTCGTACAACTGAAATGAAGATCGTTTTCTGAGAATCCTGCTGTCAATTTTTAGAGTAATGATTAATTTTATTGCTAATCAATATGTTTTCTTTATTTTTGATCACAACCGACGACCTGTTTTCACTTCCAGAAAAGAAATCAGGGAACTTTGGCATAAAGGGTCCAGTCGGCAATTTCAGAATTTGTTGAAGACAGTTCTAAGTCCTGATGCAATAATTCCACAGAATTGTGTTTTCTAATACCTAATAACAATACAAGAAAGCGACATTCACAAGGTTTTTATTTGAAAATCTCATCGTTGGAATTTGGTGCCACTTTAATTTTCTATTGTTGTCTATGGAATGTTCAGTAAAAATGCCAACATGTCAGTCGTTTAAACTTTGTCATTAAATTTTGAGACAGCGGGAAAGTAATTTTTAAATCACACCATCTTTCCTTATTGGGCGATCATTTAAAAAGGAATTAATGGAAAAAAATGGCATTCCAGATGTCTCTGGAATCGGATGGAATCAAAATTATCATTTTGACCAATCAGATTCAACCTCCATGAACCGTGCTCTGGAAACTGAAATCAATGAAACCGAATCTTTTATTGGTGATAGTTCAGCAACATATGCCATCCAGATTATCCTGCACCAGACATTACCACGAAAATTTAACCATACCCGTGTTGCGTTATGTGTTTGGCTCAGTATATTTACAACAATACGAACACTAAACATTACATTTATTCGCCTCTATAACCGTTTAATGGCGCACGCCATGAAAGCAGAACTACGTTTTGTGCTCGAGACGGCGACGTGAAAATTATAGAAGCAAATAACAAAATAAACGAAAAACAAAAACAAAAAAAAAAAAAAACGCGACTGGCCAGATTATAAGTCCACTTAGGGTGAACTTGCGTCGACGCGTTAGTGTATTGAGAATTTAACTCATGTCGATTTTAACTCAACTTTACTACACTGTCAATTTGATTTCACTGTCAATTGACTTCGCTGTCAATTGACTCCACTTCACTGTCAATTGACTTCACTGTCAATTAACGTTACGGTCAATTTGACTTCATTGTCAATTGATTTCACTTTCTTACATGCTTTTCAATGAATGATAGAGATTTATCAGTGAAATATAAATCGATATTTTCACTGTTTCAAACAGTGAAAATATGATTTTTTATTTTTCACTGTTTGGGACTACTTTTTTCTTCAAATCTAACTCTAATTTCAATTTTATCTTTGTCAGATAACTGAACAATACTGAAATGTGTTCTAATTGACGCATAGCCCGTTCATGTGTGACGGGGACGTTACTGACTTCATTTATGACGCTGACGTCACGTCTTTTGTCGCGCGACGTTAGACTTGCCAGCAACTTCTTTGGAAAACTACTCTCTCAATTATTTCATTAATCATTTTATAATAATACCATCCCAGGCCATTTCTCAGGTGCAAACTTTTAGTTTACACCCAATAGTATACCCACTAAACACGATGGACACCACTAAATTGACGCGAAACGAACAGGAACAAAGATAATTTTCTCCGAATGTGAGCGACACCATTAAAGACGCTAAATATTGCCTTTTGAAGCATGTAAGAAACAGAAAATTTGATTTTTTCAGTGCAAGATCAAATTTTATTTCACTCATGAACACCAAAACTGTTATTTTCACTCGTGGCTACGCCACTCGTGAAAATAACAGTTTTGGTGTTCATTCGATGAAATAAAATTCGATCTTACACTGAAAAAATCAAATATCCTCTATGACATTTTGACTTCTCACTCAACTTGCCCTAATGGCCTCGACGGTCTGTTTAACTGGTCCTGTCCGCCTGTGCTGGGCATCTGAACCGTTGTGTCGTAACAGTACCTGTTCCTATTGGGCAGGGAGCAGCAGGTCACCACACGTCATCGTGCCTGCAAATTACGATAATCGACTAAAATACAGTGCACGAAGCGTATACGCTATATCATGATCCCTGCCCCGGAGAAGTCTGAATATTATCATGCTTATACCGTTATTGCGCATGCGCCGACCAGACAGACAGGCTGATCAGTACATGTGACAAATAACCGCGCAGCAGAACTCAACATGACTGGGCATCAAAATATCAGCACCCAGCGCTTGAAACAAGAATACTCAAAGTTTATGCTTCCTTACTGAGCTCTACAGAAATCAATTAATGCTCACTACAAAAGAGCATAATACTTATCAAATTCGAGCGCACTGCATTAGCACAGGTAAGAGGCAATTGAACTGACAGCGCCTTTGCGCTACCTGATCACCTGCCAATTATAGGAAAGATAGCAAACTATATTTCATATCCTTCTCGCGCCACGGCTAACACATATAGCTATTCACAAATTCATTACATTAACAGCTAGAACCCCAAAACAGGTAGATTTTTATCTGTTCTACACAACATTTGTTAGTGTCTGATAGGGATCAACACTGTTTGACGTAATTCTTTCCGTATTTGGTAGGCACAACGTCAGAACCGCCTTCGCGACGCTGATGACGCAGCTGCCGTCATCCACGCCGCTCAGGCCGTAATAGTTTGTGGTGACCGAATACTCCAACTTATCATAATCACGTTCTTTACATGTACATACATGTACAATCTGATTTCTGAATCAGACACGGCATAATTACAAAATGAACTCGTAATTCTTCTTGAGCAAAATTCTTTCTACACAACATGAACATTCTTGCGATATCAATTTATCACGGTTCATCATCACGGATAACCCAACAAGCTCTTGTAAGAGTTTGCCCTGATGATGAAGATATGGTTAAATCCGTCTTAATTTTACGTCCCCTCAACACCTAATATCATATAGTGACTGGACCATGGTTTTCTAACCACCGATAGTCAAAAGTTATGGATCGAACAAATGACCCGACGTTTTTAAATATGTTCTACAAAAGGGGTCTATAAAAGCCTAAATGAATCTAGAATGAGCGAGTGTCCGAGTTTTACGCCTCAACAACATCTAGGGTCATACGGAGACAGGACTGCTTAAAAGACTCATTCGAATTCTTGAGAAGCCCGGGATCGATCATGCGATCCCCAGCTGGAAAAGCGAGTAGCATTTATCACTACACCAAGAGGCTTCCAAAGTGAATCTAGAATAGGCTTCAGAAAGTTGGGGAATACTAGAAAAAACCCTCCTAAACCTACAAGCATGTTAATACAAAAAAAAATAATACTAAACAGATTTAACATACCGTCCAAGATTCTTTCTGTGGCTCGTTACGATGTTGTGGATACACGTTAACAATCGACCTGCTGCTAGTATAAGGTCTATTGTTCGGGGTATTTATGTCGCACGGATGTGTTATCGTAATGTAATATAGGCGGTTCTAACGAGTACCCACAATCTATATTTTAGGGCAGAAATAAGAACAAGAGGCCCAAGAGGGCCTGTCGCTCCACCGGCTAACTTCAGACAATTGTCATATTTATTACATTAACCAATGGTATAATAGTGGACTCTTCTATTGCTATATGTTGGACCAGTCCATTTGTCATATAAGGGGTGTCAGGCCTATTTTTTTTTCTATTTTTGATGGAAAATTCTGTTAGCAAATAGTGCAGGCCCTGATCAGATATGGTGTTCTGTGGGGTCTGATCTGGGCCAGCACTGTTTGCCAAGGTACCCATTTAGGGTTTTCCCGCATGCAATGGGTAAAAAAAAAAACAAGTGATCCACCCAAGGAATGTCCATTCTATATTTTTGGACCCCAGAGCCATGGTTGGCAGGATTAATGTGAGTGACCATTTGGCATTGCTCCGTTCTAAATATCTAAAGCTCTGGGCCTTATGGTTTCAGAGAAGAAGACTTTTTTTAAGTTTTTCCTATTATAAGTCTATGGGAACTAATATGCCTCTGGGCGTGACCAATTTTTACCCCAGGGGCATTGTTGGCAGGATTTATTTGAGTGACCACTTGACGTTGCTGCATACTTAATATCTAAGCTCTGGGCACTGATGGTTTCAGAGAAGATTTTTGTCAGTTTTTCCCAGTATAAGTCTATGGGAGCTTATGGGCCTCAGGGTGTGGCCAATTTGGACCCCAGGGGCATAGTTGGCAGGATTTATGTAGATGAATACTTCAAGTTGCTACATACTAAGCTCTTGGCCTTATGGTTTCAGAGGAGAAAAGTTTCAAGATTTTGTCATTATTAGTCTATGGGAGCTACTAAGCACCGGGGCGTTGCCAATTTGGACTCAAGAGTCATAGTTCGCAGGACTTAGTAGGTGACCACATAACTTTGCTACATACTACAGTTCAACCCGTATTAAGCAAGTGCCTAAGGGATAGTCAAAATATGCTTGCTTAAGACAGGTTCTTGCTTAATACAGGTGAAATTTAACACATCTGCCTTTCTTGGGAACTGAATGCCTGCTTGCTTAAGACAGGTTGCTTGCTTAATAGAGGTGGCCACTGAGACAGGTTTTACTGTAAATGTCTTAGCTTTAGGCTTTATGGTTTCAGAGAAGAAGTTTTTTCCGTTTATTGGTCTATGGAAGCTAATGAGCCAAAGGTGGTGGCCATGGCGGCCATGTTTTTTTGTCTGATCAAAATTTCTTCAATGAATCTGACAATGGTAGACACAAGGAACATTCATGAAAATTAAGAACGAAATCCATTTAGCGGTTTTGGAGGAGAAGATTAAAAAAAAAAAAAAAGATCCCTTTATGAGTCTATGGAAGCTAATTAGCCAATGGGCGTGTCCATGGCGGCCATGTTTTTTGTCTGATCAAAATTGCTTCACGTAATCTGACAGAGGTCCACCCAAGGAACATTCATGCAAAGTAAGAATGAAATCCATTACGTTGAGCGGTTTTGGAGGAGAAGGTTTTTAAAACTTTTCCCCATATAAGTCTTTGAAAGATAATGAGCCAAGGGGCATGGCCATGGCAGTCATGTGGGGCATGGCCATGGTGGCCATGTTTTTTGCCTGATCCGAGTTTCTTCAAGGAATCTGACAGAGGTCCACCCAAGGAACATTCATGCAAAATAAGAATAAAATCCATTGAGAGGTTTTGGAGGAGAAGATTTTTAAATATTTTTTTTTGCTTTCGATGCCATTTTGTTCTGCATGTAACAAAATTCTTTGAAGGAATTCAGAAGAGGACTATGTGAGAAACATTCCTGTGAAGTTTGGTTACAATCGACCAAGCAGTTAAGGAGGAAATGTTTAAAGAAAAAAGTTAACGCACGGATGCACAACCGCACAGACGCACAACAGACACAGGGCCATAACATATAACATAAGACCCGCCGGTCTTTGGCCAGAGGAGCTAAAAAATGAACAGATTTATGCTTTTATTTCTTTATTTATTTATTTTTTCCTTTCCTCCGTCGGATTCGGTATGCCTCCCTTTTCAACTAAGCCATTTTAACCCTCAGGGATCTGGAGAACTGTTGACACTGTAGTATAATTAGGTCTAATAAATCAATCTCCCTCAGTATTTTGAATTTATTTTGAAACATCAAGTCGTATAAATAGAGTTTGTGTTGAAAACATCAGTTCTATCACCAGTGTGATGGGCATGTGATATTTCTGATGTTTTGAATTTTAGAATGACAATTTGTAGGTGGACCTCTATAGATATGTGATAGTCAGCAAAATTGGAGGAGATTAATTCAGATACAGGAAGGTACTTTTAAATAAATAAATAAATAAATAAACAAGAACTTTTGAAGAAGAGAAGACTTTTTTAACATTACACTACATGTTATATAGTGAAAATAAACCCCGCCCACTGCAGCCATGTTTTATGTCGGATCAAAATTTCTTCAAGGAATCTGACAGAGGTCCACCCAAGGAACATGCATGCCAAATAACTATGAAATAAAACAAGAACTTTTGCAGAAAATATTTTCAGCATTACACTATATGTTATATAGTAAAAATAAGCCTCGCCCATGGCGGCCATGTTTTTTTGTAAGATCAAATTTTTTTCAAGGAATCTGACAACAGTCCACCCAAGGACAATTCATGCAAATTACAATGAAATCCCACAAGTACTTTTGCAGAAAATGATTTTTTAGCATTACGTTATATGTTAAATAGTGAAAATAAGCCCCGCCCATGGCGGCCATGTTTTTTGTCGGATCAAAATTTCTTCAAGGAATCTAAGAGGTCCACCCAAGGAACATTCATGCAAAATAAAAACAAGGCATCGCATGCGATAAAAATCCCCTCGCACTAGACAACTTCGTGTGTGGAAAACACTGAAATGGCAAAAGTCCAACTTGCTTGAGATATTATCATATGCAACATTTGTGTAAAGTTTGTTTAAAAATCCTCCAATAAATGTACATTCTAGAGTGATGACGTTTCTCTAAAAATAGCCATAGTGACCTTGACTTGAGGCCATGACCACGAAAGTAGATCTTGCTCAAGATATTATCATAAGCGTCTTTTGTGTGAAGTTATATTAAAATCTGTTAATAAATGTAGGCGGTAGAGCGATGACAAAGTTTTTCTAAAGATAGCCACAGTGACCTTGACTTTGAGGTCATGACCTTGAAAGTCGAAGCAAGCCGAGATATTATCATAAGAAACATTTGTGTGAAGTTCTATTACAATCCATCATTAAATGTAGGCGCTAGAGCGATGACAAAGTTTTTCTAAAAATAGCCACAGTGACCTTGACCTTGAAAGTCTAAATAGCTCGAGATATTGTCATAAGGAACATTTGTGTGAAGTTATATTGAAATTTGTGAAAAAATGTAGTCACTAGAGCAATGACAAAGTTTTTCTAAAAATAGCCACAGTGACCTTGACCTTGAAAGTCAAACTCGCTCCAGGTATTGTCATAAGGAACATTTGTGTGAAGTTATATTGAAATGGATGAAGAAATGTAAGCGCTAGAGCCATGACAAAGTTTTTCTAAAAATAGCCACAGTGACCTTGACCTTGGAGGTGGAACTCACTAGAGATATTGTTATAAGGAACATTTGTGTGAAGTAATATTGAAATTGGTGAAAAAAATGTAAGCGCTAGAGCAATGACAAAGTTTTTCTAAAAATAGCCACAGTGACCTTGACCTTGAAAGTCAAACTCGTTCGACGTATTGTCATAAGCAACATTTGTGTGAAGTTATATTGAAATCAGTGAAGAAATGTAGGCGCTAGAGCGATAACAAAGTTTTCTAAAAATAGCCATAGTGACCTTGACCTTGAAAGTCGAAATGGTGAGATATTGTCATAAGGAACATTTGTGTGAAGTTATATTGAAATCGATGAAGAAATGTAAGCGCTAAAGGGATGACGAAGTTTTTCTAAAAATAGACACAGTGACCTTGACCTTGAAAGTGGAACTCGCTAGAGATATTGTCATAAGGAACATTTGTATGAAGTTATATTGAAATTGGTGAAGAAATGTAAACGCTATAGCGATGACAAAGTTTTTCTAAAAAATAGCCACAGTGACCTTGATCTTGACCTTGAGGCCTTGACATTGATAGTCGAACCCGCTTGAGATATTGTCATAAGGAACATTTGTGTGAAGTTATATTGAAATCAGTGAAGAAATATAGGCGATAGAGCGATGACAAATGTTTTTTTCTAAAAATAGCCACAGTGACCCTGACCTTGAGGCCATGAGTTGGAAAGTCGAACTCGCTGGAGATATTTTTATAAGGAACATTTGTGTGAAGTTATATTGAAATTGGTGAAGAAATGTAGGCGCTAGAGCGATGAAAAGGTTTTTCTAAAAATAGCCACAGTGACCTTGACCTTGAGGTCATGACCTTGAAAGTCCAACTCGCTCAAGATATTGTCATAAGGAACATTTGTGTGAAGTTATATTGAAATCAGTGAAGAAATGTAGGAGCTTGAGCGATGACAAAGTTTTCTAAAAATAGCCACTGTGACCTTGACCTTGAAGCCATGACCTTGAAAGTGGAACTCGCTCAAGATATTTTTATAAGGATCATTTGTGTGAAGTTATATTGAAATTGGTGAAGAAATGTAAGCGCTAGAGCGATGACAATGTTTTTCTAAAAATAGCCACAGTGACCTTGACCTTGAGGGCATGACCTTGAAAGTCCAACTCGCTCGAGATATTTTTATAAGGATCATTTGTTTGAAGTTATATTGAAATTGGGGGAGAAATGTAGGCGCTAGAGCCATGACAAAGTTTTTCAAAAAATAGCCAGAGTGACCTTGACCTTGAGGTCATGACCTTGAAAGTCGATCTTGCTCCAGATATTGTCGTAAGGAACGTTTGTGTGAAGTTATATTAAAATCGGTCAAGAAATGTAGGGGCTAGAGCGATGACAAAAGTACGTACGTACGTACGTGGCGCCAGAGCGATGACAAAAGTACGTACGTACGTGGCGCTAGAGCGATGACAAAAGTACGTACTTACGTACGTACGTACGGGACAAATGCTATATCCCCCCTCACAACTATGTTGTGCGAGGGGATAATGAAATCCAACAGGTGGGTTTGGAGGAGAAGATGTTTAAAGATTTTTAATTTTTTGTGTGGTTTTGTTGCCATGGCAACCAGAGTTCTGGGTGTAACAAAATTCTTTGAAGGGATTTAGAAGAGGACTAAGAAAGAAACATTCCTGTGAAGTTTGGTTACAATTGGCCCAGTAGTTTAGGAGGAGAAGATGTTTTAGCATTACACTATATGTTAAATAGGGAAAATAAGCCCCGTCCATGGCGGCCATGTTTTTTGTCGGATCAAAATTTCTTCAAGGAATCTGAAAGGGGTCCACCCAAGGAACATTCATGCAAAATAAAAATGAAATCCAACAGGTGGTTTTGGAGGAGAAGATTTTTAAAGATTTTTAATATTTTGTGTTGTTTTGTTGCCATGGCAACCAGAGTTCTGGGTGTAACAAAATTCTATGAAGGAATTTAGAAGAGGACTAAGTAAGGAACATTCCTGTGAAGTTTGGTTACAATGGGCCCAATAGTTTAGGAGGAGAAGATGTTTTAGCATTACACTATATGTTAAATAGGGAAAATAAGCCCCGCCCATGGCGGCCATGTTTTTTGTCAGATCAAAATTTCTTCAAGGAATCTGAAAGAGGTCAACCCAAGGAACAGTCATGCAAAATAAAAATGAAATCCAACAGGTGGTTTTGGAGGAGAAGATTTTTAAAGATTTTTATTTTTTTTTTTTGGTTTTGTTGCCATGGCAACCAGAGTTCTGGGTGTAACAAAATATTTTGAAGGAATTTAGAAGAGGACTATAAAGGAACATTCCTGTGAAGTTTGGTTACAATTGGCCCAGTAGTTTAGGAGGAGAAGATGTTTAAAAAAAAGTTAACGCACGGACGCACGACCGCACGGACGCACGACGGACACAGGGCCATGACAATAGCCCCGCTGGCCTTCGGCCAGTGGAGCTAAAAAATAAAGTTTACTCCATGTAAACCCCAGTTTCATTATATAAAAGTGAGGTATAATATGGGTATTTTTTCGTGATGCCTGCTCGATATGACCTAAATACGAGGGTAGGCTCAAAAGTTCTGAGCCTCACCAGGAAGCAGGCATCGAACAGCCATGAAATTTTGTATTCATTAAATCCAAACCTTTATTACTTGATTTAACTCAAATGAGTTCAAGTTTACCTGCAATAACATAGAAATTCTACACTTTGAAAATTTATACTAGCACGTTTTTGAGAAAATGGACAAAATCTGACATCGTGGTGTCATCAAGTACCTCCATAAAAAGGGGATAGCTCCTAAGGATATTCATGCCGATATGGTTGCTACATTAGGGGGTGATGCTCCTTCGTATGCAACCGTGAAAAGGTGGGCAGCAAATTTTAAGATGGGCAAGGATAGCCTTGAAGATGATGACCGGTGTGGACGACCCACTACGGCAAAAACTGAGGAAACCATCAGCCAAGTGCACAGGGCCGTGATAGATGACAGG
The DNA here is from genome assembly GCA_963580285.1 of Lucinisca nassula. Classification (NCBI taxonomy): domain Eukaryota; kingdom Metazoa; phylum Mollusca; class Bivalvia; order Lucinida; family Lucinidae; genus Lucinisca; species Lucinisca nassula. The sequence goes on along the minus strand of OY757027.1, from coordinate 41,605,724 downwards.
CGTTTTACTGTAAATCAGTTAGCGAACACTGTTGGCATCTCCCGTGAACGAGTAGAGAACATTCCTCACAGTGAATTAGGAATGTTGAAGGTTTCCGCCAGATGGGTGCCACGGCTGTTGAAGCCTGACCAAAAGTTGACTAGACTGAACCTGTCACAAGCCAACTTGGCTATTTTTTTCAAAGCAGGCCAAGATGGTTTTCTTGACCGTTTTGTCACTCAGGATGAGTGTTGGGTTCATCACTTTGAGCCAGAGACCAAAAGACAATCCATGCAATTGAAGCACCCTGGCTCACCCCCTCCAAAGAAGGCAAAGGATGTCTCCTCTGCAGGGAAGGTGATGGGATGCCAAGGGTATAATATTCATAGATTACCTTCAAAAGGGCAGAACAATTAATGGGGAGTATTATGCCGATCTGCGAAAAGCAATTAAGGCTAAACGACCCGGAAAATTGACAAAAGGGGTCTTGTTCCATCAGGACAATGCGCCTGCTCATAAAGCGGTTGTCGCAATGGCTGCTGTGCATGACTGTGGCTTCACACTTGTCGATCACCCTCCGTATTCACCTGATCTAGCTCCATCAGATTATTTCCCGTTTCCAAACATGAAAAAGCACTTGGTTGGGCAGCGTTATCGGTCAGACGAGGAGGTGATAGCTGCTGTGGAGGAGTTTTTCAGGGACCAAGATGAGACCTTCTATACCACTGGGATCCAAGGACTCCAGCATCGCTGGAGGAAGTGTGTGTACAGGAAGGGAGACTATGTTGAACAATAAGGCACTTTCAGCATGGACAAACCATTGGATCTTGGTCAGGCTCAGAACTTTTCACCCTACCCTCGTAGTGCTTACATGGCCGCTAAACTCAAAATAAATAAAAAAATATATATATAATTAACGTATTGGTGTGGGCCCCGCCCATCGGAGCTGGCAGATATTAAGCTGCATGGCGCTTCCACGCAGAGCTGAAACTGACCGCTCATAGGTACTGGTAAACTGCTTACACTGCACTGCATTTTTACGCTCGTACTTATATGCTAAAAGATATATCAAATCTTTTCTTGGGCGAATTTTACAAGTGTATTTATACTAACAGTATTTACCTCCTAGATATATACTGTTTGTTCCCAATTGAAACTAGTTTTCTGTCAATCATTGTTACGTAATTACCTTGTGGATACGTATGCTATTTAGTGGGCTTGGTTTAGAATGCTCATATTTCCTAGTGGTTTTATGAGTAAATGTTGGATTAAAACTATGTTACTAAATGTTGAATTCGAATATATTAAATTTACGTTACTGTATCATTAAGTTAACAGCAATCTGATAATTTGCTGCACAGCCAATAATTAGGCTGCAATATGAGTGTCTTCCCTTAGACATAATAGCTGACAAGTAAAAGTGTTAGTAAAGCTTTTCATTCACATTCTTATCGATAATGTTGGTAACAGGACACTTCGGCCCCAAAACCACCTCGGCCCCTAGACACTTCGGCCCCTAGACACCTCGGCCCCAAAACCACCTCGGCCCCACATAAAATTCAAACCCTAGACGGGTCGGCCCCTGGACACTTCGGCCCCTAGACACGTCGGCCCCATATACCTAGACACTTCGGCCCCACAGTTGCACAAAATCTTTTTTTCCGCCCTAAAGTCCACATGGATATCACTGACGTGAGGTTAGCCTGTTGCCTAATGGGGTTAGCTGTTCAATCTGAGCTTGAATCATGCATGTGTTGGGTTTGGCAAACAGTGTAGGTCCAGATTAGACGCCACAGAACGCGGCGTCTGATGAGTGTCTATACTATTTGCTTAAAACACAATAATACAGAATATTAACATTTCCAATGTAAAGTAAAGTAAACCTATAGAAAACAACCTAGCTTATACTTCCATGAACGCATCTAGTTACTTGATTTTCAGTGACGTCTGTTACGAGATGGAATAGGAAACCTCTCTGATGCTTATGCACATCTAAATTATTTTAATAGATATATGGTAGGGCGGTGCGAGCGAAATATTTTAGGTGAAATATGGTACGCAAACTGTGCTGCTCCATGAACAAGTCATGCACATATCATACGATGTATGCATGAGTGGTTTATAGAGATCTGTTTTTACAATACAGGGGGCCGCTATAAGGCTGAGTTCTATAAAATTTGCCTAAAAATCGCCAACCGCCAAATTGTGCCATATATGATTTTCATTCCCGTCACGTGTTGTGTGGGTGTTCGTTTTGACAGGAGTCATGGCATTGATTTATAGGGTCGTTTCATCAATTTTTCCTATGGGAAATATACTATTTGAACGCAAATCCATTATCTACTCGATTTTTGCTATCTGGCTTCATTTGTGGCCGGTATCTCCACCTCGCCACGATTTAAGCAAGGTAATATGAGTAGGCATGATTTTCTGGTAGTATTCATAGATATATAAACCCTGAGAAAAACGAACACTTTAGCAGCAGGTCAAGTTGTAACGTGTACCTACAACATTGTGTCGGGAAATAGAAAGTATATTGAAAGGTATGTTAAATCTATGTTTAGTATTAACATGCTTGTAGGTTTTGGAGGGGTTTACTTCTAGTATACCCCAACTTTCTGAAGCCTATTCTGAATTCACTGTTGAGGCCTGTAGTGATTAGGCTACTAGCTTTGCCAGCTGGACGTCGCAGGATTAATACCAGGCTTCTCCAGTAGTAGAATGAGTCTTTCTAAGTGAGGTCCTGTCTCATTCTGACCCTAGATGTTGGTGAGACGTAAAGTTTGGACACCCGCTCATTCTAGATTCATTTAGGCTTTTAGACCCCTTTTGTGCCGGCCTCGGTAGCTCAGTCGGATGCGCGTCTGACTGGTGATCAGGAGGACGCGGGTTCGACTCCCGCCGGGGTCGGCAACATTCTCTCGTGGAGATTGATCATGAAATCTTTTCTACGGTCATTCTCTCCCTTCCGCTGATTCAAGAAGGGCAGTTGTCAGTTTCTGGCGAAAGAATGTGCACTGTACTGGTTAACCGCTTACGTATAAGCCTGCCCAGGAAAGTGTGGATAGGTAAACTGACCGGCTCAAAAATGACCTAAATAGTGTTGACTGGGCCGTTAAACTCCAAAACAAACAAACAAAAGACCCCTTTTGTAGAATGTAATTAATAAACGCCGGGTCACTTGTTTGACCCATGACTTTTGACTAGCTGTGGTTAGAAAACCATGGTTCCGTCTCTATATGATATTAGATGTAGAGGGGGCGTAAACTTAAGACGGGTTTAACCATATCTTCATCATCAGGGCAAACTCTTACAAGAGCCTGTCGGGTTATCCGTGATGATGAACCGTAATGAATTTTATTTTACAAGCGTGTTCACTTTGAGTAGAAATAATTTTGTTCAAGAAGAATTATAATTTCTTTTTGTAATGATGCCGTTTTGTCTGATAACTCAGTTTGTGCATGTATGTACATATAAAGAACGTGATGATGATAAGTGGGAGTATTTGGTCGCCACACGTCATAACGGCCTGAGCGGCGGGGATGACGTCAGCTGCGTCATCGGCGTCGCAAGGACGGTTGTGACGGGGTGCCTACCAAATACAGAGAGAATTTACGGCAAACAGTGTTGGCCCTTATGAGACACTAACAAATGTTGTGGATTATAAATGAAAATCTTCTGTTTGTAGTTTCTATCTGTTATTAATGTAATGAATTTTTGAATAGCTATATTTGTGAGCCGTGTCGCGGAGAAGGATATGAAATAGAGATTGTTATGTTTCCTGTAATTGGCGGCTGACCAGGTAGCGCAAAGGCGTGGTCTGTTCAATTGCCTCTTACTTGTGATAATGTAGTGAGCACAAATTTGATGAGTATTAAGCTCAGTAGTAGTGAGCATTAATTGATTTCTGTAGTGCTCAGTAAGGAAACATGAACTTTGAGTATTATTGTGTCAAGCGCTGGGTGCTGATAATTTGATGCACAGTCAAGTTGAGTTCTGCTGTACGGTTACTTGTCGCATGCACTAATCAGCATGTGTGTCTGGTCGGCGCATGCGCAATAACGGTATATGCATGAACATATTCTTACTTCTCCGGGAGGGGGATCATGATATAGCATGTATGTTTTGTGACTTGTGTCTTAGTCCAGTTATCGTAATTTGCAGGCACAACAATGTGTGACCTGCTGCTCCCTGCTTCATAGCAGCAGGTACTGGTACGACGCTGGGGGTTAGGGTCCAGCAAGGGCGGACAGACCGCCGTAATCAGCGCATACCAGAATCAGAATCAGAATCATTGTTCATTGTCAACAAATGTGAGACCATGGAAGAGGTCAACTAAATAACCTGCAGGTGATTCGGACGATCGCTAAACCTGTGATCGGCAAACCTGTGATCGCTAAACCTGTGATCGGCAACTATGTCGATAGACTAGTTTGCAGTTTGCACTAGTTCGCGAGAGGAAGTTTCACGCGAGAGGGGATTCACCCAAAATTATAAACTGGCCAGTCGCGTCTTGTGTTGTTTCTTTTTTTTTTTGTTTTTGTTGTTTTTTGTTGTTTGCTTCTGTAGGTATTCACGTCACCCGTTCCGAGCACAGAACATTGTTTTGCCTTCGGAGCGGACGTCGTGAGTTGGCTACAGAAACAACAATTTGTGATGTTTTGTGTTAGTAAGTGTTAAATGTAGATACTGTAAATAATTCATGTCATTCATCTAATATCTTTCTTGTGCCTTACCCCACAGCTGCCCGTACACCTGTCAGAGATCACGCTCGGTTGTCTTGTCAGCATGGGGGTTTGCGGGACGCCGTAAACCCACATGTAACATTTGGTGTCAGTGAAGTGAGGATTTGATCTCTGGCTGGTGTTCCCGGCTTTGGAACAGCACATTGATACTCTGAATCATCAATTTAAAAAAAAAATGTATTGACAGCCACATTTAGAAATTAACTTGAATCTTCCTTCTTGCGTTGATGAAGTGCGAAACTTATGTATTCAACTAAATGGATACTGACAAGTTCATAATTTCTGAGCAGGAAGGCAAGGCAAACCCCACTTTTTCTTGGTAACGAAAAATTTAAGTAGACCCCACTTAATTGTGTTACCTGACATTCTACTAAGTTAAACTGGACTTACTAATTGATCTTACCCACACATGGTTCTGACGTAGTGACGTTAACAATTTACTGACGTTGACATAACGGTAGCGTTAATATTTACGCAGTGGCTTGAGGTTAGGTATGACGTAATAGAAACATTAATGGTGACTTGTTATGATCGGAGTTTTGTAATGTGATGAAACTTCGGATTGTAGCATTTTACTGTAAACGTCGTCAGTTTATGACGTCATATTAGACTACCAGTACGCAACGTCATACTTTGCTGAAAGCATTTGACATTTCAAATCGCGTGTGCTTTAATGACTAACGTTTTAGTTAGATTAACGCGTATAACACATATCTTAACGTTTTAGTTAAGCCCATTCAATCATCACTGATCATAACTGATCAGTTTATATTGGTTTTGATAGTAACGTGAGATTTACGTTATCAATAATGGAGCGTTTAATGCAAATGGAAAAGGACTTAGGTTATGAGGGGAAGGAGTTACAAGGTTTTGTTAAGGAGCAGCAAGATATTGAGCGGACAGAAAGGCAAGAGCAAAGGGATTTAGAAAGGTTAAGGTCTGAGGAAAAGGAAAAGGAAAGGGCACATGAACTAGCTAAGTTAGAAGAAAAGGAAAAGGAAAAGGAAAGGGCACATGAACTAGCTATGTTGAATGTTAATAAGGAACTTGAAATGGCACGCATTAAGAGTGAAAAGGAGGCAAAAGAGATTAGTGAGGCCCATTTAGAACAAATAAAACATGGGTTTGAGCTACAGCACCAAGAATTAAGGAATCAATTAGAAATGCAGAGAACGAAGCTCGAGCTAGAATTTGAAAAGCAAAAAGCTGAGAAGGTGGCTCATGCCCGGGATCCTAAGTTACCTTATTTTGAAGAGGGTAAAGATAAAATGGATAGTTATTTATCTAGGTTTGAGAAATATGCTACGGCTAATAAATGGGAGAAGAGTGTTTGGGCCGCGTATTTAAGTGCATTGCTCAAAGGGCGCGCACTTGATGTATATGACCGGTTGTCAAATGAGGATGCGGCGGATTATGAAAAGTTAAAGGACGCTTTATTAACGAATTTTGACATGACAGAGCGCGGATTTAGGAAGCAGTTCCGTTATAGTAGGCCCGAGAAATTAGAAACGTTCATACAGTTCAGTAGTAGACTGAGAAGTTATTTAGAAAAATGGCTTAATATGGCAAAGACAGAAAAATCTTTTCCGGCTGTCTGTGATTTCATGGCAAGGGATCAGTTCCTGGAGTCATGTAATAGAGAACTGTATGTACATCTGAAGCCAAAACAGTTTGGTAATTTAGATGAAATGGCTAGGGAGGCAGATTTGTTTGCAGAAGCGCGCGGGGGTGTATATAGTTGCATTAATAAGGGGCAACGCGATAATAGAGGCGCAGCGCAGGGTAAACAGGACAAAGTTGACTCGAACAAACCGAGTGGTAGACCGGATATCAAGTGTAGCATATGCGGTAAGGGGCATTTAACAATTAAATGTTTTAAGAACCCCGACAGGAAACAATTGTATAGCGCAGAGGTAGGAGCAACTTGAGTTGGGGATAGCGGTGTTAAGGAAAATTTTAACACGCGCGTAGAGACTCAAGGTTCTCAGGTCAAGAATGAGAATACGCAGAATGTAGGTCGTGGTTATACACGTGGTCGTGGTAATTTTAGAGGGTCTTTTCGCGGACGCGGTAAGAATAATAGCACACCACGTGGCGCAGCACACCAAGTTAGTTTTTGTCAAACGGAAGTAACTAGGAAAGGTGATGAGATTGGAAGTATTTTTGAAAATAAGGTTGGTGATCCTTTGATTTCGGATAGGGAGGAGTGTAGTAAGGAAACTAGGGAAGGTGTCTGTTACTTCTTAAAGGCAAGGTTACCGACGGCACAAGGATTGGTTAATAATAAAAAAGTGGTTGTATTAAGAGATACTGGGTGTACAGGCTGTGTCGTTCGGAGAAGTTTGGTTTCGGATAGTCAGTTAATAGGGAAGGAATCAAATGTTACGTTGATTGATGAATCCACACAAAGGTATCCTTTGGCAATGATTGACATTGATTGTCCTTTTTTCACTGGGAAAACTGAAGCTTTGTGTATGGATGATACGTTGTACGATTTGGTTATCGGTAACATTGATGGATCAAAACTTCCTGATATGTCTCATTTCTCAGCTGCGGCTGTAACTAGGTCTCAAACTAGGCAGGATGAGAAGCCTTTCAGAAAACTTAAGGTTCCCGATCAGATCATTAACGATGACAAGGAGGCTTTCAAGCAAGCTCAGGTTGATGATCCAACTTTGGAAAACATCAGGAAAAGGGTTGTATCTGGGAACAAGACTGTGAGTCGTGGTTTAAACCGAGGTGAAACTAGGTTTATTGAGAAAAAGGGTTTGGCATATAGGGAGTTCACAAAGGCGGCTCTTCTGTGGCGATTTATTTATGTTGTTGTTTGTTACTTACTGTGTGTATCACTTGTGTCTTTTAATTTTGGATGGCCATATGGCCATTTTGTGGGAAAGTAACTGTCCATATGGCCTTCCTTTGTTTAGGTTTCCATTATGGTCTGGTCGCTTAATGTTTGTATTTCTTTCCCTTTGGTGTCTTTTATGGATGGAGTAAGTTAATTGTATCAATTCCTGATCTTTGTTTTACTTCTACTTAACAAAGTCTCTTTCCAACTTGTGGTCCCTCAAAGTTTCCGAGGAAAGGTGTTGAAACTGGCTCATGAAACGCTTATGTCTGGACATATGGGGATTAGGAAGACATTGGATAGAGTTGTAACTGAGTTTTACTGGCCCGGTATTTGCGGTGATGTCGCTAGATTTTGTAAATCTTGTGATATTTGTCAGAGAACTATTCAGAAAGGTCGGGTCACTAAAGTACCTCTAGGAAAAATGCCATTGATTGATACGCCATTTAAGAGGGTGGCAGTGGACATAGTTGGTCCAATTGATCTGATAGGAAATCTCGGTATATTTTAACCATGATAGATTATGCGACAAGGTATCCAGAGGCGATAGCTTTACCGAGTATTGAGACGGAACGTGTCGCGGAAGCGCTTATTGAAATGTTTAGTAGGGTTGGTATTCCTGATGAAATGTTGACTGATTGTGGATCACAGTTTACTGCTGAGGTAATGAAAGAAGTCAGCAGACTTCTTTCTCTTCAACAGTTAACGTGTAGTCCGAGACACCCAATTTGCAACGGCTTGATAGAGCGTTTCTACGCTACGTTAAAGCAGATGTTACGTCGCATGTGTGCTGAACGTCCAAAAGATTGGGATAAATATCTTCCAGCTTTATTATTTGCGGTAAGGGAAGTCCCACAAGAGTCTTTAGGATACTCCCCTTTTGAGTTGTTATATGGACGTAACGTCAGAGGTCCAATGGCAATATTAAGAGAATTATGGGCTGAATAGGTACGCGATGAGCAAGTTCTTTCGACGTATCAATACGTTATTGAGCTTAGGGAACGGTTAGAGCAGACATGCAAATTAGCGCGTGATAATTTAAAGAAGGTTCAGATTAAGCAGAAAGCTTATTATGATAAAGGCGCGAGGTCGCGTAAATTTGACGTCGGCGATAAAGTGTTGTTGTTACTACCGACAGACAGTAATAAATTATTGCTTCAATGGAAAGGTCCTTATGAAGTGGTTGAGGTAATGAAACTACAGCCGTATAGATTATTCCAATTCGGGGCCAGGAAAATTTGGGGGCAGACTACCTTAGTAGGTAATTCTTCGCACGGTTGTTGTGTAAATAGTTGTCTTGTTTAGATAGGTTCATCCTATTCCATCTCTGTACACAAAGAAAAAACATTTCTGATTGTTTTTTCTCCAAAAGGGGAAACCTTTGTTACGAGATGGAATAGGAAACCTCTCTGGTGCTTATGCACATCTAAATTATTTTAGTAGATATATGGTAGGGCGGTGCGAGCGAAATATTTTAGGTGAAATATGGTACACAAACTGTGCTGCTCCATGAACAAGTCATGCACATATCATACAATGTATGCATTAGTGGTTTATAGAGATCTGTTTTTACAATACAGGGGGCCGCTATAAGGCTGAGTTCTATAAAATTTGCCTAAAAATCGCCAACCGCCAAATTGTGCCATATATGATTTTCATTCCCGTCACGTGTTGTGTGGGTGTTCGTTTTGACAGGAGTCATGGCATTGATTTATAGGGTCGTTTCATCAATTTTTCCTATGGGAAATATACTATTTGAACGCAAATCCATTATCTACTCGATTTTTGCTATCTGGCTTCATTTGTGGCCGGTATCTCCACCTCGCCACGATTTAAGCAAGGTAATATGAGTAGGCATGATTTTCTGGTAGTATTCATAGATATATAAACCCTGAGAAAAACGAACACTTTAGCAGCAGGTCAAGTTGTAACGTGTACCTACAACATTGTGTCGAGAAATAGAAAGTATATTGAAAGGTATGTTAAATCTATGTTTAGTATTATTTTTGTATGAACATGCTTGTAGGTTTTGGAGGGGTTTACTTCTAGTATACGCCAACTTTCTGAAGCCTATTCTGAATTCACTGTTGAGGCCTGTAGTGATTAGGCTACTAGCTTTGCCAGCTGGACGTCGCAGGATTAATCCCAGGCTTCTCCAGTAGTAGAATGAGTCTTTCTAAGTGAGGTCCTGTCTCATTCTGACCCTAGATGTTGGTGAGACGTAAAGTTTGGACACCCGCTCATTCTAGATTCATTTAGGCTTTTAGACCCCTTTTGTAGAATGTAATTAATAAACGCCGGGTCACTTGTTTGACCCATGACTTTTGACTAGCTGTGGTTAGAAAACCGTGGTTCCGTCTCTATATGATATTAGGTGTAGAGGGGACGTAAACTTAAGACGGGTTTAACCATATCTTCATCATCAAGGCAAACTCTTACAAGAGCCTGTCGGGTTATCCGTGATGATGAACCGTAATGAATTTTATTTTACAAGCGGGTTCACTTTGAGTAGAAATAATTTTGTTCAAGAAGAATTATAATTTCTTTTTGTAATGATGCCGTTTTGTCTGATAACTCAGTTTGTGCATGTATGTACATATAAAGAACGTGATGATGATAAGTGGGAGTATTTGGTCGCCACACGTCATAACGGCCTGAGCGGCGGAGATGACGTCAGCTGCGTCATCGGCGTCGCGAGGACGGTTGTGACGGGGTGCCTACCAAATACAGAGAGAATTTACGGCAAACAGTGTTGGCCCTTATGAGACACTAACAAATGTTGTGGATTATAAATGAAAATCTTCTGTTTGTAGTTTCTATCTGTTATTAATGTAATGAATTTGTGAATAGCTATATTTGTGAGCCGTGTCGCGGAGAAGGATATGAAATAGAGATTGTTATGTTTCCTGTAATTGGCGGCTGACCAGGTAGCGCAAAGGCATGGTCTGTTCAATTGCCTCTTACTTGTGATAATGTAGTGAGCACAAATTTGATGAGTATTAAGTTCAGTAGTAGTGAGCATTAATTGATTTCTGTAGTGCTCAGTAAGGAAACATGAACTTTGAGTATTATTGTGTCAAGCGCTGGGTGCTGATAATTTGATGCACAGTCAAGTTGAGTTCTGCTGTACGGTTATTTGTCGCATGCACTAATCAGCCTGTGTGTCTGGTCGGCGCATGCGCAATAACGGTATATGCATGAACATATTCTTACTTCTCCGGGAGGGGGATCATGATATAGCATGTATGTTTTGTGACTTATGTCTTAGTCCAGTTATCGTAATTTGCAGGCACAACAATGTGTGACCTGCTGCTCCCTGCTTCATAGCAGCAGGTACTGGTACGACGCTGGGGGTTAGGGTCCAGCAAGGGCGGACAGACCGCCGTAATCAGCGCATACCAGAATCAGAATCAGAATCATTGTTCATTGTCAACAAATGTGAGACCATGGAAGAGGTCAACTAAATAACCTGCAGGTGATTCGGACGATCGCTAAACCTGTGATCGGCAAACCTGTGATCGCTAAACCTGTGATCGGCAACTATGTTGATAGACTAGTTTGCAGTTTGCACTAGTTCGCGAGAGGAAGTTTCACGCGTGAGGGGATTCACCCTAAATTATAAACTGGCCAGTCGCGTCTTGTGTTGTTTCTTTTTTTTGTTTTTGTTGTTTTTGTTGTTTGCTTCTGTAGGTATTCACGTCACCCGTTCCGAGCACAGAACATTGTTTTGCCTTCGGAGCGGACGTCGTGAGTTGGCTACAGAAACAACAATGTGTGATGTTTTGTGTTAGTAAGTTTTAAATGTAGATACTGTAAATAATTCATGTCATTCATCTAATATCTTTCTTGTGCCTTACCCCACAGCTGCCCGTACACCTGTCAGAGATCACGCTCGGTTGTCTTGTCAGCATGGGGGTTTGCGGAACGCCGTAAACCCACATGTAACAACGTCAAGTGACGTCATTCTAAACCATGAATCCCCAAAGGCGTTGGTGACGCCAACGCTGCTCCGCTCTTTGTAGGAAAAAAAAACAGCGTGTAAATCTTTTTCAGCTTTAAGAGTTTGCCTTATAAGTATTTTTTCGCCCCGTGATGATCGGCAAAGAATGTAAACATAGAAAATATACTTATTTTTCTGCTTTTCATGAAAGTATGAACGACAGCGAATCGCTAGCAAAGTTTACATGAACCCCTTCTGTGTTCAATTACTTTGCACGCGACCCACCGCGTTCATACTTTCATGAACAGCAAAAAATAAATAAATAAAATTAATAAAATTCATTTCTTAACGACTATACAAAATGGCTGACAACCTGTATTGAAAATTTGACAAGTGTGAAGATGAAAATTGTTTTAAAATGAAATTATGACAAATATGAATTTTTTTTTGTGATTAATTTCATGAAAGCATAACATTTTGGCTTTATGTAGCTCTGTTGCTACTAACATTTAGTTTTCAAAAGGCAAAAACAATCAGGATGAAAATTGTCAAATTTCAAATGTCACTGCAGAGCTGTCATTTCATCCAATGTTTCTTTTTAGCACAAATCAGTCCTTTGTATAACTCTGCTAACAAAACCTACCAATGATTTTCAAAAATTCTTTTCCATTACAAAATTGACCAAATTTTCATCTTGCCACCTCCATGCACTTGAAGTTGAAGAAACATGGCTGCTCTTGAGCACATGGTGAAAACATGTAAACAAAAAGAAAGTAGTTCCTTCTATTTACCGTGGTCTGAATTGGTCATAACATCTTGAGAGTTTGTTTGAACTGAGGTTTAATGCCCCATCAGCACTATTGAGGTTATTTTGGCGATGATGCTTCCAATTTTGCAGAAATGACATCTCAAGCCCTGCCACCCAATGAAACCAAAATGTTATATTCATTGGAGGGTTTTACTTACACCACTGCCTGTGCAGGCTTTGTTCTTCTAAGTGGTATCAGTACTCGTACAATGTGTGGTCAGCGTCAGCTCTGCGTGGAAGCACCATGCAGCCTGATGTATAAATCCAAGCCCCTATCGCCAGGGCCCCAACCTCTGGAGAGTAAAAAATGTACTGTTTTCATTCTTTACCTATTGTATACAAAATCGAATCTTCCACTTCACAGGCACTTGTTTCAAAGAGAAAAAAAATCTACTCTCTACCGTCTCGAGGTAGATGGTAGATTTTTCTTTCTCTTAAACAAGTGCCTGTCTCAAGGTAGAGGGTAGATTTTTTTTCCTCTATGAAACAAGTGCCTGTGTTCCACTTTATTTAATAGCGCAAGTCCATTTTTTAAAATTTAGGAATGCCAGGTTTTGTTTCTCTTCAAAATGTATTTAAAAAATGGCTGAATTTTATGCAAACAGTGTAGGCCCTGATCAGATGCTGCATTATGCTCTCCTTCTTTTATGTGATGTGAGTTTCCACACTGTCACTGACTTTATCCTGTGGATCAAAAACAAACTTTCATGGAGACTGACTGTGATTTTTTTTCTACTCTCATTCTATCACTTCATCGGATTCAAGAATAGCAGTTGTCATTTTCTTACATAAAATTACTTTGCACTGATTAACAGCTTATGTACAAGCCAGCTCAGAAAAAGTTAACGTCCCCCATCCGAAGGAATTAGGTTGCTTCCTCTGGTGCAAGAAACCCCCATCCCTGGTTTGATCCCCAAAAGCGGTAATTTTCGTGTCCGATCATGCTCCACTGGCATCATTAGCAGGGATGAATGCCACATAGTGCACTGTCCATCGGGTCCGACTGTTAACTGGAAGCCCTCTATGCAAGAACCCCCCGTGCAGGTTAAAAATCCCTACTGTAATTACATGACTGTGTACGCTTTCATCCTGCAAACCTGGAATGTATTTAATGTACACCTGCAAATCTGCTGCGAGTAAATCTCCAGTTTCTGTTTACACTGCTCAAATTAAAATACGCGGTTTTCATCTTCATTTCCAAAACCCATAGTGTGTGACATGGCTACGAGTGGAATTCGAAAAACTAAAATGATATCCCTATTACCGCAAAACTGATTTCATGATCAATGCCAAAAACACTTACAAAAACGAAGAAAACGTTATTGCTTCTGTCTGCTACATGTGTGTTTTTTCGCCATTTATATTTTGCTGGATCCCGGGTGCTTTGATTCGACCCGTTTTATGACAATGACGCTTTCTAGTGCCGAAAACTAGTCCGAGAGAAAGCGGATACAACCGAATTGCCATTTAATGGAAGGTACATACGCAAAAAAGTAAAACATAAAAACAGTCATAATGCCGATAAAGGTGGTCGTAAATCATGTTGCTAAAATAGAACTTAAAGAGCTTTATTAAATTGTAATTATTGTATGATATCATCAAGTTTTATCCCGTTTTTTAATACATGCGCAATAACACAAATCAGCTGAAACAGTGATGAGGTCATCAAGAAAATTGACAGATTTCTCTATTGTAAACAAACCGAAGTCAGTATTTTGAAAGACGTTTAAAACACCCAAAGCAAAATGACATGAAGATCAGGTTGATGATTCTGCAAAGCCATTGATTAAGCAATTGCAAGAGGTAACTGTCATCATCCGATCTTGACTGACAGGGAAGTACTTGGGGTTTGAATTTCACTAAATCCAGGGTAAGAATTTCGTCGAAATCCAAGATGGCGATGAAATTTACCATGTGGTATTCGGTGAAATTTTCACAAAAGTGCTTAAAAATGTAGAAAGTAAGAAAATTATTACTCGTCTTTGCTACTTCAGAGTACATAACAACTGAAAATGGTAATATTTTAAGGATGAGTGCTCCTGCCTTGTCGGTATCCTTTTTGAAAATTTAGGGGATTTTGCCTCATTTTGGACAATAAATCTTCGTCTAGTGGTCTTATAGGACCATTATTTGGTCTTAAACTGTAGTTTTTGAATTTGCTTTACATAATGTATTTGCTTTTTGAACTTATATTGCAACCCACAGTGCTGGGTAACAATTTGGAAAATCTTAGTTTATTTTGCATTGCAGTCTAGATGTGTGATTACTATATACCTTAAATGTACTTCAAACTGGGCTTGAAGAAATATATGGGCTGCATGATTCTTCAACGCAGAGCTGAATCAGGCCCGCACACTAGTACTGGTAAACCGATTAGAGGATCTAAGCCTGTCCAAGAACCGCGGTGCGAGGCGGACCGTCTATGCTAATAAACCCTATTGGTTTCGTTGGGCGACAGGGCTTGAGATGTCATTTCATCTCAGTGTCGGGTAAAAGTCCCACAAAATTGGAAGCAACGTCTCCAAAATGACCTTTACAGTGTTGACGGGGACGTTAAACCTCAAATCAAACAAATCAAACTGCACGTTACAAAACATATACATTAGATGCATTCAATAAGTGTGACTTTAAAGTGTTTTCTTATTTCTTTCAAATTCCTCATCATTCAAGATACCGCCCATTATAACATGTTAGAAAACATGTTATACTTTTCTTGTTAAAATATGTTTTAAATGCCAGGTTTTGTATGTCTTTATAAAAAAGTAGTCGCAGATAAGATTGACTAGACGGAGCTATCGTTTGTACCTGCCTTAGGAATACGAGGACTGTTCAAATATGAATGCAACTAAGCACATAAAAATGATTCCGTGACAGATTTCGATGAAAAATTTATTTTACCCCCTCAAAGTGTTAACGCAATAAATTAGTCCATATTTACTCTAGTAGGTTTATTGGTTACCCTGGTAGAAGTTAAACTGATGTAACGTCATAACGTCGTTACCATGGTATTGATGACGTCATAGTTAAGATAGTGTAGAGTAGCTTCCCCTGGATAATGTGCTTACAATTAACATTAATTATATTTTCTTTCTTTTGTTTTTGTTTTCTTTTCATAGTTTAAAATAATCTTTTCTGCTAAGGAATTTTAAACCACGAAAATGTATAAAAAAAACATTATATTGAATTTTGACAACTATCTAATATTGAAGATATTAAAATGCCAAAATAAATTATTATCCAGAGGAATAATTTAAAGAGTTCCTATGAAGTTGCTATACATGTCTGTAGAAAGTTAATGGTTATAAATATCAGCCAACATGTTGCCTGACTGCAATACTTTAAGTAACAGAAAACCAGATGCCCCTTGCTTTGTCATCACATTAGCAAGTTTTAATTGTCCTGGTATCCACTGTATTAGATTAATGTCTTGTAACTTTAGCGATTCTTGAATTGCTGCCACATCAACCCTCAGGCGCTTGTCCTCAACCATTCGTGTTGAAAAGAGTGCTTCAATGACACTTTTATTATCCACGTAAGCTTCGATTCTGATAGTCTTGTGTTCATATCCCAAGATATCCTCTAACATCTGACGAGAATAGAAACTAGCTTCAAGACCTTCTTCTAAACCGAGCATCTCTGCAGCTAAAGTTGAACGTACTACTCTTTTTATCTTCTTCGCATTCCATGCTATTGGACAACATTGGCCACTACTATCCATTAGCCAAATGATATATGCCACTGTACTTCCGGTCCCTTCATTTATATTCCCAAGAGATGCATCTGTGAAAACCACCACTTTTAATTATTTTGTTTTGTCCAGACTTGGGAATGCCATGAATGACTGGATAGTCTTTGTGTGGCTGATTTTCTTTATCGCTCGAACAAGATCTCCTACATTAGCTTGTTTCAGTTTTGTGCTCATCACTATCATTTCATGTGCCATGTCTGGTCTAGAGCCCTGGACAGCCCAGTTTAACTGCCCTATCAGCTGTATAAACAGTGTTTGCTCCTTCTCACTTGAAAAATCATTTTTCTGCGAGGCTCGCCCTGGATCTAGAGAGACATTCTTCATGTTATTAACATAGTCAGAGTGATCTAAAACTATTGAATCTGGAAGCTGCTCTATCTGAAAACCTATGTATTTGAATTTTTTCTCTTCTACTTTGCCAGCAGAAAATCTTGTTCTTAATTTTTCCATCAATTGGTCAAATCGTAGGTCTCCTGCATGCAGGAAATCATCTACATGACAACAAATCATTCCTTTCAGCTTCTTTTGCTCTTGAAAGTAGAAAACTGCTGGGTCCAGTCTGCACTGGATGAAGCCTAGTTTCAGTAACTTTTCTTTTACACTGTCATAGAACTGTCTTGCTCCATCTTTCAACCCATATAGGCCATGTTTTAGCTTCCAAATTTTATGTTTTGGTGTGCCACTTTCTTTGGGTGCTTTGACAAATATCTCTCTATCTAATTCCTTACGTTGCAGGAATGCAGATTTGATATCTGTTGTTTTCACTGTCCATTGTTCTAGTCCTGCAATTGATAGAAAAATCCTCATTGCACCCTTACCAACTGTTGGACTGTCCCTTGGAATTTCTAGATCTTTCTCTTCAAACCCTCTGACGACTAACCTGGCTTTGGTTTTCCCCTCTTTACTTGTAATAACCCATCTTGTTGATAAGGTTCTTTGTCCTTGTTCTGCCACTTCTTCATATGTATTAAATTGAGCCAACTTATCAAGCTCATTTTTCTTGGCCATGGTAATGTCTTTTCTCTTCTGACTCCACTTTACCAGAAGCACATGTTATATTTATTTCAGTATCAGGAATCTTCTCCCACTCTACAACAGTTAGGTCAACGCTTCTTTCCTTATTGTTACCATCCCTTATATTATACCATGTCTTATATTTTCCTGTGGATTTCCCTGCTCGACTTATGATTGTGCCAGTCACCCATTCATCATTTACTTTGTATTTGATAATATCATAAGCTTTGACATGCCTTGGATTAATTCTGCCTCTTTCAATTCTTTCATCCTGATCTTGAATTGCCTCTGGATTGTCAGGTGGAGTCGGCACTGTTTCAGAAACACTTGTCTCTGTGTTACTTGACATCTTAATTTTAACAGCCTCATTATGTTTATCTGAGCTGTTACAGTCAAGGCCTTCCACCTCTGCTTTGATCTGACTATCATATGTTTTGGTTAGTCTATTTGGAGATACCCTGACAAATATTCCACCATGCCTAATAAATACTACCTTTCCGTCTTGGAAAACGACATTAGCGGGTCCCAACCATCTGTCTTTTCCCTCGCGCTTGTAAAAAACAGTGTCTCCATTCTCAAAAATTTGTTCTGCTGCTCGTACTTTAGTACGCAATGCTCTCCTTAATCTTTCATCAGCTTCAGTCTGTATATAGGCCTTACGTGCATCATGCAACACATTTAAATGCTTTGCAAATGCCTCACTCTGTGTGGTTCCTTCGAGTTCTGGGAGCTTGTCTGTCATTATACCTGGCAGATTTGGATTATGTCCAAAAACTAGCTGATGACTGCTAAACCCATTCCACATTGATAACGAATTACGTGCCATATTTTCCCAACACAGCAATGTTTGCTTGTCCATTTTTTCCGTTTTCTTCTTTCAGCTTTAATAACATCGTGTCAGTTACAGCATGGACACGCTCACATAGTCCATTCTGAAATGGGCTTTCAGCGGCGGTAGTGATGACTCTAACATTCAGGATCGACATCACTTCTCGCATTTCATCAGAGCTGAACTCACCTCCATTGTCGGTCAGTATTGCC
Organism: Lucinisca nassula; assembly: GCA_963580285.1. NCBI lineage: Eukaryota > Metazoa > Mollusca > Bivalvia > Lucinida > Lucinidae > Lucinisca > Lucinisca nassula. Next base: position 41,587,601 of record OY757027.1, on the reverse strand, counting down.
TCCATTAAACCAAAGACTGCACTCCATCCTTGCATCAAGGCATTTATGACATCACTTGACCTTTTCCTTGTAATGAAAATAGACACTGTATATCTGGACCACATGTCTATAATGTGAAGTATCCACTGTCCATTCAGCTGTTTCAGATCCATGGCTACCTTTTCATTGAACCTTGATACCATAGGTAAACCGACTGCTGGACGTGGTGGTGTTTTCATGGATCGTTTACATAAATTACATGTCCTACCTATGTCTTCAAGCATTCCCTGAAAGTCCTCTTCCCATTGCCCTGCATCCTGCATTAAAGCCTTCAGCTTTTTAAGTGGTGGGTGTGCAAATTGTCTATGCAACTTGAGCAATGTATCATATCTCTCATGACTTTTCATCTCTCCTAGTTTTACTGAAAACACTTCTTCAGCTAGTATCTTTTCTGCCCTGTCTATGGGGATGCAGTAATGCCCGGATGAGGTTAGATTCAAAGCAACATCTTTTCCAAAAATCATTGCAGTGTCACTTTCCAAATCCATCTTTACCCTGCTGTTTTCATAGCTCGTCGTGATAATAGCAGAGGGATATCGGAGTCTACAACATCAGTTCTAATGAAAACCTCTTTCCCAGCAATCACTGCTGGAAGCTTGAATTCTCCCTTTGATCCCAGCCTTTCTCCACCTCCAAACTTAAATGTTCGCTTTCCAACAGTCTGTTTAATTCTCTCTTTATCAATCTGATTCAAAGAACTGATATAATTCTGAAGCCAGTTCTCTCCACATGCTGTGCTACTACAGGCACTGTCTAACACAGCACAATTCTGAGCATCAATGCCCAGTTGTGCAATGTCCCCTTGATTATATCCCGTGAAAAGCACGACATTTTCATCCTCTGCAATGTTCACCTTTGCCAGTCTCTTTTGAATGCTGCCTTTAGATGCATTTTCCCAGCTATGTGGACATTCAGCAATAAAATGTCTATAAGAGCCACAACATCGACATGTAAGTGTCTTACCGTCTGGGCCTAATGGATTCATTTTCCTAAGCTGTCCATGGTTTGCTTGTATGCCACGACCGAAACCTCCTCGGCCTGGTTTACCCGCCTTTCCTCCACGATTCTGCTTGATGTATCCTGCTGCCAACAACGCTTCTTCATTGTCATCTAAAAATGATTGTTCAAATTTTATTCCAGAGCCTGAACCAGGACTTGAACTTCCTTCTGCAAAATCAGCCTTGAACTTTTTAAGTGATTTCTTAGCTTCCTCATATAATGTTACCTTATTAGAATAATTCATACCAGTCAAAACCAACAACTTTTCTTCTTTACTAATGTTTGCCTTTCTCAAAAGTTTAAACGCCAAAATTTCTGATGGTAAAGACATTTTCAGTTTTTCAATCTTCCTGTATCTTGTGTCAAAAGATGCTATGTACTCAGTTATAGACATACTGTTTATTCTTTGAAAATCTTCAAATTCTTCAAATTTGTCAAGACTGTCTGCTAGGTCATCCTTTTTCAGATGTTCATCCAAAAATGTAATAAATGTATCTAAGCCATCTTCCGTCTTAAAGTCTTCAATACTGATTTGCTCAGAAACCTTCTCTCTGATCTGTGTCTTGTCATTCTCTGGAAGCGACAAGGCTATAGCATCTCCTTGCTTTTCCTTTCTAAGCTCTGTCACCTCTCTCCAAGCAAGTAACTCCTGCCTGTACAGCTCATAAGGTTTTGACCTTAAACTAGGTGGATCTATCCTGGTTGCCATTTTCAGGAATTAATGTCACTTCTCGGTCTTGACCAGCTCTCCTCGGATTGCTGTCCACTTCTGTGTATGTAAATTACTGCCCTCAGACAGTAAATCGCTCTGCTACCACTTGTTAACGCAATAAATTAGTCCATATTTACTCTAGTAGGTTTATTGGTTACCCTGGTAGAAGTTAAACTGATGTAACGTCATAACGTTGTTACCATGGTATTGATGACGTCATAATTAAGATAGTGTAGAGTAGCTTCCCCTGGATAATGCGCTTACAATTAATTCCCCTTTTACAGATATACAAACTTTCAGTCTTCTGATCCAATCATTGAATGCATTTTGGTAGTCTTTTCGAGGTATACTATGAAGGCACTGGAAAATTGCAGAACCGATGTGTTTCCGTTGTACAAATTTTCGACCAGAAAGGTGTTTTTTTCAGCCGCGGGAACAAAAAAAAGTCACACGGGGCAAGGTCAGGGGAATACGGGGGGGGGGGGGGGTGAGGGAGTTCAACAACCTTTTCCTGCTTCCGATAGTCTTGCACAATGAACGCCTTGTGCGATGACGCATTGTCATGTAGCAATCTGACATTGGCCAAACCAGTTGCGGGCCTTCGTTCTTTGAAATATTTCTTCAATTTTCGAAGAACTTTATTCTTGTAAAACTTCGCATTTACAGTTTTGCCTTTAGGCACAGCACCCTGAATAGCAGGGCCCTGATTTGAAAAGAATATGGCATACATTACCTTTTTGACGCTCATGGTCCGCTTTGCAATGAATGGTCTTTTGCAATACTTTGTTGCCCATATTTTGTTCTGAATCTTTCGTTTTGGCTCAAAAAAGTGAACCCATGTCTCGTCACCTGTGACGACATAAGCGAAAGACCGTGAATTGTAACTTGGAAACTTTTTAAGCAACTTCTTGGCGCACTGAACGCGTGTCTTTTTCTGCTCATCTGTCAACAGATGGGGAATCCATCTAGCACAGATCTTTCTCATTTTCAAATCCCATTTCAGAAAACGTCTCCCCGTACATCAACCATAGTGCAGTTTATATTTTACATTTGGTCCTTTGAGATCAGCGTGAATATTCTGAGAAATCAGAAATAAATTATTAGTTTAGACTCAAATTCTAGACAGGTTTTTAATTATTTGGACCTCATTTTGATTTATATCAGTCTTTGAATCGACTGCCTATTCGAAATTCGCAAAACTGCAGTATGCTTCCTCTGGCTTTCGTTGCCGGATCATTACAGGGTCACTGATGAGGCTTTATTAGCCGAAACTACGAAGTATGACCCATCTTCTTTCTTATGAATATTTTCATTGCTCTTAAAGGAACTCATTTTTGATTTTTATTTGTATGAGCTGCTCCTAATGAGATGCCAACCATACTAGCCATTTGCCTAGTGGTGTATCGTGCATCGGTAGCAACCATTTCTTTCACTCTAGCAACCATCTTGGCAGATGTTGCTCTTTTCGGCCGACGATCATGTGGTGCATCTTCTGTTGAGCCTAGCCCACATTTCTTACACCAACGAAAAACTGTCGGAAAAGACATTTCATTATGCCCATAAACTGAACATATTTCATCAAAAATGTCTTTGCACCGTATACAAAGAATACAACGATTCTTAATATAGGACCGTATTTCAACGGCGTACTCTGACCTTCTTCCAACCATGTTTTGTATTAGTATACAAGAGTAGACAGTGTTTATCGAACGATATACATGGCTAAAGTGCACGGATTTTAACAGGTTTGGTATCAATGTATAGGTAAAATGTTTTTATACGCTGTGATATATATTTCCAGGTGATTTTCGCATTAGTGCATGAGAAAACGTTCTACTTGCATTCATATTTGAACAGTCCTCGTATTCCATGAACAAAAAGGTAAACCAAGTCACCCGATTGTGTGAATTCAACTGTAACACAACTATAGCTGTGGCGTATATGACCATTTTGTCCGCTTGTAGAAAGCGTGCGAAAGGCACTCTACCGAATCTTCTGTTGGACTCGGCGAATTTGACATATATTGACGTCACCTGAATAGCTCCGCCTAGTCAGTCTTATCTGCGACTACTATACTAACATGTGCGTTTTACTTAAGAAATAGATCAGCTCTAACTGTGATTTGTTGAGAAATAAATCACAGTTTGGAGGTCAGTTGTAAAGTAGACAAATCACGAGCGCGTAGCGCGCGTGATTTGTCTACTTACAACTGACCGACAAACTGTGATTTATTACTCAACAAATCACTTGCTACAGCTGATCTATTTCGATTCTAACACGCTGAAACTCGGCAATAATGCTGTTGTTTCCTTCAAATTCTCACAATTTTTCGCCATTGCTAGAAGAAATTCCGCTAAAATTATCGACTGAAACACATGCATTTATATCCTTTTCCAATGTTTTCGATGAGAGAAAATGACGTTACACCGTCTAACGTCAATAAAATCGACTAGTGACGTCATAAATTTGCAGTTTTAATGACGTCACCCGTCACGCTCTTCCGAGCTGTGATTTGTTGCAGAATAAAACACAGTTATTTTCCATTACCTATATAGGCGCGCTGTGTTAGAATTTTTCTTTTACACACATGCAGATTATCATGACAACAAGTCCGCGAAACGAAGACCCCTCTAAACCCCACTGTATAAAGAGAAAAACTGGGGTTTACGGGGATATACATTATCTGCCGAATTTTTGCTCAAACACATAGATTGTGGGTACTCGAGCGGTTCTAACGAGCACCCACAATCAATGTTGAAAGCAGAAATAAGAAAGATGTTTTCATTTTATTTGTTATTTCTGACACCATGTTGGACGCCATTATTTCACACGGACACGTTTTCCTGGGAGCTTACCACTAAATATTTTCCATAGGCGACAATAGTAACGTTTTACATCCTCCCACAAAAACTACACATACAAAACTTTTCAAACCTTACTTATTTATAGAGCCATCCTAGCTCAACAAGTTGATCAGAAAAAATCCACATGTTGCTCGTCTCCTTTTCAAGTTATTGTCCACCATGTTTGTTTACATGCAGATTCGCAGTGAATACAAGCCGGCTTTTTAATGGAGAGGTGACAATATAAAATCAGCAACAATTTCTTTGAGTTTGCAGATATAATTATAAAACACACATCATTTTATTTCCTTATAACAATAATTTTCTCACATTGAAATGAAACATGGGATATTTATCCAATGGAAGCCTGCCTGGTATTTAGACTGCAACTAAAAGCTCTGTCCCAAAGTGATAAAACCCAGTACCTCCAGTATTTAGTGCAAAGCTACCTATATATCGTGTCTACCGCAGTTTAACACAAGTGCAAGATGCTCGGAAACCCTAAGTAAATGAACTGGTTTACAACGTGTTATCTATATTTGACCCTCTTTGTACCAAATGGAATCTTCTTCCTTTTATATAGCAGGAGTCCATTTCAAACTTTAGGGGTGTCAGGTTGCGTTTTCTTCAAAAATCTATTTGGAAACTTGCTGAACTTTTAGCAAACAGTGGAGGCCCTGATCAGACGCCGCGTTCTGCAGCGTCTGATCTGGGCCTGCACTGTTTGCCAACTACCCGTTTTGGGGTTTCCTGTACAAAATGGGTTAATCAGCATAGCAAACTTCGACTACTTTCTTTTTAATGACATGCGCATATCTGTTTGCAACTTGT